>CAWLCU010000363.1:0-360460 GCA_963855975.1 Andrena chrysosceles | reverse complement strand
CTACTCTACTCTACTCTACTCTACTCTACTCTACTCTACTCTACTCTACTCTACTCTACTCTACTCTACTCTACTCTACTCTACTCTACTCTACTCTACTCTACTCTACTCTACTCTACTCTACTCTACTCTACTCTACTCTACTCTACTCTACTCTACTCTACTCTACTCTACTCTACTCTACTCTACTCTACTCTACTCTACTCTACTCTACCTACTTACTCTACTCTACTCTACTCTACTCTACTCTACTCTACTCTACTCTACTCTACTCTACTCTACTCTACTCTACTCTACTCTACTCTACTCTACTCTACTCTACTCTACTCTACTCTACTCTACTCTCTACTCTACTCTACTCTACTCTACTCTACTCTACTCTACTCTACTCTACTCTACTCTACTCTACTCTACTCTACTCTACTCTACTCTACTCTACTCTACTCTACTCTACTCTACTCTACTCTACTCTACTCTACTCTACTCTACTCTACTCTACTCTACTCTACTACTCTACTCTACTCTACTCTACTCTACCTCTACTCTACTCTACTCTACTCTACTCTACTCTACTCTACTCTACTCTACTCTACTCTACTCAACTCTACTCTACTCTACTCTACTCTACTCTATCTACTCTACTCTACTCTACTCTACTCTACTCTACTCTACTCTACTCTACTCTACTCTACTCTACTCTACTCTACTCTACTCTACTCTACTCTACTCTACTCTACTCTACTCTACTCTACTCTACTCTACTCTACTCTACTACTCTACTCTACTCTACTCTACTCTACTCTACTCTACTCTACTCTACTCTACTCTACTCTACTCTACTCTACTCTACTCTACTCTACTCTACTCTACTCTACTCTACTCTACTCTACTCTACTCTACTCTACTCTACTCTACTCTACTCTACTCTACTCTACTCTACTCTACTCTACTCTACTCTACTCTACTCTACTCTACTCTACTCTACTCTACTCTACTCTACTCTACTCTACTCTACTCTACTCTACTCTACTCTACTCTACTCTACTCTACTCTACTCTACTCTACTCTACTCTACTCTACTCTACTCTACTCTACTCTACTCTACTCTACTCTACTCTACTCTACTCTACTCTACTCTACTCTACTCTACTCTACTCTACTACTCTACTCTACTCTACTCTACTCTACTCTACTCTACTCTACTCTACTCTACTCTACTCTACTCTACCTACTCTACTCTACTCTACTCTACTCTACTCTACTCTACTCTACTCTACTCTACTCTACTCTACTCTACCTACTCTACTCTACTCTACTCTACTCTCTACTCTACTCTACTCTACTCTACTCTACTCTACTCTACTCTACTCTACTCTACTCTACTCTACTCTACTCTACTCTACTCTACTCTACTCTACTCTACTCTACTCTACTCTACTCTACTCTACTCTACTCTACTCTACTCTACTCTACCACTCTACTCTACTCTACTCTACTCTACTCTACTCTACTACTCTACTCTACTCTACTCTACTCTACTCTACTCTACTCTACTCTACTCTACTCTACTCTACTCTACTCTACTCTACTCTACTCTACTCTCACTACTCTACTCTACTCTACTCTACTCTACTCTACTCTACTCTACTCTACTCTACTCTACTCTACTCTACTCACTCTACTCTACTCTACTCTACTCTACTCTACTCTACTCTACTCTACTCTACTCTACTCTACTCTACTCTACTCTACTCTACTCTACTCTACTCTACTCTACTCTACTCTACTCTACTCTACTCTACTCTACTCTACTCTACTCTACTCTACTCTACTCTACTCTACTCTACTCTACTCTACTCTACTCCTACTCTACTCTACTCTACTCTACTCTACTCTACTCACTCTACTCTACTCTACTCTACTCTACTCTACTCTACTCTACTCTACTCTACTCTACTCTACTCTACTCTACTCTACTCTACTCTACTCTACTCTACTCTACTCTACTCTACTCTACTCTACTCTACTCTACTCTACTCTACTCTACCACTACTCTACTCACTCTACTCTACCACTCTACTCACTCTACTCTACCTACTCTACTCTACTCTACTCTACCTACTCTACTCTACTCTACTCTACTCTACTCTACTCTACTCTACTCTACTCTACTCTACACTACTCTACTCTACTCTACTCTACTCTACTCCACTCTACTCTACTCTACTCTACCTACTCTACTCTACTCTACTCTACTCTACTCTACTCTACTCTACTCTACTCTACTCTACTCTACTCTACTCTACTCTACTCTACTCTACTCTACTCTACTCTACTCTACTCTACTCACTCTACTCTACTCTACTCTACTCTACTCTACTCTACTCTACTCTACTCTACTCTACTCTACTCTACTCTACTCTACTCTACTCTACTCTACTCTACTCTACTCTACTCTACTCTACTCTACTCTACTCTACTCTACTCTACTCTACTCTACTCTACTCTACTCTACTCTACTCTACTCTACTCTACTACTCTACTCTACTCTACTCTACTCTACTCTACTCTACTCTACTCTACTCTACTCTACTCTACTCTACTCTACTCTACTCTACTCTACTCTACTCTACTCTACTCTACTCTACTCTACTCTACCTACTCTACTCTACTCTACTCTACTCTACTCTACTCTACTCTACTCTACTCTACTCTACTCTACTCTACTCTACTCTACTCTACTCTACTCTACTCTACTCTACTCTACTCTACTCTACTCTACTCTACTCTACTCTACACTACTCTACTCTACTCTACTCTACTCTCTCTACTCTACTCTACTCTACTCTACTCTACTCTACTCTACTCTACTCTACTCTACTCTACTACTACTCTACTCTACTCTACTCTACTCTACACTCTACTCTCTACTCTACTCTACTCTACTCTACTCTACTCTACTCTACTCTACTCTACTCTACTCTACTCTACTCTACTCTACTCTACTCTACTCTACTCTACTCTCTACTCTACTCTACTCTACTCACTCTACTCTACTCTACTCTACTCTACTCTACTCTACTCTACTCTACTCTACTCTACTCTACTCTACTCTACTCTACTCTACTCTACTCTACTCTACTCTACTCTACTCTACTCTACTCTACTCTACTCTACTCTACTCTACTCTACTCTACTCTACTCTACTCTACTCTACTCTACTCTACTCTACTCTACTCTACTCTACTCTACTCTACTACTCTACTCTACTCTACTCTACTCTACTCTACTCTACTCTACTCTACTCTACTCTACTCTACTCTACTCTACTCTACTCTACTCTACTCTACTCTACTCTACTCTACTCTACTCTACTCTACTCTACTCTACTCTACTCTACTCTACTCTACTCTACTCTACTCTACTCTACTCTACTCTACTCTACTCTACTCTCTACTCTACTCTACTCTACTCTACTCTACTCTACTCTACTCTACTCTACTCTACTCTACTCTACTCTACTCTACTCTACTCTACTCTACTCTACTCTACTCTACTCTACTCTACTCTACTCTACTCTACTCTACTCTACTCTACTCTACTCTACTCTACTCTACTCTACTCTACTCTACTCTACTCTACTCTACTCTACTCTACTCTACTCTACTCTACTCTACTCTACTCTACTCTACTCTACTCTACTCTACTCTACTCTACTCTACTCTACTCTACTCTACTCTACTCTACTCTACTCTACTCTACTCTACTCTACTCTACTCTACTCTACTCTACTCTACTCTACTCTACTCTACTCTACTCTACTCTACTCTACTCTACTCTACTCTACTCTACTCTACTCTACTCTACTCTACTCTACTCTACTCTACTCTACTCTACTCTACTCTACTCTACTCTACTCTACTCTACTCTACTCTACTCTACTCTACTCTACTCTACTCTACTCTACTCTACTCTACTCTACTCTACTCTACTCTACTCTACTCTACTCTACTCTACTCTACTCTACTCTACTCTACTCTACTCTACTCTACTCTACTCTACTCTACTCTACTCTACTCTACTCTACTCTACTCTACTCTACTCTACTCTACTCTACTCTACTCTACTCTACTCTACTCTACTCTACTCTACTCTACTCTACTCTACTCTACTCTACTCTACTCTACTCTACTCTACTCTACTCTACTCTACTCTACTCTACTCTACTCTACTCTACTCTACTCTACTCTACTCTACTCTACTCTACTCTACTCTACTCTACTCTACTCTACTCTACTCTACTCTACTCTACTCTACTCTACTCTACTCTACTCTACTCTACTCTACTCTACTCTACTCTACTCTACTCTACTCTACTCTACTCTACTCTACTCTACTCTACTCTACTCTACTCTACTCTACTCTACTCTACTCTACTCTACTCTACTCTACTCTACTCTACTCTACTCTACTCTACTCTACTCTACTCTACTCTACTCTACTCTACTCTACTCTACTCTACTCTACTCTACTCTACTCTACTCTACTCTACTCTACTCTACTCTACTCTACTCTACTCTACTCTACTCTACTCTACTCTACTCTACTCTACTCTACTCTACTCTACTCTACTCTACTCTACTCTACTCTACTCTACTCTACTCTACTCTACTCTACTCTACTCTACTCTACTCTACTCTACTCTACTCTACTCTACTCTACTCTACTCTACTCTACTCTACTCTACTCTACTCTACTCTACTCTACTCTACTCTACTCTACTCTACTCTACTCTACTCTACTCTACTCTACTCTACTCTACTCTACTCTACTCTACTCTACTCTACTCTACTCTACTCTACTCTACTCTACTCTACTCTACTCTACTCTACTCTACTCTACTCTACTCTACTCTACTCTACTCTACTCTACTCTACTCTACTCTACTCTACTCTACTCTACTCTACTCTACTCTACTCTACTCTACTCTACTCTACTCTACTCTACTCTACTCTACTCTACTCTACTCTACTCTACTCTACTCTACTCTACTCTACTCTACTCTACTCTACTCTACTCTACTCTACTCTACTCTACTCTACTCTACTCTACTCTACTCTACTCTACTCTACTCT
Source organism: Andrena chrysosceles (assembly GCA_963855975.1). NCBI lineage: Eukaryota > Metazoa > Arthropoda > Insecta > Hymenoptera > Andrenidae > Andrena > Andrena chrysosceles. Next base: position 355,325 of record CAWLCU010000363.1, on the reverse strand, counting down.
ACTCTACTCTACTCTACTCTACTCTACTCTACTCTACTCTACTCTACTCTACTCTACTCTACTCTACTCTACTCTACTCTACTCTACTCTACTCTACTCTACTCTACTCTACTCTACTCTACTCTACTCTACTCTACTCTACTCTACTCTACTCTACTCTACTCTACTCTACTCTACTCTACTCTACTCTACTCTACTCTACTCTACTCTACTCTACTCTACTCTACTCTACTCTACTCTACTCTACTCTACTCTACTCTACTCTACTCTACTCTACTCTACTCTACTCTACTCTACTCTACTCTACTCTACTCTACTCTACTCTACTCTACTCTACTCTACTCTACTCTACTCTACTCTACTCTACTCTACTCTACTCTACTCTACTCTACTCTACTCTACTCTACTCTACTCTACTCTACTCTACTCTACTCTACTCTACTCTACTCTACTCTACTCTACTCTACTCTACTCTACTCTACTCTACTCTACTCTACTCTACTCTACTCTACTCTACTCTACTCTACTCTACTCTACTCTACTCTACTCTACTCTACTCTACTCTACTCTACTCTACTCTACTCTACTCTACTCTACTCTACTCTACTCTACTCTACTCTACTCTACTCTACTCTACTCTACTCTACTCTACTCTACTCTACTCTACTCTACTCTACTCTACTCTACTCTACTCTACTCTACTCTACTCTACTCTACTCTACTCTACTCTACTCTACTCTACTCTACTCTACTCTACTCTACTCTACTCTACTCTACTCTACTCTACTCTACTCTACTCTACTCTACTCTACTCTACTCTACTCTACTCTACTCTACTCTACTCTACTCTACTCTACTCTACTCTACTCTACTCTACTCTACTCTACTCTACTCTACTCTACTCTACTCTACTCTACTCTACTCTACTCTACTCTACTCTACTCTACTCTACTCTACTCTACTCTACTCTACTCTACTCTACTCTACTCTACTCTACTCTACTCTACTCTACTCTACTCTACTCTACTCTACTCTACTCTACTCTACTCTACTCTACTCTACTCTACTCTACTCTACTCTACTCTACTCTACTCTACTCTACTCTACTCTACTCTACTCTACTCTACTCTACTCTACTCTACTCTACTCTACTCTACTCTACTCTACTCTACTCTACTCTACTCTACTCTACTCTACTCTACTCTACTCTACTCTACTCTACTCTACTCTACTCTACTCTACTCTACTCTACTCTACTCTACTCTACTCTACTCTACTCTACTCTACTCTACTCTACTCTACTCTACTCTACTCTACTCTACTCTACTCTACTCTACTCTACTCTACTCTACTCTACTCTACTCTACTCTACTCTACTCTACTCTACTCTACTCTACTCTACTCTACTCTACTCTACTCTACTCTACTCTACTCTACTCTACTCTACTCTACTCTACTCTACTCTACTCTACTCTACTCTACTCTACTCTACTCTACTCTACTCTACTCTACTCTACTCTACTCTACTCTACTCTACTCTACTCTACTCTACTCTACTCTACTCTACTCTACTCTACTCTACTCTACTCTACTCTACTCTACTCTACTCTACTCTACTCTACTCTACTCTACTCTACTCTACTCTACTCTACTCTACTCTACTCTACTCTACTCTACTCTACTCTACTCTACTCTACTCTACTCTACTCTACTCTACTCTACTCTACTCTACTCTACTCTACTCTACTCTACTCTACTCTACTCTACTCTACTCTACTCTACTCTACTCTACTCTACTCTACTCTACTCTACTCTACTCTACTCTACTCTACTCTACTCTACTCTACTCTACTCTACTCTACTCTACTCTACTCTACTCTACTCTACTCTACTCTACTCTACTCTACTCTACTCTACTCTACTCTACTCTACTCTACTCTACTCTACTCTACTCTACTCTACTCTACTCTACTCTACTCTACTCTACTCTACTCTACTCTACTCTACTCTACTCTACTCTACTCTACTCTACTCTACTCTACTCTACTCTACTCTACTCTACTCTACTCTACTCTACTCTACTCTACTCTACTCTACTCTACTCTACTCTACTCTACTCTACTCTACTCTACTCTACTCTACTCTACTCTACTCTACTCTACTCTACTCTACTCTACTCTACTCTACTCTACTCTACTCTACTCTACTCTACTCTACTCTACTCTACTCTACTCTACTCTACTCTACTCTACTCTACTCTACTCTACTCTACTCTACTCTACTCTACTCTACTCTACTCTACTCTACTCTACTCTACTCTACTCTACTCTACTCTACTCTACTCTACTCTACTCTACTCTACTCTACTCTACTCTACTCTACTCTACTCTACTCTACTCTACTCTACTCTACTCTACTCTACTCTACTCTACTCTACTCTACTCTACTCTACTCTACTCTACTCTACTCTACTCTACTCTACTCTACTCTACTCTACTCTACTCTACTCTACTCTACTCTACTCTACTCTACTCTACTCTACTCTACTCTACTCTACTCTACTCTACTCTACTCTACTCTACTCTACTCTACTCTACTCTACTCTACTCTACTCTACTCTACTCTACTCTACTCTACTCTACTCTACTCTACTCTACTCTACTCTACTCTACTCTACTCTACTCTACTCTACTCTACTCTACTCTACTCTACTCTACTCTACTCTACTCTACTCTACTCTACTCTACTCTACTCTACTCTACTCTACTCTACTCTACTCTACTCTACTCTACTCTACTCTACTCTACTCTACTCTACTCTACTCTACTCTACTCTACTCTACTCTACTCTACTCTACTCTACTCTACTCTACTCTACTCTACTCTACTCTACTCTACTCTACTCTACTCTACTCTACTCTATTCTATTCTATTCTATTCTATTCTATTCTATTCTATTCTATTCTATTCTATTCTATTCTATTCTATTCTATTCTATTCTATTCTATTCTATTCTATTCTATTCTATTCTATTCTATTCTATTCTATTCTATTCTATTCTATTCTATTCTATTCTATTCTATTCTATTCTATTCTATTCTATTCTATTCTATTCTATTCTATTCTATTCTATTCTATTCTATTCTATTCTATTCTATTCTATTCTATTCTATTCTATTCTATTCTATTCTATTCTATTCTATTCTATTCTATTCTATTCTATTCTATTCTATTCTATTCTATTCTATTCTATTCTATTCTATTCTATTCTATTCTATTCTATTCTATTCTATTCTATTCTATTCTATTCTATTCTATTCTATTCTATTCTATTCTATTCTATTCTATTCTATTCTATTCTATTCTATTCTATTCTATTCTATTCTATTCTATTCTATTCTATTCTATTTTATTTTATTTTATTTTATTTTATTTTATTTTATTTTATTTTATTTTATTTTATTTTATTTTATTTTATTTTATTTTATTTTATTTTATTTTATTTTATTTTATTTTATTTTATTTTATTTTTCAATTGTATTTTTATATTTTTATTGGTGAAGAAGTGTGAACGAAAATAGAGCAGATAAGTATATACATCCAAGAACAAGAAAAAGAGACGAAAATAAAAGAGTCAAAGTTCCTAAGAGAATTAAGAGAGGTGGCAAGCAAACCAGGAGATAAGTCGAAATAATTATGAGGGAAGAAGAAAAAAAGGAGAGGAGAATTAGAATGGATAGGAAGATTCATACAGGGTAGTGAAACGAGGACATGTAAATATTGGATATCGAAAGATGAAAGGATATGTAGGCTTTGTAAGAAAGAGGAAGAAACAGTGAAACTCGTGATTGAAGCATGTGAAGTAAGTGGAGAGAATGGCAGCAATTGGAAAGAGGTAATTAGATGAGAAAGGATAAACTTGGCTATTCTACAGGAGATAATAGGGAGAAGGAAAAGATGGGAGGAAGAGGAAAGTGATAAAAGATGATTATGCAACATAAAATAGATTAGGAAACACTTGTAAAATAGAAAAATTGGTTAAGACACAGCAGGATACATTAGAAGGGTGGGACTTACACTGACACAATTATGAGAATGAAATGGAAAGATTATTTCATCGTTAAATTGTAACGCAAAAGTGGGCAATAAATTAAATTATTATTTTTATTATTATTATTATATTTTTGTCTTTTTTATATTGTATTTTTATATTCTATTTGTATGGAGAGAACTCAAAGATGTTGAGAATCGTGCGGTTTATTTAGAGATAAAGAATTGAGGCGATACAATAGATACGTAACACTTTCGGCGAATGTTGTTGAGATATTACTGTTCTGTGTAACTGAGCACTCGGGTCGGTCACGAGAGCGTGAGTGCGTATGAATGTAGACGAGGTGTTGTGTGGAAGAGTATGTATGTATGATGTCGTGAAAAGTAAATAGGAAGTCCATCAGCTGTTCGAAAATGTTCAAGTTGTCTTGCGATTGATGTGAAGAAGAGAAAAAGAGAAGGAGAAAGAACGAGAGATTGAGATACAGAGAGAAAGAGAAAGAGAGATGGTTCTGCCGATACACTATTTATATTCTATTTTTATATTTCTATTGTTTAATTAATTGAACAATATGTAATCATTTTACAAATATTGCAATCTATTTGCTTGTCTGTCTCCCTCCTTCACTTGTCATCAATTTCTATCGACTCTGCATAATTCTTTCTATGATTCTCGCCTCCAATTCTAAAGTAGATACTACGTAATGAGTCGCTGTATTTCAAACTGCATACAGTATCATTTTTACTTAATCTTAAGTCATGTGTAAGCTATGTGTATCCGCGGCTGTATCAAACTGCAGAAGATGTGAGGACAAACTTTAAAACTTTTGTTACTGTGTTGTAACAGAGCGACGCTGCCTGCGAAACATTATATACGCGTCGTGCTGCTAAAATAATATGTGATAGCGAATACTACGACGAGGATTATCTTGTAGTTTGCGAACTGGTAGCATCTGTCATCAATGATATTTTAGCGGATGCTCGTAGGAAAAAAATGTTAAATTATATTCCATTTCTGTTTATATTTTTATATTCTTTTAATTGTAATTAAATTTCTTAAACATATTATTTCTCTATTTACTTATCCGTCTTCCTCCTCCTCACCTCATCAAATTCTGCTGACACCACATAATTCTTTTTATGATCCGTGCGTTCGTTACGCCACCAAATGATGTAATCTTGCACGGCGGTCCCATCACGGGGGATTCAAATTACACGTGATCGCGCGATACGCTGCGATGTTAAGATTGAAAAACATTTTTTTAAAATTGTTAGCTTTAGAGTGTGTGTGCTACATATTGGTTCGGTAGATCGGTGAGGGAGGGAATTAAAATTATTATTTCTCTGCGTTGGGAAAAAAAATGTCTGTTGATATGGAAAAGATTTTTTCTGCTGATGTCGCATAATTTTAAGATTCGACATTTCTACATGTATTGTATTTTGTTCTTCATGCTGCCAAATGACGTCATCTAGCGCGGCTGCTCCAGAAGAGTCAGATTTCGCGAAATCTCGCGATACGCCGCGACGTTAAATCGGAACGCTTTGAAATACTGTTCGCTTTAAAATCTTTAGAATGCTTGCTACATATCTGTTTGAAATAATATTTCTACATAATGGTTCGGTGGATCGTTGATTAAAAAATTATTATTTCTCTGCGCTGGGGAAATAAATTTCTGCTGCATATTGGTTTGCTAGATCGGTGCGGGGGTGGGTCAAGGTTGTCCCCTCCCTCCGAAAAAATTTCCGGTTGTGGATCGGGGTCTGAAAAAGTTTTCGGGGGTTTCGCCACCTAATTCTAAGATTCGGCGTTTATTTCGTTCGAGCGTTCTTCGCGCCGTGAAAATGATATCATCGCATGCAGGTGTCTCAGAGGAGTCAAATTACGCGTAATCGCGCGATACGCCGCGACGTTAAATCGGAACGCTTCGAAATACTGTTAGCTTTAGAATGCTTGCTACATAATGGTTCGGAAAAATATGTCTGTTTACTACATAACAGTTTGCTATATCGGTGATTAAAAAATTATTATTATTTCTCTGTGTTGGGGAAAACTTTCCATCACATATTGGTATGGAAAAAAGGTTTTGCTGACGCCGCATAATTATTTCTAAGATTCGCGCTGCCAAATGTCGCCATCCTGCACGACTGCTCTAGGAGATTCAAATTACACACGATATGCCGCGACGTTAAATCGGAACGCTTTGAAATACTGTTAGCTTTAATAAAATGTGTTTGTATCACTATGTAGCGCTGTCTCTTTCCCTCTCCCAGATTTTAGCTTTAAAGTAATGTTCTATCTCTTTCCCACCCTCCGAAGACGCGGTGTGTAAAAAAACACCGATCTTTCCCGAGATCGTCCGAAATAATTCCCAATAAAAATAAATTATTAAAACAATTTCAGCTACATAATGGTTTGGAAAAATATTTGGGGGTGGGCCAAGGTCATTCTCTCGCTCGGAAAAAATTTCTGGTGGTGGATCGGGGTTTGAAAAAAATTTTCGGGGGGTCATTCACTCCCTCCGCTTAGGTCTGAAAAAGTTCTCGGGGGTGGGTCAGGTCTCCGCGGCGGCTCGGCCTGGAGTGATCCCCTCCATCATCGCAGCTTCCCCCACTCCGCGGCTCGTGCGCGCGCAACCGGTCTTCCTCTCCCCGCAGGCCCCGCGCCCATGTTTCCCTCCGCCGCGCTACCCCGCGCGCCCGCACTTCCCCCCGCCCCCGCGCTCCCCTCAGAGGACCTGCGTTGGAATCCCCCTTGCCATACTTTGCAATATTGAAAATTATAAACAATTTTTTATTTTGTAAATTCGGGCTCGAGGTCGCGATTTTAAAAATCCGGAAAAAATACTACCATATTCCTGGAAGTTTTTTCTACAAAATAATCCTATCCCCAGAGTAGTGCGGCTCCTATTAACGGCGCAGTGGGGCGGTAAGTACTAATATTATAAAGTAAGTACATTATAATATTATAAAAAAATCATTGGCCAAGAGTGAGTTAGTAAAGTTCTTTTGCAGGTATAAATTGCACTACTCAGACTAGTACGGGATCCATCGATATTGTTTTTAGACCTCATTGAAGTAATATGGCATGGTAGCGGTAGGGTCAGTCGACCGTAATAGCGGAGCGTCCGCAGGACACCCGGTCCGCTTACCTGATTTGGCGTGAACCGCCGTACTTACCGCCCCACTGCGCCGTTAATAGGCGCCGCACCACCCTGGAGATAGGCTTATTTTGTAGAAAAAGCTTTCAGGAATATGGTAGTATGTTTTCCGGTGTCACGTCCCGGGTGGAGGGCTTTAGGGACGATGACACGTGGGGTAATTGTCAGGCGAGAATGCAAGTTTTCCGCACGCTGATCGTTTTAGAGGGACTCAGGCGAGAATGCAAGTTTTCCGCACGCTGAGGGTTTGGAGGGACTCAGGCGAGAATGCAAGTTTTCCGCACGCTGATAGTTTTAGAGGGACTCAGGCGAGAATGCAAGTTTTCCGCACGCTGAGGGTTTGGAGGGACTCAGGCGAGAATGCAAGTTTTCCGCACGCTGAGGGTTTGGAGGGACTCAGGCGAGAATGCAAGTTTTCCGCACGCTGAGGGTTTGGAGGGACTCAGGCGAGAATGCAAGTTTTCCGCACGCTGAGGGTTAGAAGGAACTCAGGCTAGAATGCACGTTTTCCGCACGCTGAGGTTTTAGAAGGAATTCAGGCGAGAATGCAAGTTTTCCGCACGCTGAGGGTTTGGAGGGACTCAGGCGAGAATGCAAGTTTTCCGCACGTTGAGGGTTAGAAGGAATTCAGGCGAGAATGCACGTTTTCCGCACGCTGAGGTTTTAGAAGGAACACAGGCGAGAATGCAAGTTTTCCGCACGCTGATCGACCAGGGAAGGCTTAAATGGCGAATATACACCCGGGGGACACCCGTTAGAGCACTTTGTATTTGTTTTGACTAGGAAATTGCATTTACCGTTGCATTCACATAAGAAGTTACTCGTAATACTTCCGCGAAATCCGTCTAATTATACGGCTGTACGCGGGCTATGCAAAAGAACGTTAGTAAACACTGTAGGCTCTTTCACGTTCGGGAATCGAGATCAGCTGTTGCGGCAGCTAGTTTTGGTTTTGGAATCCTCGCGATCGCAGAATACACACAATAATTCAAAGCGTGATTTAAACAGGAATTGTTTATTCAATTCGAAGCACTTTTGACACGTTATATACTATTATTGTGATTTTTGGTTAAGTTTTATAATTATGCGTTAGACATTTAGCATTAGCATATAACATTTATATAAATGGTGAACAATAGCAAAATATGTATGAACATGAAATACAATATACGATAATAAAGTAGAATGATATCGGCAATATGCGTTAATAAGACAAAAAGTATGAACGCAATAGGCGTTAATAGTACAAAATATATATAAAGTAATTAGAATAGTACGACGAAAAGTAATAAAGCAATAAGCGTTAATAATTCAAAAGGTATGAACGCAATAGGCGTTAATAGTACAAAATATATATATATAAAGCAATAAGCGTTAATAATTCAAAGTAATATGGAAGCAACAAGAATAATGATACAAAATATGGATGATGGTGCCGTAGTAATAAATGGTAATAATAAAAGCTTACAAGGATTTGTGAGATATGTTTAAACACTGTTACGTGCCGCGGCCTTTAGTGATCGAGCGGCGCTTTTTAGACAGCCAAATTCTGATTAGGGTTATCCCACAATCATTTGATTATCATGTTGTGCCCGGGCCGACACCTAAGCGTGTCGACACCACGCACATACCGATTGCCGCAATCGAGCGGCCGAAACCAGGCACAACCGAGTAAGCGATTTCAGAAGCGCACAAAGACCGTCAGCATATGGCGAAATCACCCCAAACCCAGGCCAAAGGCGGAGACCCCGATGGTCCCCGCTTCGTCCCGACTAAGGTATAATAACGACGTACGAGCAATGCGACGGCAGACCTGATAAAGCTTTGTTACGGGAACATCACCCGACTCTATACGAGACTCACGCCAACCTAGGCACAGTGTCACTGTCACCCAGATCGGGACTGAATAAACTTGTTAACCTTACGATGAGTTCCAACTCTTTAACCTGCAACGATCTCCTACCTCCGGGTTCTCAACCGAATCCTTCCGTCCCGGCATAATCACCCGAACCTCCGGAGCCCGTGGACGACGATCGCGAAGGACGCCCAGGAGCACCCCGAGATTCACACCTAGAATCTCGACCCCAGGCGCCTTGGCACAACAATTGGTGGCAGCGGTGGGATCCTGCTAACGTAAGGACCAAGCCTGATCAACGGTGACAACAGGACTCAGCGGACACAACGACCCCTTAACCAGAAAGGCAGCTACTCCGCAGTAACGACGGACGCCAGTAGAGGACGCCGCCAGGACAGTCTACCTTTCATAAATCGACGAGCGATGCAGCACCTGATCTACGTATTGTAAGTGCGAAACACCACTATCAGCAAACTCAGGCCGCACGCCACAATTCCCATGCGCCGAGCGAAATCATTAGATGCGGACATCGAGCGTAATTTAGAATTATCTGAGCGAAAGGAAATTCTCTCGCCTAGAGCAATTCGCCGAAGTGCCCCCCGTAGATTCTTTAAAGTCCGTACAAAACAACTCCCTCGCGAAGCTATCTTCGACACCACATTCGAAACCTTTCGTGAAATAGGAGAACGTACGCGACTTGCTCTAGACGTCGGATCTAGCGAAGGCCTCAGCGTCTCGACCAGATTACCGATTACGCCTATACATTTAACCGCTAGGAGACTATACCCGTTTAACGAGTTAGACTATAGTTTAATTCCGAGCGAAGGAATCACAACCATGTCGTCCCCCCATCCAGCAACCGCGGGCGTAGACGCAGAACCAAGCCTCGCGGACCGACTAGCGAACCTAGAGAGATTACTCACGGGAGTAACCACCTCTCTAGCTCAAGTAACGAACGGAATGCTAGGAATAAACGACAGGCTAGGAGCACTAGAGGCAGGGGAAGGTCCGCTACAGGACTCGATAGATAGAGAAATAAGTAGACTAAGGGAAACGATGAACTCGACACATGCAACGCCCGGCCCCTCAGGCAGGACTACGGTCCATTTCGATAATTTTCACAATCCAGAGGAAAACCCGAGGCGCTCGAGTCGATTCGTTCCCGCCAACCTCGAGATAAACGACCCAACTTACGCACCGTACGCAACGGACACTCGAGAAATACTTCACACCATAAAAACCCTACCCCTGTTCAACGGGAAGGACCCCAAGGAATTACCTGGGTTCCTGTCCGCTTGTAAATATGTATACCACACATATCAAACGGCGGAAGAACAGGCCCAGATCCTACGGGGGATAATCGCGTTACGAGTCGGAGGCGACGCCCTGGACGAAGTACAGACGCGCCGCATCTTATCCATGCAGGACCTAGAGGATGTACTAACTTCAGTTTACAAACCTCCCCGTACAGCTTCAACTGTACAAAGGGAATTGTTATATAGTAGGCAGGGCCTCAATGAAAGCGCACATCAATACGGAAATCGTGTATCGAAATTATTAAGGGAACTAATTCACGCAACCGTGAAGGTATTCAAAAAACAGACATTGACTATATTCGAGGACGGACTCCGCGATGACCTAAAAATCTTAGTAAAATCACAAAGACCCGCCGACTTACAGGAGGCAATCACGATAGCCATAGATGAAGAACGGGCAATCACGAAACAACCGGCGACGCGCGGGACAAACCCCCCTACGCAGAATAAAAACAAGACAGCATCGCGCTACTGCAACAACTGTAAACGAGCAGGGCATGACACTAAGGAGTGTTGGAAAAACAAAGACAAGGATAAACAAAGTGGGAAAAAATTTTTTCCAGAAAATAACCGCCGAGTGCAAACGGTAACGACAAAAGGAAAAAACGAGAAATTGACAAGGCATAAATCAGAGGGTCAGCAACCGACCTCCGAAGGAAAACGCCAGCCGCGACACAGAAGCGCTGACAGCGCACATTCCACACAAAGCAGCCGCGATAGTTCCGAATCACCGGATCGCGACTCACTTACTCAAAAAACCGCGCAAACCTACCGCATGATTAAAATAGGATCCCTCTCCAAAGGCGGACACACCTCAGACAGGATAGAAGTAGAAATAAAAAATAGTAAAAGCAAACAAACCATAATGCTAATAGATAACGGGGCGGAAGTATCCCTAATCGCTAGGAGAGCCCTTCCGGGCGACATCAAAATAAGAAAAGCTGAAGTTACGCTAGTTTCATTCTCAGGGGAAAAAATAGGAACACTAGGAAAAATAGATGCCACATTTAAAATAAATGGGAAAAGGGTAATACACCCATTATATGTAGTAGAAGGGAACACCTTAACAAACGCAGACGGGATACTAGGAGTAGATTTTCTCAAAGATAACGGAGTAACTATTAGCTACCCCGAGCAAAGACTACTAGTAAACGGAAAACCCTGGAAAACGTTAAGTAGAAGCACGGAAATAACGATACCCGCACGCACACAACAACTGATAATGGTCCCTACAGATAGCATCCGAGACGGTACAATAGAGAAACAACAGCTAGCCGAAGGCATATACTTAGGGGAAGGGCTAACGAGACCCAAAGAAGGAAAATGCGTGGCCTGTATTGTAAACACAACCACAGAAAAGGAAACAGTAACCGTGCCGCGAATTCAATTAAGTGAAATACCGGTTAACGAAACAATTCATTGGAACGATAGTGCCGCAGCGGTTCGAGCATTGACCGCGAGGGAATCGCTGACAACGCGCATCGCCCGGGTGTTAGAACAGGTAGACCGCAAGCATATGAATAAAGAAGAAAAGGCAGCTATGGAGGAAATATGCAAGGAATATCATGACACATTTCATTTACCGGGAGATCAGTTATCAATGGCCACAGTAACCGGTCACCGAGTCCTTGTAAAAAGCGACACAACACCCTGCAATATCAAGCCCTATAGATTACCCGAAATTCACAAACAAGAGGTACGGAAACAAGTGGAAAAAATGCTAGAGGACAACATCATCAGACACAGCGCTAGCCCATGGAACGCACCCCTATTAGTAGTACCCAAAAAAACCGACAATGAGGGAAACAAGAAATATCGCGTGGTAGTCGACTATAGGAAACTCAATGAAGTCACCATAGGTGACTCATTCCCACTACCCAATATCACGGACATATTAGATCAGCTAGGAAAAGCACAGTACTTTACCACCCTCGATTTGGCATCCGGATACCACCAAATTCCTATGGACGAACGCGATAAGTGCAAGACAGCATTTTCAACCCCTCAAGGACATTTCGAATTCAACCGCATGCCGTTCGGACTGAAAAATGCACCGGCAACATTTCAGCGAGCGATGAACGCTGCGCTGATCGGATTACAGGGAATAGACTGTTTCGTTTACCTCGACGATATTGTCATCTATGGAGCCAATTTAAAAGAACATAACATACGGCTGAGGAAAATTATGGACACTCTCCGCAAATATAACCTAAAACTACAACCGGAAAAATGCGCGTTTCTGCGAAAGGAAGTAGGATTTTTGGGACATATAATTACTCCCGAAGGGATTAAACCAGACCCCGAAAAAACCAAAGCGGTAAAAGAATTCCCTACGCCATCCAAATTAAAAGAGTTACAAGCGTTTTTAGGATTAGCAGGATACTACCGTAGATTCATCCCAGAATATTCAAAAATAGCTAAACCCCTATCCAGCATCACGAGCAGCAAGGTTGAGTTCATCTGAGCAGCAAAATACTTTTGATACATTAAAAGAGGCACTGACTACGGCACCCCTATTAATTTACCCAGATTTCACCAAAGAATTCATAGTAACGACCGACGCATCCGATGTAGCAATAGGCGCAATATTGTCACAAGGGAAGATAGGGGAAGACAAACCAATCGCGTATGCGAGCCGAGTACTAAACAAAGCTGAAAGGAATTATAGCACAACGGAAAAAGAATTGCTAGCCATCGTCTGGGCAGTCAAACACTTCCGACCATACGTCTACGGCACATCATTTAAAGTCGTTACGGACCATAAAGCACTGACATGGCTATTTAGGGTACAGGACCCGGGATCCCGATTAATAAGATGGAGAATTCTATTAGCCGAGTACGACTATGAAATCATACATAAGTCAGGAAAGAACAATACGAACGCAGACGCGTTGAGCCGGAATGTGCTCGCGTTGCAAAATGAGGAAGAAGAGACAGGGACGACCAACGTCTACGACGAAGAAACGAAACAACAAATTCTATATGAATACCATTGCACGCCCATAGGAGGACATCAAGGTATCAAAAGGACCACACACAGAATAAAATTAAAATACAGCTGGGAAGGAATGAATAAAGATATTGAGGAGTACATACAAAAATGTAGCGCCTGTCAGAAGAATAAGTTAGGAAAGAAAACTAGGGCTCCATTGGAGATCACCGATACACCACGGGACCCCTTTGAAAAAGTAGCACTAGACATTGTAGGGCCCCTACCGGAGAGCAATCAAGGGAATATCTACATACTAACCTTCCAGGACCTCCTCACAAAATTTAGCAAGGCGATCCCCCTGCCAAAACAGGAAGCGGCCACGATAGCGGAAGCAGTGGTCGAGAAAATCATCTGCGAATACGGCGTACCCGAAAAGATTCTAACGGATCAAGGGAGAAATTTTCTCAGCGAAATGTTTAAAAACATATGTAAACTTTTTCGAATCAAGAAAATACAGACAACCGCGTATCACCCAGAGTCCAACGGAGCATTAGAAAGATCGCATAAAACCCTAGTAGAATACTTGCGACACTACATAGATAATGACCAGTCCGACTGGGATAAATGGCTACCATACGCCATGTTCACATATAATACAACCCCGCATACGGCAACAGGGTTCACACCATACGAACTAGTCTATGGAAGGACAGCGTCAATACCAACCGCATTAAAAAATTCGCCTAAACTAACATATAACTACGAAGACTACGCACAGCAAACAAGAGAACGTATCAGGGTAACAAATGAAGCAGCCAGGGAACAACTCCAGGAAGCAAAAAGAAGGGCCAAAAAAGAATACGACAAAAAAGCGCGCGAAATAGAACTAAAGGTAGGCGATAAGGTGTGGCTCTTTGACGAATCTGTACGTCGCGGAAGATCGAAAAAACTAGATAATAAATGGATAGGCCCCTACGTAATTATAGAGAAAAACTCGAAAGTCAACGTGACTATTAAAAAAGGACGGAAAACCCTACGCACTCACGCAAATAGACTGAAGCACTTCGTTGAAAAATAAAGGAATAAAGAAAAAAGGGAGAAGCCTCGGAAAACAATGAGACGCGACAACGAACCGTAAACACTACAGGCGGGAGCAAGGAACTGGCTGTGAAGGAAAGTAAAAGGGGAGTACACAAAATCTGGTAAAATAAAATATATTCTATAAAATAAGATAAAATACAAATGAATAAACTCATTGCCCCCAGTCCTCATCCTCCAACTGAAACAAAAAGGGAAAAGAGGACAATTAAAATCAAAAAGGAACAGAGAGTACCAGTAAAGTGTCATCACAAAAGGGATACTTACTTCTATTCTCAACAGGGGCTCCCCAAAGAGCCGCCTGAGGTTAAAAATATCGGCAGTCCGATAATAATCAGGATAACCCTCTTCCCAGAGTACATTAAGATAACGGCGGTGCTGTTGCCGCCGCAACCGCACCGCACATGTCCTGGATATATAAGTACCCCCAAATTTGCCGCTGCACAAACATCTACCAAGAATAACAGAAAAGGCGGAAATTAATGACCAAATCGAAAGATAATGAAAAAGGAAATCGGTAACTAGTAAGGGTACTTACCACACGCAAGGCCTCGGGATACATGCTGTAAGCGTCTTGACAACAGTTGGTCAGGCCACAAAACGTGTATAATGAGTAAAACTCGCGATCAACCTAATATATATAGTAGGCGCGAATCAATTAAATTAGGCGGGGATAGAATCCGACTTCACTGTTTCAGGATGACCGCCCTAACGAGAGGCCTAATCGAAGCAGCGCCAACTGGCGGCCAGGCATCATTTACGATATCACCAATCAAGCATAAAGCAGGAATCCACTTTACGCACCTCGGGGAACTACACATGGTAACCGATTCGTGGAAGATCGTGACCCACCTAAGGATGGACACCCTCCTCGAAAGGAATCGACAGATAGTTTCGTACGTAAATCAGTTACAGCGTCGTTGTGAAAACGAAATTGCGATCCAACCTACATGTGGGGAACACCTGGACCCTCTACTCAGAAGGGCAGAAAAACTGTATAGAAGAGTAAACCAAGTGTCGAAAATGCCGACTTATGTACCCGGTAAGCGACGGGGACTAATTAACGGAATAGGGACCTTAGCCAAAACCATATTCGGGACTATGGACGCCGACGACGCCGAACAGATTAACAACCATCTGTCACGGTTAGACGGAACACAAAGTACGCTAATGACTGCTATGAAAAAACAAGTCCAGATAACAAATAACACACTGCATCACTTACATGACGCGGAAAGAACGATACAACGTAACGAACAAATACTAGCGAGACAGACGAGACTATTACGCGCGCAAATTGAAACGACCATACTACAACAAACGCGAAGAGCTGACGTAGTAGATCATTTCATCACGTTAAATGCCCTACTGACCGACTTGACACAAGACGTAGACGATGTGTTGCAATACTACACAGGCCTCAAAGGAGGCATCATTAGCACAAACGTACTGTCGAGCGCACAAATCACTAGGTTACTACAAACAGCCGTACAGCATCTCCCAAACGGACTCACATTCCCAATAGCACCCAACTTAGAAAATACTAACGTGATCGAGAAATTGTCATCGGTCACTGCGTATTTCGATAAGACTACGTTGATAGCAGTAATAATCGTTCCCCTCATTTCCTCACAAACGTTCACAGTGATCGAGGCAACTCCAGCCCCAATCCATGTTCATGGAAATTCATACGCGGTATTAGTCATAAGAACACCGATATTCGTCATTGACGCAAGCAGCAACCAGTATGTGCCCACCAGTCAAGACGAGCTAAGGGGATGCAAACGAGTAGCCGATCAGTATTACTGCGAACAACCCATGCTAGCGCACAACGCAAATAACGATCTCGAGTGCGAAGCAAGCCTATGGCTGCAACCCGCGGATGAGTCCCCCAAAAATTGCGAAATAAAGTACATTACGGCGAACCACACAATGTGGATAGGGACCTCGTACGCGGACACGTGGATTTTCGCGACGCGCCAGCCCGAAACACTGACCATACAGTGTAACGAACGGCAACCGGAACACGTCAATATAGATAAGACAGGAATTCTCAAGATCACGGGAAATTGTAATATCCGAAGTAAGGACGTAGTATTAAAAAAGCGACAAACAGCGTACAGTCAAGATCTCAAACTACCAACGGCACCACGTTACGACATAACAGTAGCGTTAAACGCGACACACAGGGGCGAACCAGCGCAACCCCTCTCGCGGTTTCAGCTAGATAAACTCCTGAAAAATCCATCCGAATTTTCAACGCTATACAACCAACTTAACCAGGTAGAAAGCGAATTAGAGAATAACAACCCCCAACCGGGACTAGCGACCTGGCAAATTGTACACCCAACAACAACAACTATTGTACTAGTAATACTTAGCCTAATAGTCATATATTTGTTAACACGCGATTACCAACAGCGCCATAAAATACTGATTCCCAAACAACCAAAAGCGACAAAGCCCAGAAGACCAGCCGAGGACAGCGAATACACCGAAGCCTTGACGGTGTAGGGTAGCCCGGGAATTTTGTAGACCGATAGGGAAAAATCCCCCTAAGCACCCTCTCCATAAGGGGAGGGGATGTTGTGCCCGGGCCGACACCTAAGCGTGTCGACACCACGCATATACCGATTGCCGCAATCGAGCGGCCGAAACCAGGCACAACCGAGTAAACGATTTCAGAAGCGTACAAAGACCGTCAGCATATGGCGAAATCACCCCAAACCCAGGCCAAAGGCGGAGACCCCGATGATCCCCGCTTCGTCCCGACTAAGGTATAATAACGACGTACGAGCAATGCGACGGCAGACTTGATAAAGCTTTGTTACGGGAACATCACCCGACTCTATACGAGACTCACGCCAACCTAGGCACAGTGTCACTGTCACCCAGATCGGGACTGAATAAACTTGTTAACCTTACGGTGAGTTCCAACTCTTTAACCTGCAACGATCTCCTACCTCCGGGTTCTCAACCGAATCCTTCCGTCCCGGCATAATCACCCGAACCTCCGGAGCCCGTGGACGACGATCGCGAAGGACGCCCAGGAGCACCCCGAGATTCACACCTAGAATCTCGACCCCAGGCGCCTTGGCACAACAATCAGAATTTGTTGTAATTATGTTTAGAATGGCAAGGAGGCTCGCCGCACCCGTAACAGTCAATTATTTTATTTAATTATCTAAATACCTTATCAGAAGGATAAGGGGTAGATTTTTGGGATCGTCGGTGCTCTAGGCCCATACGGGTCTTTTCAAAGGAATCAGACAGGTAATTAATGAATATAATTTAAAGAATAATAAAGCTTTAATATTGCAATACTTAATGAAAGCAACAGATTACAACAGAATAAAGTGTATGTAGAAGATCAATCAATAATTTTTATAAACAGAGACATTAACGCAATCGGGCACAATTCCTGATTAGGGGAATCCCACAATCATTTGATTTTCAGAAATTGTGTTAAGTACGAATCAATTTTAATACAGTGTATGAAAGAGATAATAGGTGGAACTCACCAGACAGTCACAATAGTACAAATGGGAATATAATTTGAATTCCTTTTGGTGCTTGAGTAATTCTGAGCCCTGGTATACCTGAATCAGAAAGAGGAATAAGACGCGAACACACACACACTTGATTATAGACAAAATACACGCGAATTGAACTTGTGGTTTTAACTGAGCAAGTAGGATTAGAAGTTAAAATAAATTATTTAAAAGAATTATTATAATTAATGGTTCAAAGTTATCGGAATGAATTGTTTCGCAAAGTTGAGTCTTTCACGCGGTTACACAGTAGACCGGAGAACTCTATCTCTAAAATACTTGCGGACTCAGCGACACGCACCTCACGATTTACCGTCACAGAGCAGTAGTAAGGCAAGGCGGTTTCCAACCCAGGTCCTCTGAGGGGAGCGCGGGGGCGGGGTGAAGTGAGGGCGCGCGGGGGAGCGCGGCGGAGGGAAACATGGGCGCGGGGCCTGCGGGGAGAGGAAGACCGGTTGCGCGCGCACGAGCCGCGGAGTGGGGGAAGCTGCGATGATGGAGGGGATCACTCCAGGCCGAGCCGCCGCGGAGACCGGACCCACCGCCGAAAACTTTTAAGAGGGAGTGAATGACCCCCGAGAACTTTTTCAAACCCCGATCCACCACCGGAAATTTTTTCCGAGCGAGAGAATGACCTTGGCCCACCCCCAAATATTTTTCCAAACCATTATGTGGCATGTGGCGCGAAGAACGAAATAGATTTATACAGTGTCTACAAATCTTAGAATTAGGAGGCGAGGAGGAAGACTGAATCGAACGGGTAATGAACGGCTTTGAATGGGTATTGAACAGGTATTGAACGTGTATTGGACATGTAATGAACCACTTCGAACATGTAATGAACGTGAATCGTACCTCTTCGAACGTGAATCGTACGGCTTTGATCGGGTATCGAACGTGTATCGAACGACTTCTGCATAAGTATCGTCTTAATCTAGCGCACATCAAACGCATGAGGTTGGTTTGGGGGAGGGTGAAGAAAATTATACGCATTAAAAAATTGATTATATTTTATTTATGAATTTCCCTGGTGTTTAGACCACCTGTTGAATATTTTAAATACATTTTGCATGGCACAGTGTTTCGCGTGTCTGCCACATCGCAGAGTATTAACTACATTTAGCTTATTTAGAGATTTGATATCCTCGTAGTCAATGTCCAGCGTCTCGATGACCGCGTCTACTCTCGTACTTTCATCGAGGAAATCCGCAAGCCAGTCGCGTTTCTGCAGCCCTTTAACATATACGACATGGCACGTGTCATCCTCTTCTTCATCGATCGCATCGGCTACAGCTTTCGAAATTAGCCGTTTAGCCATACTGTATGGAACTTCTCCATCGTCCCAGCGTAACCCATGATGTTTCGCCGTTAACCAGCGGATGCTTGATTTGTCAGATTTCGAAAGAAGATAATGCGGCATCGAACTCCCAAAAATATAGTGCGAGAGAATTGTTCCCATTCGTAGGACAGCCACTTCCTTGACGACAAATCTTCCATCAACGATGAACCCTTGCATGTCAACGAACGTTGGTACAACCATTATCGATACAATTTGGAGGTCCACTCGCTTCCAAGCCAGACGAGAGAATGCAGTCTTTCTCGTAAAACATCTCGATTTTCACGATGAAATTTTTTTGCGAATTTAGTACAGGAGAGGGCGGCCAAGTAGCGTGGTAATTTAATTTATTTTGCGCACCATGTTTGTCAATGGATTGTATTCAACCACTCGATCGTGTAGAATAAGACAGTAGGCTGTAGTATTTGCAGGCACATTCTCTTTACATTCGAATTCTATGCGCACATCCACGGTGCCATTCTTGATCGACTCATTTTGTCGCGAGCAATCAATTACCACGAGGGGGCCAAATTGTAAAAATTCAGCCACGGTGAATAATGCCTCGTTGCAACTATACCCATAATATGATTTACGGAATTGCGTATACATGTGATACAAGATGGCGTGCTTATTCTTGTCAAAGTCCAAGTTCAGGTCATCATATGGGTAAAATTCCGAGTTGAGAAAAAGTTTTACATTGGCCAATTTGCAGTTGTTGAACATAGTAACGTCTTCACTCATCACATTTCTTCGACCAGTCTGTAGAGCAAGGATCACGCATCGCGGCTTCTCCAGCTGTGCAGATGCCTTCACGGCCCACGAATGCTTGGTCGTGCTCTGTAAGAGAGGATACTCGTACAGATCCCACGATTGAAAACAAATGCTCAGGTTTTGTCCACGTTCCAAAGTATGTAGCAACGATAGCTTATTAACGTCATTTAACGTCACATGGGGCATCCGCCATTGTAGTTTAACCAATTCAATTTCTGGTTCCAACATCGGCGATCCTATCAGAGCATTGTTGTCGTTGCGCGATCGTATTAAAATCAATTCGTGACGCGCATTAATAATCATGCGTTTGTAGTCCTCACAAAATCCCAGCAAATATTTGAGTGGGATGCAAAACTTGAAATGACTTTTCACTATTGGCCCATCGCGCCGTTTCAAGCCCCATCCGACATTCTCCATATTTTTGTCTTCGCCAGATGTCAGCGATACATAGTTTTTAAGCGTGCTAGTTATTCCAACGTTTCTGCTGCGATCAATCTCCACGCCATTCAGCTCGCATCGAATCTCATCGAATAAGAACGCCATGCAATTATTTCCCAACGTCACCGTTAATGCATGAAAGGGTTTGCTCGTCCCCGCTCCAGCGCCATCTGTGTGTGCCGCGCGTTTGAGATTGTGTCGCTCGGTTTACTTCACTTGTCGTCACACGGCTGTATCGCTACCATGTGCTCGCACTCATTATATTCACACACCTTAGATTTATAATACATTTATATATACGTGTAATTCTTCAACTAAATATATATTATATTATGTGTAAGAACGCATCACCGATTTACCCCTAACAAAGGTTATGGGCCCAGGCAACGTAAGTAAGTAACATAACCTATAATTTGCCACGTGCACACAAGCACCACGTGTCCAATCTAGTAAGATAGTTAACAGAAATAAATACAAAAATGGCTGATAACACAAGATTAGACTTAAAAATTACAAAGTTGTCAGACAATAACTATCGGACGTGGAAAATTGAAATGAAATGGTACTTACGTGGAAAAGGTTTATTAGACCACGTACTGGGTAATATCGTATTAGATGATGCAGCTACTGCAGAACAGAAAAAACTACACAAGGCAAGTGACGATAAGGCTATTGCATCAATAGGGTTGAACATTGAGCCGAATCAACAAGTGCACATAGAGGATTGTATTACCTCTCATGAAGCATGGTTGGCATTAGAACAAGTTCACCAACCAAAATCGAGAGTGAGGATAATGCAACTTAAAAAACAACTATATCAATCAAAAATGAAAGAAGATGAAACCATGTCAGCATATATATCTAAAATAAAAGTATTGGCTAATAATTTACGGGAAGCTGGTTCAGAGCCGAGAGATGAAGATCTAGCGTATATTATATTAGCAGGACTTCCAGATTCATATGAGAATCTCAACATGTCACTAGCAGGGTTACCAGATGATAAGTTTACATCAGCGGAAGTAAGCAAAGTACTGCTGACCGAGTTTGACAGGCGTAAGACCAGGAACGCAGAAGAGGATGTGGACCGCAAAGAGGCATTACATTCAAGAGGAGCCAAACAGGTACCATATAGAAACACAACAGCGTCCAATAGACCAAAGATTTTCTGCTCACATTGCAAGAAACAAGGGCATGAAGTAAAGAATTGCTGGTTGAAAAATAAAGGTAAGAACCACAGTTATCAACCTAACCCAAATTATAAAACAAAACATAGCAATAATGAGGGATTCTTAGTTTCGCTAAACAATATTGACATGGAAGATACTTGGGTATTAGACAGTGGGTGTACGCACCATGTCTGCAAACATAGAGATTGGTTTCAGACATTCAAAGAGATTTATCCTGAACCAATCAACACCGCTGCAGAAATTGGTGAAGAAAAGGCTACACTGAAAGCCAAAGGGATTGGAAATATCGTAATCAAAACCTGTGTTGGCAGCCAAACGCAATTCATAACATTGCATAACGTTTATTTTGTCCCACATATTAGAAAAAACTTAATGTCTGTTTCACAGATAGAGAGAAGAGCCAAAGAGGTAATAATCAGAAATGGCAGAGCTGAAATTCGTGACATGGAAAATAGACAAATCATGTGCTTAGCAGACAGGAAAAATGATTTGTATATTGTTCGAGCCAGAACAATTGTAAGCACACAAGAACAACCAGAATCAAACAATGTGACTGTAAAGGACAGTGCTCTGTGGCATCGCAGATTTTGCCACATTAATAGCAAGACAATTCAGAAGACAGCTGAGTCGAACCAAGTCCATGGATTTGAAAATGTAAAAATAGATGACAATATATGTGAAGACTGCTGCATCGGTAAATCCACGAAAGCTCCCTGCCGAAAACTGATGGATCGTCAGTCACGAGAGGTTTGTGAGCTTATCCATTCAGATGTTTGTGGACCCATGCAGGTAGGTTCATTGAGTGAGAAACGATATTTCATCACATTCGTCGATGACTACTCAAGATATACAACCGTAGCATTTATCAAGACCAAAGATGAGGTAAAGCATGAAATTAAGAAATACATAGCCAATGTAGAATTACAGGCAGGAAGAAAAATTAGAAGGTTTCGATCCGACAACGGAACCGAGTACTGCAACAAGG
This sequence comes from Andrena chrysosceles, assembly GCA_963855975.1. Classification (NCBI taxonomy): domain Eukaryota; kingdom Metazoa; phylum Arthropoda; class Insecta; order Hymenoptera; family Andrenidae; genus Andrena; species Andrena chrysosceles. The sequence continues at coordinate 332,649 of CAWLCU010000363.1, read as the reverse complement.
ATTTGAAGGCTTATTTCGAAGAAAAGGGAATAAAACACGAGAAATCAAATGTGGAAACCCCACAAATGAATGGAATAGCCGAACGAACGAATAGAACCTTACTCGATTTGGCAAGATCAATGATGAAATCAGCGCAGTTGCCTCCAAAATTTTGGGCAGAAGCCATAGCGACGGGTGCCTATGTAAGAAATCGTGTTTGTCATTCCTCATTAAAAGATCAAGTTCCTCTAGCTATCTGGGCAAACAAGACACTGAGCATTCGTCACCTAAAGGCATATGGATCACTCGCGTATGCACATCTAGTCAGGCAAGGACAGAAGAAACTAGACGATAGAGCAGTTCCTTGTGTGATGGTCGGATACGCAAACCAAACTAAAGGTTATCGACTATGGTGTCCGAAGAAACAAGATGTAATTGTCACAAAACATGTACGATTTGTAGAAGAAAAAATGGGCTACGAATGGTTACACAACGAACGTAATAACATTAGAGCCCTGGATAACAACCACAATCAGACGTACATCGATATTGAGTCAGACGAGGAAGCTGAAATACCAACTGAAGCGATAGTGGGGGTACCAGGCGATCAACCCAAAAGAAAACCTGGCAGACCAAAAAAGAGAGTAAACAACCCGTATGGCAGAAAAGGAAAACCAAGGGCGATCCCTGTAGAAGAGGAAGAAGAACAGGAAGAAGAACTCGAAGAAGATGAAGAAAATGAATCTAGCGTTGAATTAAATTTTCTGGAAATTATTGAACCAGACACACTACACGAGGCCATGTCTTCGCCACAAGCGCAAGAATGGGAACAGGCCATACATGAAGAAATGACAAGTCTGAAACAACGTGGAACATGGGAAACCGTAAGTCATGTACCACCAGGAAGAAAAAGCATTGGTAGCAAATGGGTTTTTAAATTAAAGCGAGATTGCGAAGGAAAGGTGTTAAGGTACAAAGCTCGATTAGTAGCACAGGGTTTTTCTCAGCAAAAGGGAATCGACTATAACGAAACCTACTCACCTGTCGCAAGTTTTTCGATAATTAGATTGTTAATTGCTATCTCAGTCATTTTCAGATGGTTTACTAAACATTTAGATATCAAATGCGCATATCTTTATGGACATCTTGAAGAAGAAATTTATATGAGGCTGACTCCAGTATACAAAGACGGCAAAGAGGCTATAGTAAGGCTAAGACGACCGATTTATGGACTGAAACAATCCGGAAGAAACTGGAACGCGGAGCTAAACAACTTTCTACAAAAATACGGATTCGAAAGATTACAGTCATCTAATTGTATTTACAGAAAAGGTTATTGGATGATAGCGGTAATATATGTAGATGATATTTTTCTATTCGCGAGCAATTTAGAATCTATTAATAATTTCGTTAAATCTATAAGCAAAAAGTACGAGGCGAAAGATTTAGGCGAGATAAGTAATGTATTAGGCGTCAAAGTAGAAAGACATGACAAAATGATCAGTTTAAATCAGAAATCATACATAGAATCTTTAACACAGAAATATAACATGCGTGAATGTAGAGGTACAACGACACCATTAGAACCAGGGTTGAAATTATCAAAAGACATAGAATCAGATTTATTAAATGAAGACAGGAAAAGCTTATATCGAGAAATTATTGGTTCCTTAATGTTTGTAGCATTGCGTACAAGACCGGATATATTATTCGCAGTAACGAAGTTATCTCAATTTAATTCAAGTCCGAAAGAGGCACATTGGATACAGGCTAAACACATTGTGCGATATTTGAATAAGACCAAAGATTATAGTATAGTTTACAAGCCAAAACAGATACCAAAAATAGAGATTTTTTGTGACGCAGATTGGGCCGGAGATATCGATGATAGACATTCGTTCAGCGGATTAGTTGTAATGGTGGGCTCAAATGTTGTGCAATGGGTATCGTGCAAACAGAGAGGAATATCCACCTCGACAATGGAGGCTGAATATATCGCTCTATCGTATGGCATAAAAGAGGCCATATGGTTACGGATGTTGTTAACGGAATTAGATTTATACGAATTCTTCTCAGGAAACTGTAACATGTATTGCGACAACAGAGCAGCAATAGATTTTTCAAAGAGTAAAGTAGAAAATTCTCGTTCTAAGCATATCGACATTGCGTATCATATTGTTAGAGAGGAGATAGAAAAGAAATCAGTAGATTTGTCATATGTAGCGTCAAACGAAAATATAGCGGATGTAATGACGAAATCGTTAAAGACTGTAGCTCATCAGAAATGTATCAGCAAAATGATAATGGAACTCGCAAAAGTGGGGGATTGAAAGGGTTTGCTCGTCCCCGCTCCAGCGCCATCTGTGTGTGCCGCGCGTTTGAGATTGTGTCGCTCGGTTTACTTCACTTGTCGTCACACGGCTGTATCGCTACCATGTGCTCGCACTCATTATATTCACACACCTTAGATTTATAATACATTTATATATACGTGTAATTCTTCAACTAAATATATATTATATTATGTGTAAGAACGCATCACCGATTTACCCCTAACAATGCATCTTTTGGCTTATTTATCTTCAATTTCCCCTCCACATAGAGAAAACATTCACACGGCAATGTGTATAAATCCTGCTGTTGTATCGGTATTCTTATCTCATCGCTGTATCCAAACGTCGTGTTGACGTATGGGTTGTATGTGTGAGTCTGAAGCTTGACGATGCGGTCTTCAAACGTCGGCTTCCCTCCAATACTTAGAATGTCAGCCATTTTTCAACCTAAATGCGCACAATGAATCCCAATGATTTCAAAAATGCAATGTTCGCAGCACTGAGCCTCTTCTTTTTAGCGTGATCGGAGCTGTTGCAGTTGTTGTTGCAGTTGTTGTAAACAATTTCACTTGGAAGAAACGGGTTTCTAGAGTCGTTCAATATAAGCATCTCTTTCGTTCGCACCACATGTATTATCGTCGTCGCCGTCGTACGTGCAATCTGATGGTAATCTCTTCACCTCGAAAATCGAGCAACCGTCCGTTTTGATCCACAACGCGTATCGTTAGATCCGTAATGATCCGTGCGGTGATTGGAAGGTAAATGATCTGCGCGGGCGTTTCCGATATCTTATATCCTGGTGGAACTCTCGGAGAAAATTCATGTATCGTATGTACACGCCTCCCACTGTTGTACGCGCCAGCGGTCACGCTACATTCTATACGAACAATGTTCACGTTCATGATATTAATTGGATCGTCCGATTCGTGCCACCGTCCTGGTTCTAATACCCGATTCGTCGAGAATCCCAATAGCGATCCAATGTTATTGGGCTTTGTAAAATCTACGGCGAACCGACAGTACAGTTCGCTTTTCATGGTGTTGTTGTTGGGACGCAACACTATTGGATAAGCATCGTTGTCACTGTCATCGGTACCGTCGAGATTTTGAGGATACCGCTCGAGTAATCGCTGCTTCAAATGCTTGGCAATGGCGTCTAGTTCGTAGGAGCCGTGGGGAATCGTAATGTATTCAGGAGTGGTGTCGACGCTGTTGCTGATGTCATAGTTTACGGTGAAGTAGAATTTATCGTTGCTCGAGTCGATGTTTGGTATGGTGTGATAAGTTTCAAAGGTTGTTAGACCAAGCTCGTAATCATCGTCGCTCCAATCTATGGGTGGAAAGTAGCTCACCGCGAGGGAGCTACTCTTGCCGGTTAGAGTGAATGTTAACGACATATACCGAACTGTACGGCTCGATTAGTACTGAATCAGAGTGGCGGGAAGTCAATCCTTAAATTTGGTACCGATCGTTTGTAGAAAGCGTAGACATAGTTGTCCACAATTGCTCTGATTGTACTTTTGATAAGACGTTCGATTGTATTCAATTTTCACAGCATCCTTATCCAGATATTTTACCAATTCCTTGGGCGGTCGAAGATTTCCAAAGCTGTCGAAATATATAGCTCGACTCCCTCTCTTCGCATATGCCACCCAATGAGTCCCCGACCCCTCGACATTGTCCAAATTTACAATACCGCTCTCGTTTCGACGTACTCCTCCGACTGGTAGCGCGTTTCGCATAAAAACACCTCGAAAGAATGGAATACGCATACGTTTTGCCAACTCCTCCAATTGTGCATCGGTAGTTACATTTTTATTTTCTACCGCGGGCATTTTTACTTTCTTTTCGGCGTTTTTTTTTCGTTTCGATATTCCCTGTCCACGCTTGTATGACGCGAGATAAAGTCCGCGACCTTCCATGGAGCGATTATGACGTTGCATTTCCTGCAGCTGATGTTGCGCCGCCTTATTATCGTTTACCGCCTTGGCGATCCCCGCCGCTCCAACAGCTAATGATCCGAGAACACCTAGCAGCGGGAGAAGTGGTAATATACCACCCCGTTTTGCCACCGGAAGAATCCGCTTTTTTGGCGCTCTCTTTGGAGTACTTTTGCAGGGTTTTGTTTTCATCCCCATTCCGATTTTCGTCTTGGCCTTCATAGCTGCCCAAACAGCTGTAGCAGCACCTCTTTCGAGTCTCGCGCAACGATGCGTTTTCGCGCTTTGTCAGCGAGAACTTTATCTGCCGCGTGCCTTTCGCCGAGATTGTTGCTGCGCGAATACGCAATATCGTGTTCGCGACACGCCGCGTCCAACGGATTGATACCTTGATCCCCTCTAGCCAATCGTTTTGCCAGATGTGTTCCTGGACCGCAAAACTGGTATCCCGGAATATGTAATTCGATAGGTAGCGCGTTTATCGCTCGATTTAACAAACCACAACCTTTCTTTACTCCCGTCGGCGACATTCGCTACAGTTTTTAATCAATGGTGCTGGACCGTCGATATGCGTACGCTGCCAAGGACGATTATAATGCTCCAGACACCGACGATACTGCCGAACCTCACAATCGGCTTTTATGTGCTCGGGGAGTCTGTCCCACAACTGATCAATGTGTCTCCCAAACTCTCGGAGTAGAATAATCTTTGGTATATATTTCAACTGCTCAGAGGTTAGGTCTCGAATATCGCAATTATCCGACAGGATCAGAAGCATTTTGAATACTGGGCTGTTTTGAGTCGATGCGGACCTATAAATAGGGCGCTTCGACGTATCAAAATCATTTTTCACAGTTCGCGGGGAGGATGCGATTCGTGCGAAAACCTGTAACGATACGCGTGACAAATTTTGACGATAAATCACGAGTTATGTCTTCGAAAGACAGACGCAGACATGGTGGCATGCTACCAAACACTATACGCTGCCTCGTTTGTGGCCCATCAAATTGCGGAAAGACCAACGTGTTGGTGAGCTTGTTGGAAAGTCCTCACGGCGTCCGCTTCGAGAACGTGTACGTGTACTCCAAGTCGTTGCAACAGCCGAAATATCAGTATTTGGAGAATTTATTGACTCCGATAGATGAAATTGGCTACTTTACGTTTTCGAATAACAGTGACGTCATCCCACCGTGCGAATCGCTTCCGAATTCTATTTTCATCTTTGATGACGTGGCATGCGACAAGCAAGATACGATAAGGGAATACTTTGCAATGGGGCGCCACTCGAACGTTGACTGCTTCTATCTCTGTCAGACGTATGCAAAGATACCCAAACATCTTATCCGCGACAATGCCAATCTGTTGATTCTGTTTAAGCAGGATGGTACCAACTTGAAACATGTGTACAACGATCACGTAAACACTGACATGTCTTACGAGGATTTCTGCGCTTTGTGTCGTAATTGTTGGCAACGGGAGTATGGTTTCATAGTAATCGACAAGGATAGCGCGATGTCCAATAGACGTTACAGAAAGGGATTTAACGAGTTTACCATACCGTGAGACAGTCAATTGTCGTCAACACGTCGGTGGGAAAGCAACGTCAGCGGTACAACGATGATTGATATCGATACTCTGGAGATTAAGGATCGCGAGAGAATAGCGAAGGAAATTGCAAAAACTAGCGAATCCATTCGCAAGAAACATCAGGCTTTGAAGACAGGCAAGATGGAGGAACATGTCGCGTTGGAGAGATACTTCAAACCTATCGTCGAACCCTTAAAACATAATGTGGAAAATACCTCAGCGACAGAAGCTAGCACATCACCACCAATGAGCATAGACGTTGAAGGGAATGAAACATTAACGCCTAAAAAAATCCATCCGAAAGGGAACACATCGCGCAAGACAAAGAGGAAACGGCACATGTCGTCTGAATATTCACCCATAACCTCAACACCAGTTCAATCGAAGCATAAACGACGGAATGCTACATCAAACGAGTCTCCCGTTCCTCACACACCAATAAGTACATTTCCCAGTGTAAAATCGCTCGCAACTATTGATGACGACGTTTTCGAAACTAGTCCCAATGAGTCGTTTGTAACATCTATCAGACAGCAACTTCAAACATCCGAGGGACAAGAAACGTTTCGCAGTCATTTCGGTCCGCTGGGGCAAAAATACATGAGCGCGATCCTAAGTGGTGATAAGGATACAACAATGGACTATATGTACGGCGTATACTTTGGCAATAGTGGAACGATGCTTGGGGATAAGGCTTTCGATATAGACAAGGATGATAATATAATCATAGATGGTGTAAGTTACGGAGGAACATCCGGTCTTTACGAACTGATTTTCAAGAGAATTCCCAATGATGCTATATGCACCGATGCTGATAAACAAAAATACAAAAGTATACTGCTGGCGACGAATGCCCACAGACGCGGTCATGGTGCTAAAAATCCCATATTGAGCAACGAGGGATACAAGTACAGACATGTAATTGCACCGCTAATCCCACGAGCATCAGTCAATAAAGCAGGGAAAGGTCTTAGGACACCACGAGCCATGGTGGTAAACGATAACAAGATCGATTACGTACACTGGGACGATCCCAACGAGCTGGTGGATCGATTGCGTTTGCTGGAAGCGTCACGTCAGGCGGGTAACAACTCTCATGATCCCGAAATTCTATCGATTGTCGAGGAACTACGCGAGGTAGGCCTCATTATATAAATTAAGCCGCACGCCAATGATGTGCACTGTATGCATCGAGATGCCGATCAACAAATTTGGGGTATCGCTTGAGAAGAGTGGAGCAGCTAGAATGGACTATTACAAATGGAGTGGTTTGCTTCGAAATTACATGCGAGATAACGCCCTTTGCGTGGTTGGTGCCGACATTGATGCAAAATCATGCAAGATACGACGCGTAGCTCAACCGGTGGCCGACACGTAAAAGAACATTAAACTTTTGAGAGAGCGGCAGGAAGAATTAGAGAGGAAACTGATCGCGTTTCAAAGAGATATGCTGACGCTGCAAAACAGCGTTCAAAAGATATCGCAGGCGTCGAATTCTATCCCGCAGCAGCGCTGCGAAGGAGAATCATGCGAGGCGGATGAACTTGCCCCTGGGCCGATTGGGAGCACTTAATGCACGTGCCCGATAATTATCGCATCATTCGTGTCAAAGACACCTCTGCGATCAAACATGCAGCCATTATCGAAATCCAAGAGTAAAGAAAACCACGGCCACAAGAAGCTACAACTCGTTGAGGAATTGCATGCTCCAGCTCGAAGACATTTTCCGCGGAGGCGTGTCATAGTGCATGGATACGATGATCTGTGGCAAGCTGACATTGTAGAAATGCGTCCATACTCACGATTCAACCAGGGTCACCACTACATACTCACCGTCATCGATGTGTTGAGCAAGTATGCATGGGCGTTGCCGCTCAAGACTAAAAGTGGCGCTGAGGTGACTAAAGTGTTTGCAAAGATATTTAGAGATCGATATCCGAAAAATTTGCAAACCGATCAAGGAAAAGAATTTTACAACGCTGATGTGCAGAAACTCTTGGTAAAGCATAACGTTAATCATTATTCGACGTATTCTGTGATGAACGTTTCAATCGAACTTTGAAAAACGATATGTGGAAACTGTTTACGCTCAATGGAACCTATAGATGGACCGATGCGCTACCAAGTCTACTTGCAGAGTATAACGCACGAAAACATAGAACCATCGGAATGCGTCCTTGCGATGTTACCCCTGCGATCGCCGATAAGCTGCTAGCCACCGTATACAGCAACATAAAGATCGCTGCTCCAGCGAGATTCAAGTTGGGCGAGTTTGTGCGCGTGAGCAAATTTAAAACCATATTCGATAAAGGATATACGCCGAATTGGACAACGGAGGTGTTCAAGATAGCCAAAGTACAAGCAACTAATCCCGCAACGTATCTGCTGGTCGATTCCTGTGGAAAACCTGTGCCGGGGGATTCTATGGACACGAGCTGCAACGCGTCACCGATCCTGATGTGTATCTAGTGGAAAAAGTGTTGCGTAGAAAGGGGGATAAGGTGTACGTCAAGTGGTTGGGGTTTGATAAATCACACAATTCTTGGATAAATAAAAATAATGTATTGTAGCATAATAATATATGGTTCAATAAATACAATGATACATATATATGTGTGAACAATTTTTTATACAATAATTCCACCATTTATATTTTACACAATAAATAGAATAAACACAATAATAATTTTTTTATACATTCTCAAATAATTTTATATTATACAATAAATACAATTTCTATTTTTTACAATGGGATATTATAATGACCCCAGGGCAGAGTGTCGATCGAATTGGGTACGATATGCCGCTTGTCATCGTATGGGCTTAGAGCGATTTTAGATTCCGAAATGGTGTACACTTTATGCAATTTAGACCGTATGCATGATTGTCTGCGAACCATTTCGATCTCCCTATGCAAACACTGCGCGTAGTCGTCGAAAGTTATCGTTCTGGCTATGACGTTGGTCTTGACGCCTTTCGCCTTTTTCGTATCTTTTTTGCCATCTACGCGAAGTGCATACATTTTCGCTCTAAGACCTACGAATTCGGTCATTATCGCACCGTTATTTTCATCCTTCATCAGCCCCGGAACCTTCTTATTTACGCAATTCAACAGCTATTAAATTTTCCGAAAAAACACTTCTGCTGTGGAAATTGGGTTTCGCGATCATTGCCTCTGCACCATATCGCCCTTCCCAATGTGTCAAAAGTTTTACATCCACGTGATTTCGTACATTTTCCATAGTTTTACCGAATACCGCGTTGTTCATCAATTTGTACAAATTTTTTTCAAAGTCGTTTGTCGCGCTTGTTCTAAACCGGGTATTGAGTTCGATATAATCGCGGAGCCAGGGAGATTTAGCGAATTGAAGCACGCGGTGTATCTTTGTAATACGAAGACCGTGTCGCGTGCACTGTTGCAGGTTGCGATAATGGATAACGTAACGCTGCTTATCGTATACCGTCGCGAGTAATTTGTCCTGCCTGCTACCAGGTGGTTTGGCACGCGTCGGGCAGAACGGTAGATCGGCATGAGCGTCGTGCAGACGTTGCGGATATTCCAGATCTACCTCAAGAATGTATCCCGTGGGCGAATCGATCGGGATTGAAGACACGTCAAAATTCGCAACATCTTCGACCCATCGAAATTTAGCGTATGGTAGGGGCTGACACATTGCCCATCCATACAAATTGTTCACGTCAAAGTACATCAAGTATGATGACTTTTCCGATGCGTCGTAAGATGACATGTACTTGTTATTGGCATGTGCGTATCTTCCGGAACATTGACTTAAACCCCCACGTATACCGCGTTCGATAAACATGACCATATCGATGTCTGTGAGCAATTCGAATGTAATTTTAGTATGTTTTAGCATTATATCCCATGTGAAACCAGGTAGAGTATAATAATGTGCTGAATCTAATCCGTAACTCTTGATACAACTTTCGCGAAAATTTTCAAAAATATCTGCCAATAACAAGACATCTGTTTTCAAATACAAGTCGCTGTATTCGCTCAAGGTTCTAATCTCTATGGGGATGTAAAACGCGTTTTTATAATTTAAATTGCACTCCGTATGTGCTGGGCCTCTAAACCGTCCGGACAGATGGCAATGATCGTGGACTCGTACATCGCTAGCCTCGAATGGTTCTTCGCAAATATGACAGTGTGTTGCATTGTGAAATGTCGACAACTGTTCGGGAGTTAAATCCAGCATTGGAACATTACTGGCCAGTATGGGTTTGACAAAATTCGCGAAATTTTTCAATTCGTCTACGAACCATGAAACGCAATCTGCGTCGCGGCGACATCGATACGTCGATAGCGATGTATCGTACGAACAATGCATATAATTTGTTTTGCGAGACATTGCAACATTTCATAAGTTTATATACGTACCGATCGCAGATGAATTTCTTGGCTTTATTCTTGCTCAGCTGTGCGCTCACCAGCCGGGACAAGTTCTTGATCCATACAAAGTGCCCTACATCGCCGTGTTCTTGATTCGGTGTGTAGAGCAGGTTGACGTGTCGATCCCTTTTTTGGCTGGTGAGGCGCAACGGAAAGACCGTCTTCGTCTTCTCCATCTCGAAGCTGTACACGTTGATGGAGATTTCACTCAACCGCTCAAATTTTCCAGTTTGCCCCAGGGACATTGGGAACTCAATGCCCTGGAGATTTAGCACAGACGTATAGTGCGAGTATGAACTTGGGCGATCGGGATGTCTTTCCGCAGGATGGAGAGCGGCGACCACTGCCCACGCGAAACACGCATTGTCCGGGGATTGCACATTGATCGTTGCATTTTTCAACAATAAATCCTGTGGTAACTTGAAGTGGCACCCCGCGCGCAGCGGATTGTACTTGTTGACATTGACGGTCAGGTTGAGGATTCTCGTCAATGCCCATCCGCTGTCGCGTTCCTGGAACTCTTCCAACGATGCCAGGGTGGGTTCGACGACGCATCGTTGGTACCACTCCTGTAGATCGGATGTGCGGAAGAGTTCGCAGTTCCGGGTGTTGATGCTCTTACTTGCACGTTTATCGCCCGCCACAAATTCGCCGTTGAACACTGTGTTCACTTTGAGGTTCCGCTGTTTCCTCAAAGCACCCCGCACATGTTCCAACACAATGGTTCCTGCATCCTGGAGGAAGTTGCGCGGCTCGATATAGTTCGAATTTAGCACGGCACCGGTTAATACGCGGGTATCGAACGCAGCGTCTATTTCGCGCCACAAAAGTCCTGTGCTCGAATATCCGGCACCTTCGCGCACGAAACGTCCGCGCAACGAATGTTTCAGCCCTTCGAGCTGCGCGATTCGAGCAACCAACGATTGCCGAACACCGATCGATAATCGATGACGTTTCACTCGGCTCTGTTCTTCCAACGATTCGATGCACTCGTTGCATCGTTCTTCCCACGCGAGGTATTCTTCCCGTGAAATCAATCGCGCAGATTGATCCAACACTTGCGCGAATTCTCCCATGGTCGTAAATGGAATGTAAATGTAATGTCTTTTCCTCGGAACACGTTGCAACGATTTGAAGCTTTGTGCAGTTTGGAGCGCGCTTTTATGACTGGTGTCATGATTTGTGATCTCTGTCTTACTCTTTTGACGATCCAACCCAACATGGTTCTATGCAGTTTCTGCTGATACAGCAAAATTCTTTCTATGATTCACGCGTATGGCGAATTGGCGCGCAAAAGTATTATATTACATTCAGCACGTGTTGAGACTTTTATACTTGAGGATGGGTTCAAATTACATGTGATATGCTGCGACGTTAAGATTGAAATACATTATGGAAAAATTGGATGCTTTAAAATAAAATGCTGTGGTGGGGGAAGCAATTGCATCTCTATTTAAGCCAGTCTCCCGAACGCTATTCAATCAATCACACAGTAGCCTCAGTGACTTTCGACGAAACAAATTGTGCTCTGAAAAAATGTGTAGTACCAGTGCCGAAGGAAACGCCGGACACATGAATTATTACGTTCCGATCGTGCAAGATGATGGCATAGCTCAATGCGGGGAGGATACAGTTGCTTGGTAAGGCTTAATTTTCACATCTTCTCAAAATTTTTTATGTTTATTCCTAATACGAGTGAGCACTTTCATAGCTTTGATTGTTCTCTTAGTCCGCGCCGAACATCGCGGATCATGGTCAGAAGATACGCATTAACATCTATGGGCAGCAAATATTTGGAAATTGGAATCAGAGTACGGCCTACGATCGATGTAGAAATTATTCTCGGCGACAATCGTGGGATGTATCTCACGTTACCATATAATACATGGGGTCTACTATGCAACAATCGTGATGCTATCGAAGAACGTTCACGATTACCTGGATCACCTTCGATGCAGATGGATCAATTAACGATGGATTTTCCTAATTCGGGGTAGGATCGACAGACATGCCAATTTAGCGTTGTCAAATCGACGAGAGCTTGAAACTTTAAACGAATTGATTGATCTTCTAAAAATTTTCGCGCAGTCATTTAATGTCCATAGTTTGAATGCCGTACTAATACCAGGAATAAAATGAAACTGTAGATGTTTTCGGAGCGCGAGTCAATGAAATGCAGAATAGTGGATTAAAGACACCGCCAGGAACGCGTATAATACAGAACGTTAGTGTTAACGATTTATTAAGGAACACGGCAATAACCAGTTTTATTAAGAGCCTTTGGAATTAAACCGCGCGATTCTATTTGAATAGACAGAAAGAGAGCAAAAGAAATTTACCTGATCTCGGAACTGCTATTATCATTGCCAGAAAGATAGAACCAAAGTCAGAATTAGTTGACTATTCAAGACCTTTTCATCTTCAAAATCTTTTGCCATAGATATAGAATATTCCGAACAGACATAAAAACCATAAATCGCACATCTAACTGTACTAAGACGGACTCTACAGACATCTCTTCTTCTAAGCGTCTGCAAAGGGTTGTCGTAGGCGCCAACGATTTGCCACTTGCAGATTCTGAAAAGTAGAGAATACAGACTGTAATAGAATATGGGAAAATAATGGAAAGGTAATAGTTACCATTTTCTTGCCCATGAAGTAAATTTTAACGGTCCACCTGAGGTCTTCGTTGAGATTGAATACTCAGACGACAGTTCAATTGACAGCGACGCTTACTTTACTGCAGACAAAGAGATGTCACCTTCTCTTATGACAAAAATATCTAAAAGAGGCGGAGCCCCAACTAAAGGTGTAGTGGTTGGAGGATCGTTCTTGAGAGGTCGTGGGGGTATGCCCCGATTTGGGAGTCGTTTGGACATCGGAAAGGCCGACTTTGAAGGCACCCCGCCACAGACACCGCTAGGGGCTGCCCACGTACCTCAGGGTGAGCAGGCGGTGTTCGACCTGGGACATCGGATAGGCTTTGACAAAAAGCACCCCGCCCAGGTCTCCAACTTGGCACCCACGGCTTGTGTCAGGTTAGGGGCTGAGGAGCCAACAGAGGCTGAAAGATGCCGGCTTTTATTTGAGACCAAGTCCGTAGATGATAAGACACGATCCTCCGTTGAAACGACCTCAGGAAATGGTGACCTAGTTGAACAAAGTAATAGTAGTGTTTTAATGACAAAGACGACCTCATTAACGCCAATCACCCATCATTTTTTTTCTCTCCCTAATATTACTTATTTCAAGGATTATCTTTATATGTGTAAGGATAACTTTATTCATTCTTTTTATTATAGATTTGTTAAGCTATAATGAATTTTCACTCGAACAGATTAAATGATATAACACCAATGTCATAAGAACAATGGTCTTTCTCAACATAAAATCTTTTACCTTCATCTTTCGTAAAGTCATGTCCAGCAGAATCAATAAGCCAGAACCATCTTAAATCTTCGGTAATTTCCTTCAAACATCTTGTAGATACTTAGAATGTCCAAGTAGTCAGCATCTCTGAATATGATAATAACATTGAGCGTGTTAGTTGGGATTTCATTGAATATCTTCTAGAACAGGAATTAAATAGCTTGAAATATACAATTACGGTTTGCGCCTACAAAGTTGTAGCTCCATTTACATCTAGGCTTCAATTCTTCCATAAAGAATTTTATGAACTTGCAGTAGGAGGTCTTCAGATATTCATAAATTCTTCCACGTGAATCTGTATTTGGTCCAAACGCTATATTTCCCCGGAGTTTTGTTAAACAAATTCCACGAACGTTTGTTGATCATTTTGGATGACTTATTTTCTAAGATAAGCACAACCCAGGCTGTAGCAGCGGTAAATCTGGAAAGGGCAAAATAGAAATGCAAATTAGATTAAAATTATTTTATCCTATTTGTTTGTGAATTCGATGCCGCGTTAGTTTATAATTAACATATCATGTATTACCCAGAAGCAATCTGGAAACGTCGAGACTTGGATACAAAATTGTAACAAATTGTAACACAGTGAACATTCTGTAGCGTCTTTCGAATCGCAATCTTCGCGGGAAACCGGGTGGACCGAGTAGCTCGGCTACTGTGGGAAGGCGAGGAGGGGAGGCTCAGGAAAGCTTCACTGTGAGACGTTTATGAATAGATTAAATTAAGAATGTGAGTCGACATTGATAAGCGTAATTTTGGAAAAGCTGTTTCCATTGGAAAACACCTTTTGTATAAGGGGGGAAGTGTTGCGACTCCCGTCTAGCGGCGTGCAATATAAGTTTCGGAAGCGCGAAGTTCAGATTGAATCACCTGAATGTAATGGGAAAAGGAGACAAAGTGAAGTTCGCACAAGGCCGAGGTGTTTGAAAATAGTTAGAGATCCTTTAATGAGAGGACTTCAAGATTATAAATTAATCGATACCCCCTTGGAAACGGGTGTTTTGAATAAATGAACCGCACTTTGATCCTCTCCCCTAGGTGAAATTCCAGAGCTATGTAGTTAAACGCTTGATTCTCAAAATCGACCAAGAGGAATTTAGTTTGTTTGGCTTAGTTGTTAAGGACATTTTGTAAAAATGAAAAACAGTTGTAATTTGTAAGAGCGTTCGCTTGGAAAGCGTCACTCGAGCCCCGAAAGCACAAGTGAACGGACGTACATATTAATAAAGTTTCCAAAAGATTTATTTTGTGATAAAATCGTTGTTTTCATTGATTATTGCTATTAGTTACTGTGTTCAAATTGTTTTATTCAATTAATTAGCATCGTTTTCATTATATTTATCGTACAAAAATCCGCGTCCAAGGAGCAGAACGCCTTAGCGTTCCACGGGCATCGACCCTCGCCAAATTCCCTGCAAGGATCCTGAGAGAAACCAGCCGGCCACGCAACACATTATATACCTTTCGAAAAGATATAAATCATTCAACCGGTCTAAAGACCGGTCGTGGTAGGTTTAGTGAAAATTTATTATCAAATATTTATTACTAATATTTAGTGAATGACGTTATATTTGCGACATTACTATTCTGCTTGCCGTGTACATATTTTCAGTTCTCTGTTTGATCCATAATGTCCTAAGCTCGAGCTAATAATTTTTAACGAATTTTTAACTCTGATTGGGAAATTGACTATTTTATATCCGATTGTGTGGGAAATCAGTAAGGCAAGGAAATATTTTATAGAAGAAAATTTTATTAAAACATGTGCCATTGCTATGACAAAAGCTTATGCTAACGACAGTACCGTTAAACAATTCCGAAGTGTTTGTTTTTCTCACACCACGGTTTCTAGACGGTTTACAAAGTAAATATTTGGTATACCGGTTAAAAACAGCCACCGGTTAAAAAATGTCCACTCTGCACTGGAACAAAATACGGAATGTCCCCACTCTTTGTCTAAGCATAAGCTTCTATCATAAAGGTAAAACAAGAAATTATTTAAGAAGAAAATTATGTAAGAAAATTAAATTCATTGAACCCTGTTTCTTTACTAATGGACTAAAGCAGGCATGGAACTAAAGTGAACGCAGCGGCCGATTTTCAGAGGCAACGCCTCCTTTCTCCCGCCGCACGTCTTGGCCCCCGCGGCGGCCTTGGAGCTTGGAGGGCCTCAGGCCCGTACCATATGAACCGCGCGTGGCGCGTTGACAAAAAAAAACGCATCGACAATCGTGCTCTCTGGGACGATGTGGAAACCTATTGATACAATGTCACCCTAATACGCCACGCGCGGTTCATATGGTACGGGTCTGAGGCGCTCGAAGCTCCTAGGCCCGCCGCGGGGGCCAAGACGCGCGGCGGGAGAAAGGAGGCGTTGCCTCCGAAAAACGGCCGCTGTGTTCACTTTAGTTCCATGCCTGGACTAAAGTATTAAAACTTAATTTTCTCGATAACGCTGTTTTGTGATATTCCCTGTTCTTTCCCCTTACCCTTCAATTATGATTTCAATTATGTGTTTATTTCTGTTTATATATGTATATGCAGAACGGCGGAAGACTAACATCGTACATCAACCAGCTGCAGTGGTTTTCGATAACGCGAATTGTATCATTAACAATAAAATCAGAATTTGAAAATGCTTCCCAAATTAATAATTTTCAAGTTTTTATACTATTGAGAAGTTAGAAAATGAAATTAGAGAATAGGTAAAGGACCCACTTACTGTCACATATTCAGCTACTATTACCCTAAGCTGTTTTACTTAAAATAACGAAGAAACCTTGTGAAATAATACATACAAAAAATTTACCATATAGTTGAAACTGTTATTTATACGATACAAAAAAACAGCACTTAAGTTTTTTTTCCAACATTATTTTCTTCAACTCAACATATTAAAGAATAATAAATAAATTGAAAAACTTATACTTTTGGCCAATAAATACAAAAACTATTCAATAATGTCAGAGTTAATTCTTACGGTGACAGTCTATATATAAAAGAAAAAACAGAACCGCCGCACCGGGATTTGAACACTCGCATATCATGATTGCGGCCGAGTCGCTGGTCTTGGGTTTCCTTGACGACAAGTCACGCTGCTCGAAAGAAAGGTTGGAAGGGGAAGCAGGCGCGTGAGGGGCCCCTACGCTGGACGGCGCTGGCCTAGGGTGTGTACTGTGCGGAGATGAAGTTGAAGTAAGTATGGCATGTATTCTGTTTATCCATACGTTACGTTTAATTTTATACTAATATTGTGTTTGTTTTCAGCGCTAACACAACAGGAAACATGATACTTTTACACAAAAAAGAAGTCGAAAATATTGAATGCAATTTTCTGATATCGCCCCTACTAGGTACCAGTGGTTACGGGACGTGGATTTGTAAATTTGAATGTTGAAAGTCCCTCTTTGGATTTATATGCGCTACTTATATTATTTTGTAACAATTGTAATCACCGATCATGTATATTAATAAAAAAAGAATAAATACTTTTTGAAATAAGTAGCATTAATTATTTAATAAACTGTAGAATTTGCTTGATTGTTATGTAAGGGTAGGGACAGCCGTGTGGCGTCACGCGTAGGAATAGTTTGCTATTCTGGCCTTCAGATGACGCTGTTATACGTGTCAGGCGAACGGCAGGATCTGATGCGAATCTGCTGCCCATCTGACGTCAGGGTCCTGATGTCAGACTCTGTACCTCAGAACGTATCCTAATGCGGACATAGATGACTACGGATCTGACGTCAGGCTCTGCGCCCCAGATGTGGTTATCAGGGGTACATACTTTATGGAATAAGTCTTTCATGCAATCTTCAATGTCTTCACATGCACCAAAACAGCATAGGAATCAAACGAACTAAACATGCTGTAACATTACAGTCTAAAATGTCTATCGTATTTTCAACGGGGTCAATGGCGCAGCGGTAAAGTGTTCGAGTGTTGAATCGCTGCGAACTTTTTGAACATAGGTTCGAGCCTCGGAACTTCTAAGTCCCACAGGGTCATATGTTTTTCACATTAATTATGTATTTTTTCGATTTCTAGCTATATGGCAATGATCGATATTTATATACAAATGTTTTAAAAACATATTAAAATTATTTTAAAACTTAAAAACTATTGTTAGGTATCCTGCCAATTACAGCATTGTTTAACTTCTGAATTTTGGAAACAAGAGAGAGTTGTATGATCTACAAGAAGAGGCGAAATAATTACAAAACAACACACAATTGTTGCTGCAATCCATCCACAATTGTTAAAGGTAAGAGATTAGAAAATCAATTTCATATAATATTAACTTAGTGCAGGGAATGTTATAACAATACTGTAATTGACGGCATACTTGTCCCGAGAAACGGTGGCATCAAATTCTTCTCAAGTCATTTTTATGTATATTTCAATTATTAAAATATTTTTAATATGTTTTTAGAAGTTCCGAGGCTCGAAGCTACGTTCAAAAAGTTCGCAGCGATTCAACCATAGAGCATATACTATGGAGGTCTCATTGAAAGCTTGAAACTGTCCCCAACATCGTGCGAGAGAGAAAGACATGTGCGAGCGAGAGAAGTATATGTCCTATTCGACCGTAATGCGCAAGCGCCGATATCGTGCGAGAGAGAAACAGATCTTGCGAGCGAGAGAAGTATATGTCCTAATCGACCGTAATCGATATCTAGTCGATATCGCCGGCGACGAACCGCGGTTACTATGAATATCGTTGTTTACGCTCGTAAGTACGTACGTTTTGAAAAACGGTTATATGTATCGAGTTCAAATTAAAAAATGCCATGCCGATATTGCTTGTTGTGCGGTAACCGAGATAAATTGGCTTCCTATTACTCGTAAGTAAATATATATAATATTTAATAAATTAAATTAATTAAAGTGTGTCGTAAACACAAGTATGTGATAAATAGAAGTTCATTTTTGGTACGATATTTGTTCATATTGCAAATTTAATATTAATTTCATTCCTTGTAAATAGATTTCCGAAAAACAAGGAATATCGCCAGAAGTGGCTAGATTTTTGCGGCATTGATGAACAAGTTTTGAACACTGTTACTAAACTGTGTTGGAATCATTTTCAGAAAGATGATATAATTTGGCTAGGTAGATGTTCGATTCCTAAGCACAACGTTGTGCCATCTATTATGAAGAAGAACGTGTATAAACGTTCTGATTTTGATTTCCAAACCTTTGTATCTGTGAATGAAAATCCCACTGTATTATTGGAAGGTAAGAATTACTGCATTTGTAGGTCTTTGATTGATATACATTGAACTGATAAATTAAATGATTATTGATGACACTTATAGAAACTTGTTCAACGGTCAATCGAAACATCTGTTACACCTGTACCAGTTACATCTGACAATGAAAATCCTACTGTATTATTGGAAGGTAAGAATTACTGTATTTGTAGGTCTTTGATTGATATACATTGAACTGATAAATTAATTGATTATTGATGACACTTATACAAACTTGTTCAACGGTCGATCGCCCGTTTACACCTCCGACTTGTGAGAGTATACAATCTTGCGAAACACCTGTACATAATCCTCGTTTCTTTGGTGACATTACAACAGCACATTTCGCCACACCTAGAAAAGCTAAAATAGCTTTGGACTTGGCAAAACGGACCGATGCAAACCAACAGATGAAAATTCAAAATTTACAAAAAGCTCGAAACAGAATGTCGGGTCAAATAATAAAATTGAAAACACTTTTAAAATATTTCAAGAAGAAAAGTCGTATGTGTGAAATGACTGCTACAAATATAATGGTATGTTCCAAATCTAGTAATAATTACAATAATAATGTGCGTGGGTTGAGAACTAAACTTGAAGATCTTAAATTCGCTATATTGTGTTCTGCCGTCCAATACGATATCCTAGTCTTTGTTGAAACCTGGCTAAATTCCTCTATTTCATCGTCTGAGCTGGGCCTTACTGATTTTAACATCTTCCGGTCTGATAGATCCCCTAGTACGAGTTCTTTTTCGCGTGGTGGGGGGGTCCTTATAGCAATTAGGAATTCGTTATCCTGCTCGGTGATTACCCCTATACGTGATGGTCTAGAACAGGTCTTCGTTCGTGTTCGTCTCCACAATAAATTTGTCATTTTTGGCGCCTTATATCTCCCGCCTGCCTCTCAGCCGGATCTTTATGACAGACACGTCTGCTGTGTATCTGAGTTGTTTCATAACTACAGTGATGATGCACTCTGTATCTTGGGCGATTTTAACCTCCCCCATGTAGTGTGGCCTACTGGACCTGGCTCTTTTTGCTCTAAGAGACAGGGTATCTCATCACTGGAATCGTCGGCCATTGACCTCCTTCTCGAGGGTTATAGCTACTGTGGCCTATCTCAGGTGAATAGGATTGGTAACTCCTACGGTAGTTTATTGGATTTAATCTTTGTCAAGGATATCGAGCTTTTTGTAGACAATGCCGTTGATTTTCTTATTTCCCCTGATTCTTATCATCCGCCTCTGAAAGTGCGTTTGAATGATCTATTTGCGTCTTCTAACCAAAACCGTGTTAATGTAAATTATGTGGACTTTAAGCGTGGCGATTTCCCTAGGATAATTAATCACCTAAACTCTATTGACTGGGATTCTGTGACTCGTGGAATTGATCCGGATATTGCTGTTGATCGTCTATATTCTTATATCGATGAGGTCATTGCTGCCTACGTGCCTGTGAAGGTGTATAGACGATCTTTTTATCCTAGATGGTTCTCGCCTCGCTTGAGGTCTCTCATTAGTGATAAGAAGAGGGCGCATAAAGCATTCAAGACTTCCAATTCTCTTACAGATTATTTGATATTTTCCGATCTTCGCTCTCAGTGTAAATTTCTTACGAAGTGTGACTACCGTGAGTATGTTGGGGCTGTGGAAGACTCTATGCAGTACAACATTAATAATTTCTGGAGCTTCGTTAATGCTAAACGAGGTGACCGCGGCCTCCCCAGTTCCATGCACTTTGAGGGTTCCACTGCTTCTACGTTCGTGGCTATCGCTGATCTCTTTGCCAACTACTTTGGCTCGGTATATGCATCTCCTGCTGGGCGGTCAACGGCCTTGAATTCAAAGTACACTTCTTTCAATAATGTTAATCTGAATGATCTTACTATCTCCATTGGTGACATTTTCTCTAAGCTTAATGGTCTTGACTCGAGTAAGGGTCCGGGTGCTGATGGCATTCCACCGCTGTTCTTTAAACAGTGTAGTTTTATTCTTTCGAGGCCTCTCTGGAATATTTTTAATACCTCGCTGACCAGTGGAGTTTTTCCCTCGCGTTGGAAATCTAGCCTCGTTACTCCTGTTTTTAAGGCTGGTGATCGCTCAGATGTTCGTAACTATCGACCTATTAGTAAGTTATCGGTATTGCCCAAGGTGTTTGAGGAGATTGTCACCGATATGCTATCCTCGCTGCTGACTAGTTCTTTATGCGTTGAACAGCATGGGTTTGTCCCGAAGCGCTCTACAGCTACTAATCTTGCCGTATACCACAGCTTTGTCTCCAGAGCCCTTGACGAGGGCCTACAGGTTGATACGGTATATACTGATTTTCAAAAGACTTTTGATACCGTTGATCACGTAGTGTTGCTTCACAAACTCCTCTCTTGGGGGTTTTGTGGACCTTTATTAGCCTGGCTTGAAAGTTATCTCTCAGGTCGTATACAAATTGTCAAGGTATCAAATAGTCTTTCGTTTCCGATTAATGTCACCTCGGGCGTTTCTCAGGGGTCGCATCTTGGGCCCCTTCTGTTTAATGTATTTATTAATGATATCGTTGATGTGCTCACAGATGCCAATTTCCTATTGTATGCGGATGATTTAAAATTGTTCAGGGTAATACGTGGGGTTGATGATGCTAATTCTATGCAGGAAGATCTATTAAAGTTAGAGCGTTGGTGTACTGCGAATAGTATGCGGCTGCACCTGGGCAAATGTGTTGTTATGAGAGCGTCCCGTGCTAGGTTTTGTATGAAATTTTCGTATAAATTGTATGACGTTGAATTGGATGAAGTGTCTGAAGTCACTGACCTAGGGGTTTGCATAACACCCTGTTTTGACTTTCGGTCTCACTACTTGCGCTGTACCAGTAAGGCCATGAGGGCCTTGGGCTTTATTTCTAGGTTTGCCAGACACTTCAGGAACAGCGAGTCTCTGAAGCTTCTGTATTTTGCCCTTGTCAGGCCTCATGTTGAGTATGCCTCAATTATTTGGTGCCCTAAGCATACGAAATTTATTGAATCCATTGAAAGAGTGCAGCATAAGTTTTTGAGGTTTGCATCTCGTATCCTTGGGAATCCAATGGTTTGGAGCGATCATGACTATAACCCTGTACTTGTATCACTTAGGATGGTCACTTTAGAGAAGCGTAGAGATTTTGCGGATTTTATTTTTCTATACAAGGTTATCAGGGGTTATATTGATTGTCCTGACTTGCTTGCACTAGTAGCATTCAATGCTCCGGTAAGGTGCTTGCGTTCTAGGCCTCTTTTTGTGGCAAGTGCACCTAAATATCGTCATTACGCTGTTGACCCGATTAATAGGGCGATGATTATTGCGAACCAGAATTTCAATGGCATTGACCCCTTCCAATGCTCCTTGACTTCGGTGAGGACGTTGCTTTATAGGATTGTAACTGACTTACATATGGGTAATTAGTATTTAGTACTTTGTATTTAGTATTAAGTTTTGTGTTCTTAATTCTTGCTCATTATCTTGTTTAGTTCAGATGGCTTTGTTAGCCGTGTTTCTTTGGCGAATTTATTGTATAGACTTTTTAG
Source organism: Andrena chrysosceles (assembly GCA_963855975.1). NCBI lineage: Eukaryota > Metazoa > Arthropoda > Insecta > Hymenoptera > Andrenidae > Andrena > Andrena chrysosceles. The sequence goes on along the minus strand of CAWLCU010000363.1, from coordinate 310,162 downwards.
TTAATTTCTCTCCTTTTTTTTGTTTCTCATGTAAATCATGGGTATTCCCCGTATAATTATTAAATAAATAAATAAATAAATAAATAAATAATAATAATATTTATTTAATATTTTTTATGTTTCATCGTATACATAAATAAAGAAATCGGAAGGAAGGAAAGACTTTAGTTTAAACCACCCACCTATTTCCATCCCATTTGAATTTGTTTCTTTGGTATTTAGGCTACACTACCTGTCATAATGAAATGGTCCTGTAAACAAAAAATAGGAAGAAGTAAGATGTTCTCTGCGGAAATGAGAGCGTTCGCCCTTACCCTACATTTCTATTCACCGAAGGCATATAAATACGTCCGTAAAACCTGCAACAACATTTTTCCACATGTTTCGACCATCCATAGATGGTATGCAGTGATCGATGGTCGCCCAGGATTTACAAAAGAAATATTCGAAGCCCTAAAATGTCAAGTTCGTAAGCAACGTCCGGCACATCGCCCCTCGGCGGATTATGTTTTTCCTCCTCTATCGCTTCTATTGCTGTTCTTATCTAGGAATGAAATAATGATTGTTCTTTAATTTTTTAAATAATTTGATTCAATAAACATGCAGGGTGATTGTCTCCCTAGAGTAATAACCTATATGCCGACCGCGCGGTGTCATTTCATCTTCGAAACATTCTAATGTAAGCGAGGCGCGGTTTATTAGCGGCATCGCCTTTGAGGACTATAGGAAAACAATCACACTGTATAATAGTTTTTTCACAATATAATACTTACGGTTTCCATATTTTCTCCCATGTTCTTGCTGCGTTTTGAAAACAAAATAGCGTAAACAACGATAATCATAGTAACCGCGGTTCGTCGCCGGCGATATCGACCAGATATCGATTACGGTCGATTAGGACATATACTTCTCTCGCTCGCAAAATGTGTTTCTCTCTCGCACGATATCGGCGCATGCGCATATCGGTCGAATGGGACATATACTTGTCTTTTTCTCTCTCGCGTGATGTTGCCCGACAGTTTCGAGGCAGTCACTCTAAGGCAATGATACCTCCATGTATATATGCTCTAAGGATTCAACAGTCGAACACTTTACCGCTGCCCCATTGACGCCGTTGAAAATATAATAGACATTTTAGACTGTAATGGCACAGCATGTTTAGTTCGTTTCATTCCTACGCTGTTTTGCTGCATGTGAAGACATTGAAGATTGCATAAAAGACTTATTCCATAAAGTATGTACGAAAGTTCGACATATTAGTTACTCTGACACGGAAAAAACGGCGAAAAAATCGGTTTTTAATTTTTCTAACTGCGGCGCACCAAATTGAAAAATCTGAAAAAAATTCAAGACAATAGTAACAATGATGCGGACTTACAGTAAAAATATAATTATAGTATCAAGACTGCTTCGAAACAAAACCGGTATTTTTCAGCATTTTTTGGGGTTTTTTATTTTTCACAGATTGGTTTTTGAATTTAAAAATCTGACACGATTCCCTAATATGTGCACCGATAACAGACATGCCTCTGAAATTTTTCAAAATTTTTCATCCGCTGGTATAGGAGAAATTCGGCAAAAACCTGATTTTCTATTTTTACCCTTTACTACCCCCCGGGTCGAGATACAAAGTTGAAACTTGGCAGAAATCATTCTTTTTTTATAAGCTTTCGAATGACTCATCGCGATGTGAATTCGGTTCAGGGGCACATTTGACCATCTTAACCGGCTATACCCTTTCATGGTTTCATTGGTTTCATGAATCTAATCGGGGGACAGAAACTAAGATAGGAACTTCCGGAATAGCGTTTAGACAGGAAGCATGTTGCGTGGCCAGCTGGCTCCTCAGGATTCTTCTTAGGGAATTCGGCGAGGGTCGACGCCCGTGGAACGCCAAGGCGTTCTACTCCTTGGACGCGGATTATTCAAGAGATAAATGTAATGAAAACGAATAATAAATAAAAGGATAACGCAATAAAAGAACAATTAGAACTCAAAACTAGAAACTTTAATTAACAAAAATAGCTATAGCTATCTCAATTTCCGGAGGTATTCTACAACACGACTGCTCGCTACTGCTTTAGAGGCTCGAGTGACGCTTTCCAAGCGAACGCTCTTACAACCGTTTTTCATTTTTACAAAATGTCCTTAACAACTAAGCCAAACAAACTAAATTCCTCTAGGTCATAGTGTAATCGACAGGTGTTCCGACTCTATACCTTTTACCCCAGCAATTTTGTGTGCCGATTTCTGTTTAGTTCCCCTAGCTGTCGCGAGAGGCGCCGTGACTTAGAAGGCATATACATATGTATTAAGGAGACTGTAGTAGTAGAGATTGTAGTCGTATTATGCGCAAAAGGTCAGCCTTTTCTCCTTGAGCGCCAATCTAGCGGCCGCCAGGAGAACTAGGACGAAAAAGTCACACATTCTGAACAGGAGTCAGAACACCTGTCTATTTCACCGTGCTCTAGGTCGATTTTGAGAATCAAGCGTTTAACTACATAGCCCTGGAATTTCACCTAGGAGAAAGGATCAAAGTGTGGTTCATTTATTCAAACACCCGTTTCCAAGGGGGTATCGATTAATTTATAATCTTGAAATCCTCTCATTAAAGGATCTCTAACTATTTTCAAACACCTCGGCCTTGTGCGAACTTCACTTTGTCTTCCTTTCCCATTACATTCAGGTGATTCAATCTGAACTCGGCGCTTCCGAAGCTTATACTACACGCCGCCAGATGGGAGTCGCAACACTTCCGTCCTTATACAAAAGGTGTTTTCCAATGGGAACACCTTTCCAATTATACATTTATAATAAATTCTGCCTGCGCCCCTTATATAAGATGTTAGTATCGCTTAATTAGCATTAATTTCTAATATGACAACTGAATAATTACTTTTATGTAAATAAACATCTCCCAGTGAAGTATTCCTGAGCCTCCCCTCCTCGCTCTGCCCGCAGTAGCCAAGCTACTCGGTCCACCCGGCTCCCGCGAAGATTGCGAGTCGAAAGATGCTACAGGTTACCTTATCACAATTGTTTATAATGGGTTACAAATTTGTCTTCGTAACATAACATTCACATTTCAAGATTACAAGGTTTTGATCCGCGAACGAATGAAGTAACCTAGTTTAACACATACCCTGATAACCAGATGTATGCAATCTGACGTCAGATTGGCAGCAGGATCTGCCGTGAGAGCGCAGAGCCTGACATCAGATACGTAGTCATCTATGTCCGCATTAGGATACGTTCTGATGTACAGGGCCCGACATCAGGACCCTGACGTCAGATGGGCAGCAGATTCGCAGCAGATCCTGCCGTTCGTCTGACACGTGTAACAGCGCCATCTGAGGGTCAGAATTGGCAAACAATTCCCTACGTGTGACGTCACACAGCCGTCCCTACGCGTGACGTCACATGCACGTGGCTACGCACCAACACATGTGTACCGTGATTGCTATAGGTGTCCCCCCCCCGCCCTTTCTCCTGCGCACAGGGAATTAATAAGCAGCAGTTTTGGAGTAGATTATGTTCACATAACCTGCGAGGTTTATTAAATAAGTATTCAATTTATTTGTAAAGGTATTCAATTTATTTGTAAAAGGTAAAGTGGCACATATATATATAATTAACTCTGAAAAGAAATACAATATTATAAAATTGAAATGATACTGGGAATGTACCAATGCATGAGTATTTTATTAAATGGGCGCTGAAAAGTGCCGATTGATGTTCATTGTGAACATCGAGAGGTTGTTCCCGTTTTAATAAATTAAAATGGGCACTGAAAAGTACCGTTTGGTTTCTTCGCCACTGTTAAAAGGAGACCCATCTCTACTTTTAATGGGCACATTTCTGAAAAATAAAATATTTACCATATTTAATTATCGTTTTCCCGCAACAGTAAATCGTGACATTTACGGTCATGACATTTAGTGTCATGACTTTTACTGATACGAACCTTCAGAGGTCAGCTTCTTCTTCGGGCTGCTGGTCGTCCGTCCACAAATCGCAGAGCATTCGCGATGCATTGGAGACTGCCGTCGCGCGTGGACCACTCTTCTTACTTCGGACCCTCTCCTTGGCGGCTCGAAGTGCCTGCTGCATCGACCGTTGGAAATCCGATCGGAGCGGCTTGGTGAAATGCGGGTTCCCAGACACCGCTTCTGAAAAAGTAATGCACGCAAAGTACGTTAGCATAATTATGCATAAAAACATGGAAATGCTTATTGCTTCGTACCGTAGATCGCCATTACGATACGGGTGTTGTATAAGGGCCTTTGCCCTGTTCGGCCGAACCACGTGAAGGACCGTGTCACGTCGTCGACCAGCGCTTCCTTCAGGCAAATGCCGACCGCTTCCTTCAGGCTGAACCCACCCACGTATTTTAAATATTGAACTTTTTTTTTTTTTTTTACTTGGTGGAAATCCCCATTATGTGGGACTCGAACCCACTAAAACCACCAAGGTGATCTACCTCGCGCGCGGAGCCGCGCGCCTGAGGGGAGGGATTTTTGTGCGAGATCAAACTAGCGATACGTTCGCTACCCTCCCCCCCTGCGCTTCGTCCCTGGGGGAGTATCATAACCTCCCCCAGCAATGGTCTCCGGGACCGGCGACGCGCGACGGATCACGCGCCCGCGTCGCCTCTTCCGGGGTCGCTGCTTCTAGGGCGGGTGGTGTCCCCCGACACCCCCACCCCACGACCCCGCGATCGAACTCCTACCCGGTCGCCGCGTGATTACGGTTGCGACCGGGCCGGGGCGCTGACGGCCTTCAGGGCCGCCCAAGCCGCCCTAACCGAGGGGGCCTTTCGGCGACCGGGTGTTAGAGAAACACCCGGCGGACACCTCGGCCAGGCGGCTGACTAAAACGCCTACAGGGCGGCCCGCTATCGACCGCCCGTCTTGCCCCGAGAGCTCGATCGCTCTGATGGGACGGGTTGGATTCCGCTCCCCCAGGGGGGGGCCCTTATCATGGACCCCCCGTTCTCCCATCCCAGCGACGCCGCCGCGGCCTTGGCTCGCTCATTGCCACAACTCGCCGGCCACGGCGGCTACACGTCGCGCTCCGCGGCGGCCCCTAACAACGAGGGCCGCCACACCTCCAACTCCACCGCCCGCTCGCACGCGCCACCCTCTCTCACAGAGGGGGCGCACCGGCCATAACGGCCGCGCCCGTTGCGTGGCGCAGCCCCTTCCCACTCCCCGTATTGGGGGAGTAACTTGAAGCGGCCCGGGGCCTGACAACCGGGGGAGCGGGGCGGTTTACGCAACTAAATCGCCACACGGCCTCCTCCGGCCCCTGGGTCATCTTCTCCCGCGCCCTCTCCTCGCGGCCGCGCGACGAGGGCGGTGACCCGCCCTCTCGCGGTCCCTTTCCGCCTCCTCCTTCTCCAACATGATGGCCTCGCAGAATGAGGCCATGGCCTCCCAACAGTCCCGACTCTCCGCCATCCGGCGCACGACCGTCGGCAGCGAGAGGTCGGGACCGAGCTGCAGCTCAAGGACCCGGCGGTCGTCCTGCCACTCCGGACACCTGGCCAGAGTGTGCTCCGCCGAGTCCTCGACGCCCCGGCCGCAGCTGTGGCACTGCGACGTTGCCTCCCGCCCTATTCGGCACAAGTAATCCCCGAAGCATCCTACTCCGGTGATCACCTGCGTCAGGCGGAAGGTGAGCCTGCCGTACCTGCGCCCCACCCATTCAGCGAGAATGGGCAGGAGCGCCCCGACGACGCGACCCTCCCGATGTTCAGGGAGGGAGAGCCACTCGATCCATTTGGCTCCCATGCGTCGCCGGGCCTGGCCCCGCGCGTCGGGTCCTACCGGCGCCAGTGGGTCCCTCGCTCCGCTGAGATCGTGGGAGGCGAAGTACACCTCCGCCTCCATCTCAGCGAGCAGATGGAATGGTGGGGACCCACCCAACGCCGACAGTTCGGCGTGTGACACCGTGCGGTACGCCCGCACGGCACGGAGGACCGCGCGGCGATGAACCTTCGCGAGAAGGTCTCGCCCCACGCGACAGCCCTCCAAGTCGCCGGCCCAGACCGGCGCTCCGTAGAGCGCCATGGACCGGACGACCGTCACATAAAGACGCCGAACCGCTTCGTGCGGGCCTCCCAGGTTGGGCATGATGCGCCCGAAGGCGAATACCTGTCGCTCCAACCTGGGGCCCAGGACCCGAAAGTGACGCGCGAACCGCCAGTAGGTGTCCAGGGTCAGGCCGAGATACTTCATCGATCGGCCGACCCTGATGCAGGCCTCCCCGACCCTCAGAGACGCCCTGTTGGGGATGCCAGTCCCAACCCTGTCCGCGAGCCATATCGCCTCCGTTTTATCGAAGGCGACTCGCAGACCGAGCGCCTCTATCGCGGGAATAACGAGCCGCAGTGCCCTCTCCGCGAGGTCCAGTGCCGCCAGCCACTTCCGCCCGGAAGCCACCACCAGCGTGTCGTCGGCGTAACACACGAGCGACACGTCGGGCGACGGCATCTCTGCCCGCAACACCGCGTCGTATGCCAGGTTCCACAGCAGGGGCCCTAGAACGGACCCCTGTGGCACGCCGCGGTGCACGTGAGCCACCCCGTCACCGTCCCGGCCGACGTACGAGACCACCCGGCCGCGAAGGTAATCCCAGATCAGGCGGCGAAGGTAGAGCGGGACGCCATGAAACACGAGCGCCCGCTCAATCGCCGCCCAGGAGACGGTGTTGAACGCGTTGGCGATGTCGAGAGACACCGCCACGCTGACACCGCCCCCCTCGACCGCCCGGCGCGACAGCGACCTGACCAGTAGAATGGCGTCCACTGTCGATCGCTGCCGCCTGAAGCCGAATTGGCGGTCAGACAGATCCGGGAACTCCGCGGCTCCGAGGTGGTCCAAGAGGCGGGCAGCTATAACGCGCTCTAAGAGCTTGCCCGCCTCGTCCAGGAGACATATCGGCCGATAGGCCGAGGGTGACTCTGCGGGCTTTCCGGGCTTCCGCAGCAGCACCAACCTCGCTTCCTTCCACGCGCGGGGAAACCTCCCGGTCCTCAAGGCTGCGTCGAACACGCGCCTGAGGCCGCTCCCAAGGGCGCTCATCGCGCAGGCCCAGACTCGCCCGGGCACCCCGTCCGGTCCGGGTGCAGCGTTCTTCGAACGCATTCGCAGCACCGCGGACGCGAGCTCCTCGTCCGTGACCCTCGGGGTATCCGCTATATCGGTGCCCCACGACAACCCCGGGTCTCCCGACGCGTCGACGCCACCCTCCCCAGGAACCGGGGGAGGGGGAAACAGCGCCGACAGGACTTCCAGGAGAAACCGGGGTTCGAGGCCCTCTGTGACAGGGGGCGCCCAAGGTCCGAGCTTGATCGACACGGCCTTGTACGGGCGCCCCCAAGGGTCCTCGTTGAGGGTCGCGAGGAACTCTTCGCACGAACGGGCTTTGGCCCGGGCTATGGCTCCACGGAGCTCCCTGCGCGCCGCTGAAAACGCGGAGCGCAGCTCCTGGAGCCGGTCCTCCGTGACCCGCCTTGGATCCCAACGGCGGGCCTTGGTGTACCGGCGTTGCGCGACGACACTCGGGGCGCGAAGATCGGCGATCTCCGCGCACCACCAGTACACCGACCTCCGACCCACGCCCGGCGGCCCGACTCGCGGCATAGTGGCGTCGCAGATCTTCTGCAACGCACGCCGGAGCCATAGGGCGCCGGTGGAGGGGTCGTCGAGGACGTCGCCTGGCCTCCTCTGCCGGGCGGAGGACGCCATCTGGGCCGCGCTAGCGTCGAGCTCTTTGAGCGCCCAGCGCGGCGGCTGCTTACCGGCTCGAGGGGGAGGCGTGGCGGCGGAGGTAGCCAACATGACGTACATGTGGTCGGAGCCAGTCTCCGACTCCTCCGCCACCCAGCAGTCGGACGTCATCGCTGCGGCCGCGGGGTTAACCCAGACAAGGTCGATGACCGACTCGCCCCGCGACCCGCGGAACGTCGTGACTGCGTAGGGGTTCTTTAACACGAACCCCATTGCCTCCGCCCACTCGAGCAGCACCTCGCCCCGGAGGTCTGTCCTGGGGGCGCCCCACTCACGAGCGTGGGCGTTAAAGTCCCCCAGGAGGACCACCGAAATATTGAACCTAAACAAAGTAAGTAAAGATTGATGTAAGTATGTATTATATCAAACTAAATACGAGCATAATTTCGTTTTCGCTTACAACATTGGAATAACTGTCGTCATCGATGTTCTCGAAACAGTCCACCTCCTCCGGTGACGATAGCGGAATGACGACTGGTTTTTGTGGTGTACCGTTATGGGTGGGCTGCACATATTGGAGAATACTCCCCAACAGAGTATTCATTCTTCTGCAAACAGAACAAATGGAGACGTAACGTATTAATAAACACGATGCATGCGATACTTACTTTAGCTTCGTCTCGACGCGCGCCGTACGATCTTCCAGGCTCCTGCGAACATGAACATTTATAATAGAAAACTTCACACTATCAATATTTTTATAACAAAAAAAAAAGGGAACATGTAAATTTACCCTTTAGCAGAAGGTAGGATGTGCACTGTATGGTGCTGCAACGGCTCACTCCGGATCACAGTGGCGCGTGCAGACGATGTCCCTGCATCGTGATGATCCGTTAATGCTGCGAGGGTAGGAAGACTGGCAGCAATAGTGTTCTGAAACATACGAACGTTACTTGAGTTAGTCGTAGAAAAATCATTTGACGTTGTTGGAACGTTTTCTGTTTGCAGGATCGTCTTCAAATCCTCGATGTCCTGATCGATCGATTGTTTCTGCACGGTTGACGTCCTTCTCTTTTTCGGCGCTTCCTCCTCCGAAGAAGTCGTCCGGTACCTCGTTGGTTTGGCGACCACACGCTTCTCTCGCTGCGACATGTCAACCTGTGAGTAAAAGTACATATTACAATACTTAGCAAAGGCGTGTTGGCTGTTTTTCCTATCTTACATGCAATATCAACGTAACCCAAACTTCAAGACAAATCCAGGTAATGTATTACTCAATAATTCGAGTGTAACTCCACAAAGGCTATAACAGTAGAAAACGTGAAAAACTGACCCATGAAGAAATATTCGAACCAAACGATAAAACAACTCATCACCAGAGATTAACAAGATGTAAATATATTATTTATGAAGAGCAATGCAAAAGGAAAGTACAGTACAAAAGATGAAAATGTAAATATTATAGAGCGTGCCACTCACCAGAAAATATTCGTAACTTACCAAAAACAAGAGACGAGATTAGAAAGGGAAGAGATATTTTTTTTTTTTTTACATGGTGGAAATCCCTAACGAATACCTCACCCCCCCCCCCTGGCAGGGGTGAGATTATGTGGGGCTTGCACCCACTAAAACCACCATGGTGACCGCCTGACGCGAGAAGCTGCACAAGGGAGAAATAAAGGTGGAAGAATTTAAATACTACGGATCTTACGGCTTCTCACTGTGCATAATAACAGCAACGATATACCTACGGGGTTCTGAGGGGTTTGTGTCAGTGGACATACTACAGCGAAAAGGCATTCTGTAACATTTGCCACGAACCTGATCGGGGGAGATATATAAAATTTCAGGGCTCAATGTGGCGCATTTATATATTCCAAGGGCCGAAGACTCTACGGCGACATCATAAAAATGATCAACTTCTAAAAATTTTTTGATACCCAAACGATACGAGTGTTTGTCCTTGCCAATATTGAAAATTATACAGATGGAGCCATCGTCTGAGATGCAACAATTATCGAGTACATTTGTGCCCAGAGATAAGTTGTTGAATTCTATCTTATGGTACTCGGAACAATTGGTGTCGTTAGTGAGGGGTCTAGATACGCGAATAGAAGTATTGACATTACGATGAATGTTTGTGCCATGAGATTGTATCTCCCTCATCCTGTTGGAAAATTGTTGGAGAGGAAGAGATGGCTTATTAAGAAATTTTTTAAAAATGGACATGTTGTTTTCATAGGGAAAAGCCGAACATGAATCTAAATTACCAAAACGTCTCACATCGTTGGTTAAGTGAAGAAGACCATGGACATTATAACTATTAAAAGTCGGGCCATATAGTTTTTCGTTACGAAGAACAAATTTTTGCAAAGCTGACTCTGCGAATCTCAAGTGCGGGCCCGATGGGGATTCTGAAACCAAAATCCTTATGGCCGCATGTAAAATTAAGAAATGCTTGTATATCTCATCGTTAAGTCTACCATACAGTACAACTGGCCCTGTATATAGAAGGAACTGACGAAACTCGGGCGCCTTATATTTACAATATTCTTCAATAGCTCTGGGACGTCTGGCAAAGTCCAAGGGACAATATCTTGCGAGACTGTTGAGTCTCGTAGATATCATAGAAATGTTCGATGCTGGCAATTTTGAGAAAAATGTAAAGCTTCCAGATACCCACGCGGACAAAAGTTTCTTCATTACGCCCAAGCATACAAGATGCATATAATCGAACGGAACTTGTGAAACCATTCCTATCGGTAGCGATGCCAATGGGCTTGGACCTTCTTTGTGGTGGTTCTCGTGTAACCGTTTAGGGTATTCCTCATCGGTACGAGGAGAATGATCTATACCATCGAAGGCATAATGCTTACCATTCAGGGTACCAGAAACCATACATTTGGAACACGGTTATTGAGACATATGGCCAAAATGATTCAACACGAATGCTCGAGCTGGTGCGTCCGCTATGAAACATCTCAGACGTATGGGCAACTTACTGGCATGAAAATTTATACCTCCTTTGGACATGATGGCTTCGACGTCTGCAATAAATTTCTCAAAGAAAATATTGGGGTTGTGTGGTTTATAGCAACCTTTATAGATTCCTACCACTATCGGCTTTATACGGGGAATATTTGAAATCCTACATTGGATGGACCAGAACTGAATGGAACCTTTGTCCACACGACATCCGTCGGTATGAAAATCTAATTCTAACTCTCTAACAAAAGATACGGACAAAGTATTCGGGAGATCCCTTGGTACCTCATACCCAGTGGTACCCTTTGTTCGACGTGGTACCCTTTGTGCTTGAAAGGGATGGCTCGGATTGGTCGTACATTTTGGCGGTACAGTGGATTAGGCTACGGATTGGCTGCGCCGTATTGCCGACATTCGTGATTGGTCGGGACTCTACTTCCTAGTTCGCATTTGTTTCGAATTCTCGTTCATTCTGAGGTGGCAGTCGTCGACAGCAATACCGAAGAATTCCGAGATATTTATTATATTCAAGCGAATCCGAGACATCCAGAAGGCGTAAGTAATTATGGAATTTAATAATTTCAAATTGTCTACGTCGCGGAAACCCGGATGTGCTAGCAGCATCTTGCACGGTAGAAGTATTATCCGCTAATCTACTGACCGTATTCAATCCGGAACGGTATCGCACGCGTAAGTTATTTCGCATCTCGCGCGTAACCCTCCTTTTTTGTCTCGCCGATAATGCGTGTCCGGGTATAATACTTCGTCGAAGCCATCATGTCCAAAGGAGGTATAAATTTTCATGCCAGTAAGTTGCCCATACGTCTGAGATGTTTCATAGCGGACGCACCAGCTCGAGCATTCGTGTTGAATCATTTTGGCCATATGTCTCAATAACCGTGTTCCAAATGTATGGTTTCTGGTACCCTGAATGGTAAGCATTATGCCTTCGATGGTATAGATCATTCTCCTCGTACCGATGAGGAATACCCTAAACGGTTACACGAGAACCACCACAAAGAAGGTCCAAGCCCATTGGCATCGCTACCGATAGGAATGGTTTCACAAGTTCCGTTCGATTATATGCATCTTGTATGCTTGGGCGTAATGAAGAAACTTTTGTCCGCGTGGGTATCTGGAAGCTTTACATTTTTCTCAAAATTGCCAGCATCGAACATTTCTATGATATCTACGAGACTCAACAGTCTCGCAAGATATTGTCCCTTGGACTTTGCCAGACGTCCCAGAGCTATTGAAGAATATTGTAAATATAAGGCGCCCGAGTTTCGTCAGTTCCTTCTATATACAGGGCCAGTTGTACTGTATGGTATACTTAACGATGAGATATACAAGCATTTCTTAATTTTACATGCGGCCATAAGGATTTTGGTTTCAGAATCCCCATCGGGCCCGCACTTGAGATTCGCAGAGTCAGCTTTGCAAAAATTTGTTCTTCGTAACGAAAAACTATATGGCCCGACTTTTAATAGTTATAATGTCCATGGTCTTCTTCACTTAACCAACGATGTGAGACGTTTTGGTAATTTAGATTCATGTTCGGCTTTTCCCTATGAAAACAACATGTCCATTTTTAAAAAATTTCTTAATAAGCCATCTCTTCCTCTCCAACAATTTTCCAACAGGATGAGGGAGATACAATCTCATGGCACAAACATTCATCGTAATGTCAATACTTCTATTCGCGTATCTAGACCCCTCACTAACGACACCAATTGTTCCGAGTACCATAAGATAGAATTCAACAACTTATCTCTGGGCACAAATGTACTCGATAATTGTTGCATCTCAGACGATGGCTCCATCTGTATAATTTTCAATATTGGCAAGGACAAACACTCGTATCGTTTGGGTATCAAAAAATTTTTAGAAGTTGATCATTTTTATGATGTCGCCGTAGAGTCTTCGGCCCTTGGAATATATAAATGCGCCACATTGAGCCCTGAAATTTTATATATCTCCCCCGATCAGGTTCGTGGCAAATGTTACAGAATGCCTTTTCGCTGTAGTATGTCCAGTGACACAAACCCCTCAGAACCCCGTAGGTATATCGTTGCTGTTATTATGCACAGTGAGAAGCCGTAACATCCGTAGTATTTAAATTCTTCCACCTTTATTTCTCCCTTGTGCAGCTTCTCGCGTCAGGCGGTCACCATGGTGGTTTTAGTGGGTGCAAGCCCCACATAATCTCACCCCTGCCAGGGGGGGGGGGGGTGAGGTATTCGTTAGGGATTTCCACCATGTAAAAAAAAAAAAATATCTCTTCCCTTTCTAATCTCGTCTCTTGTTTTTGGTAAGTTACGAATATTTTCTGGTGAGTGGCACGCTCTATAATATTTACATTTTCATCTTTTGTACTGTACTTTCCTTTTGCATTGCTCTTCATAAATAATATATTTACACCTTGTTAATCTCTGGTGATGAGTTGTTTTATCGTTTGGTTCGAATATTTCTTCATGGGTCAGTTTTTCACGTTTTCTACTGTTATAGCCTTTGTGGAGTTACACTCGAATTATTGAGTAATACATTACCTGGGTTTGTCTTGAAGTTTGGGTTACGTTGATATTGCATGTAAGATAGGAAAAACAGCCAACACGCCTTTGCTAAGTATTGTAATATGTACTTTTACTCACAGGTTGACATGTCGCAGCGAGAGAAGCGTGTGGTCGCCAAACCAACGAGGTACCGGACGACTTCTTCGGAGGAGGAAGCGCCGAAAAAGAGAAGGACGTCAACCGTGCAGAAACAATCGATCGATCAGGACATCGAGGATTTGAAGACGATCCTGCAAACAGAAAACGTTCCAACAACGTCAAATGATTTTTCTACGACTAACTCAAGTAACGTTCGTATGTTTCAGAACACTATTGCTGCCAGTCTTCCTACCCTCGCAGCATTAACGGATCATCACGATGCAGGGACATCGTCTGCACGCGCCACTGTGATCCGGAGTGAGCCGTTGCAGCACCATACAGTGCACATCCTACCTTCTGCTAAAGGGTAAATTTACATGTTCCCTTTTTTTTTGTTATAAAAATATTGATAGTGTGAAGTTTTCTATTATAAATGTTCATGTTCGCAGGAGCCTGGAAGATCGTACGGCGCGCGTCGAGACGAAGCTAAAGTAAGTATCGCATGCATCGTGTTTATTAATACGTTACGTCTCCATTTGTTCTGTTTGCAGAAGAATGAATACTCTGTTGGGGAGTATTCTCCAATATGTGCAGCCCACCCATAACGGTACACCACAAAAACCAGTCGTCATTCCGCTATCGTCACCGGAGGAGGTGGACTGTTTCGAGAACATCGATGACGACAGTTATTCAAATGTTGTAAGCGAAAACGAAATTATGCTCGTATTTAGTTTGATATAATACATACTTACATCAATCTTTACTTACTTTGTTTAGGTTCAATATTTAAAATACGTGGGTGGGTTCAGCCTGAAGGAAGCGGTCGGCATTTGCCTGAAGGAAGCGCTGGTCGACGACGTGACACGGTCCTTCACGTGGTTCGGCCGAACAGGGCAAAGGCCCTTATACAACACCCGTATCGTAATGGCGATCTACGGTACGAAGCAATAAGCATTTCCATGTTTTTATGCATAATTATGCTAACGTACTTTGCGTGCATTACTTTTTCAGAAGCGGTGTCTGGGAACCCGCATTTCACCAAGCCGCTCCGATCGGATTTCCAACGGTCGATGCAGCAGGCACTTCGAGCCGCCAAGGAGAGGGTCCGAAGTAAGAAGAGTGGTCCACGCGCGACGGCAGTCTCCAATGCATCGCGAATGCGCTGCGATTTGTGGACGGACGACCAGCAGCCCGAAGAAGAAGCTGACCTCTGAAGGTTCGTATCAGTAAAAGTCATGACACTAAATGTCATGACCGTAAATGTCACGATTTACTGTTGCGGGAAAACGATAATTAAATATGGTAAATATTTTATTTTTCAGAAATGTGCCCATTAAAAGTAGAGATGGTTCTCCTTTTAACAGTGGCGAAGAAACCAAACGGTACTTTTCAGTTTCCATTTTAATTTATTAAAACGGGAACAACCTCTCGATGTTCACAATGAACATCAATCGGCACTTTTCAGCGCCCATTTAATAAAATACTCATGCATTGGTACATTCCCAGTATCATTTCAATTTTATAATATTGTATTTCTTTTCAGAGTTAATTATATATATATGTGCCACTTTACCTTTTACAAATAAATTGAATACCTTTACAAATAAATTGAATACTTATTTAATAAACCTCGCAGGTTATGTGAACATAATCTACTCCAAAACTGCTGCTTATTAATTCCTTGTGCGCAGGAGAAAGGGCGGGGGGGGGGGACACCTATAGCAATCACGGTACACATGTGTTGGTGCGTAGCCACGTGCATGTGACGTCACGCGTAGGGACGGCTGTGTGACGTCACACGTAGGGAATTGTTTGCCAATTCTGACCCTCAGATGGCGCTGTTACACGTGTCAGACGAACGGCAGGATCTGCTGCGAATCTGCTGCCCATCTGACGTCAGGGTCCTGATGTCGGGCCCTGTACATCAGAACGTATCCTAATGCGGACATAGATGACTACGTATCTGATGTCAGGCTCTGCGCTCTCACGGCAGATCCTGCTGCCAATCTGACGTCAGATTGCATACATCTGGTTATCAGGGTATGTGTTAAACTAGGTTACTTCATTCGTTCGCGGATCAAAACCTTGTAATCTTGAAATGTGAATGTTATGTTACGAAGACAAATTTGTAACCCATTATAAACAATTGTGATAAGGTAACCTGTAGCATCTTTCGACTCGCAATCTTCGCGGGAGCCGGGTGGACCGAGTAGCTTGGCTACTGCGGGCAGAGCGAGGAGGGGAGGCTCAGGAATACTTCACTGGGAGATGTTTATTTACATAAAAGTAATTATTCAGTTGTCATATTAGAAATTAATGCTAATTAAGCGATACTAACATCTTATATAAGGGGCGCAGGCAGAATTTATTATAAATGTATAATTGGAAAGGTGTTCCCATTGGAAAACACCTTTTGTATAAGGACGGAAGTGTTGCGACTCCCATCTGGCGGCGTGTAGTATAAGCTTCGGAAGCGCCGAGTTCAGATTGAATCACCTGAATGTAATGGGAAAGGAAGACAAAGTGAAGTTCGCACAAGGCCGAGGTGTTTGAAAATAGTTAGAGATCCTTTAATGAGAGGATTTCAAGATTATAAATTAATCGATACCCCCTTGGAAACGGGTGTTTGAATAAATGAACCACACTTTGATCCTTTCTCCTAGGTGAAATTCCAGGGCTATGTAGTTAAACGCTTGATTCTCAAAATCGACCTAGAGCACGGTGAAATAGACAGGTGTTCTGACTCCTGTTCAGAATGTGTGACTTTTTCGTCCTAGTTCTCCTGGCGGCCGCTAGATTGGCGCTCAAGGAGAAAAGGCTGACCTTTTGCGCATAATACGACTACAATCTCTACTACTACAGTCTCCTTAATACATATGTATATGCCTTCTAAGTCACGGCGCCTCTCGCGACAGCTAGGGGAACTAAACAGAAATCGGCACACAAAATTGCTGGGGTAAAAGGTATAGAGTCGGAACACCTGTCGATTACACCATGACCTAGAGGAATTTAGTTTGTTTGGCTTAGTTGTTAAGGACATTTTGTAAAAATGAAAAACGGTTGTAAGAGCGTTCGCTTGGAAAGCGTCACTCGAGCCTCTAAAGCAGTAGCGAGCAGTCGTGTTGTAGAATACCTCCGGAAATTGAGATAGCTATAGCTATTTTTGTTAATTAAAGTTTCTAGTTTTGAGTTCTAATTGTTCTTTTATTGCGTTATCCTTTTATTTATTATTCGTTTTCATTACATTTATCTCTTGAATAATCCGCGTCCAAGGAGTAGAACGCCTTGGCGTTCCACGGGCGTCGACCCTCGCCGAATTCCCTAAGAAGAATCCTGAGGAGCCAGCTGGCCACGCAACATGCTTCCTGTCTAAACGCTATTCCGGAAGTTCCTATCTTAGTTTCTGTCCCCCGATTAGATTCATGAAACCAATGAAACCATGAAAGGGTATAGCCGGTTAAGATGGTCAAATGTGCCCCTGAACCGAATTCACATCGCGATGAGTCATTCGAAAGCTTATAAAAAAAGAATGATTTCTGCCAAGTTTCAACTTTGTATCTCGACCCGGGGGGTAGTAAAGGGTAAAAATAGAAAATCAGGTTTTTGCCGAATTTCTCCTATACCAGCGGATGAAAAATTTTGAAAAATTTCAGAGGCATGTCTGTTATCGGTGCACATATTAGGGAATCGTGTCAGATTTTTAAATTCAAAAACCAATCTGTGAAAAATAAAAAACCCCAAAAAATGCTGAAAAATACCGGTTTTGTTTCGAAGCAGTCTTGATACTATAATTATATTTTTACTGTAAGTCCGCATCATTGTTACTATTGTCTTGAATTTTTTTCAGATTTTTCAATTTGGTGCGCCGCAGTTAGAAAAATTAAAAACCGATTTTTTCGCCGTTTTTTCCGTGTCAGAGTAACTAATATGTCGAACTTTCGTACATACTTTATGGAATAAGTCTTTTATGCAATCTTCAATGTCTTCACATGCAGCAAAACAGCGTAGGAATGAAACGAACTAAACATGCTGTGCCATTACAGTCTAAAATGTCTATTATATTTTCAACGGCGTCAATGGGGCAGCGGTAAAGTGTTCGACTGTTGAATCCTTAGAGCATATATACATGGAGGTATCATTGCCTTAGAGTGACTGCCTCGAAACTGTCGGGCAACATCACGCGAGAGAGAAAAAGACAAGTATATGTCCCATTCGACCGATATGCGCATGCGCCGATATCGTGCGAGAGAGAAACACATTTTGCGAGCGAGAGAAGTATATGTCCTAATCGACCGTAATCGATATCTGGTCGATATCGCCGGCGACGAACCGCGGTTACTATGATTATCGTTGTTTACGCTATTTTGTTTTCAAAACGCAGCAAGAACATGGGAGAAAATATGGAAACCGTAAGTATTATATTGTGAAAAAACTATTATACAGTGTGATTGTTTTCCTATAGTCCTCAAAGGCGATGCCGCTAATAAACCGCGCCTCGCTTACATTAGAATGTTTCGAAGATGAAATGACACCGCGCGGTCGGCATATAGGTTATTACTCTAGGGAGACAATCACCCTGCATGTTCATTGAATCAAATTATTTAAAAAATTAAAGAACAATCATTATTTCATTCCTAGATAAGAACAGCAATAGAAGCGATAGAGGAGGAAAAACATAATCCGCCGAGGGGCGATGTGCCGGACGTTGCTTACGAACTTGACATTTTAGGGCTTCGAATATTTCTTTTGTAAATCCTGGGCGACCATCGATCACTGCATACCATCTATGGATGGTCGAAACATGTGGAAAAATGTTGTTGCAGGTTTTACGGACGTATTTATATGCCTTCGGTGAATAGAAATGTAGGGTAAGGGCGAACGCTCTCATTTCCGCAGAGAACATCTTACTTCTTCCTATTTTTTGTTTACAGGACCATTTCATTATGGCAGGTAGTGTAGCCTAAATACCAAAAAAACTTCCGATTTCTTTATTTATGTACACGATGAAACATAAAAAATATTAAATAAATATTATTATTATTATTGTAATTATTACTAGATTTGGAACATACCATTATATTTGTAGCAGTCATTTCACACATACGACTTTTCTTCTTGAAATATTTTAAAAGTGTTTTCAATTTTATTATTTGACCCGACATTCTGTTTCGAGCTTTTTATAAATTTTGAATTTTCATCTGTTGGTTTGCAACGGTCCGTTTTGCCAAGTCCAAAGCTATTTTAGCTTTTTTAGGTGTGGCGAAATGTGCTGTTGTAATGTCACCAAAGAAACGAGGATTATGTACAGGTGTTTCGCAAGATTGTATACTCTCACAAGTCGGAGGTGTAGACGGGCGATCGACCGTTGAACAAGTTTGTATAAGTGTCACAATAATCAATTAATTTATCAGTTCAATGTATATCAATCAAAGACCTACAAATACAGTAATTCTTACCTTCCAATAATACAGTAGGATTTTCATTGTCAGATGTAACTGGTACAGGTGTAACAGATGTTTCGAAAGATGTTTCTAGATTTGCCGCTGCTATAGCTTGTGTAGTACTTATTTTTGAAAACAACTCATCCAAATGGTTAACAAAGGTTCGCGGAATTAGTTGGTTCATGAACTCTGAGGGAATAATCGCCTTTACCCC
This sequence comes from Andrena chrysosceles, assembly GCA_963855975.1. Classification (NCBI taxonomy): domain Eukaryota; kingdom Metazoa; phylum Arthropoda; class Insecta; order Hymenoptera; family Andrenidae; genus Andrena; species Andrena chrysosceles. The sequence goes on along the minus strand of CAWLCU010000363.1, from coordinate 291,138 downwards.
AAACACAAGCTCGTGAGGAGTGAAACCAGTAGCTTCATGGACAGACGTGTTGTAAGAAAACATGCCAAAACGAATCCAGTCGTCCCAATCGGTCTTAGTACAGTAATGTTTCAGGTAATCAGTAAATACGCGATGTGCCCGCTCAAGAGATCCAAGTGACTGTGGGTGGAATGCGGTTGAGGTAATCCTTTGTATTTTAAATATTTTACAAAAACCTTTCATAATGTTGCTAACGAAATTACTCCCCTGGTCGGTTTGAATTGTTCGAGGGCACCCAAATCTACTGATGAATTGTTCAGCCAGAGCCAAGGCTACGGATACAGAGTCAATATTAACAAGTGGGATCGCGTCGGAGTACTTAGTAAGATTATCTTGAAGTGTTAACAAATACCGATTACCCTTCTTTGTTAATGGCAAAGGCCCCACAATGTCCATCTGGACCTTTTCAAATGCCTTTTTAGGAGTGTCAGTTATTCGCATTGGCTGTCTGGTCAAAGTCGGCCTTTCCGATGTCTAACAGGCAGCCGGGTCGGAGCACCTCCTCACGATCCCTCGAGAGCGATCCTCCAACTACTACATTTCTAACGGGAGATTCACTCGTCCCAGCTATTCCCGTCGTAAGGTGAGTGTCACTGTTATTTGAACCATCATCAGAGTGATCAATCCCGACTAAGACCTCAGGTTGACCGTTGCTTTCTTTAGCATGGGCAAGAAAAATGGTAGAAATATCTTTTCATTATTTTCCCATGTCCTATTACAGTCCGTATCCTCCACCCTTCCAGAGTCTACAAGTGGCACGTCGTCGGCGCCTACGACTACCCCTTGCAAACGCCTAAAGGATGAAGTATCAGTACAGTCCGTTGTGGTACAGTTAGATGGAAGGTTCGAGACTGATGAAGAAGGAATTTCATTAATACTGATACAGTCCGGAGAGTTACGGGACAATGCATCCGCATTCGAATTTACTTTCCCTGGTTTGTATACTATGTTATAGTCGTATTCATTTAATTTAATCCGCTACCTCATGATGCGAGAAATAGGGTCCTTTATGTTATGAAGCCAGACCAACGGTCGATGATCGGTTACTAACGTGAATTGTTGACCATACAGATAAGGTCGAAAATGATCAACGGCGTAGATAACGGCAAGTAATTCCTTCTCAATGGTGGAATAATTGATTTCTGCACTGTTAAGCGTTCTCGACGCGTACGCAATAGGAAGGTCTTTACCTATTTGGCCCTGGCTCAGCACAGCTCCCACAGCATAATTTGAAGCATCAGTAGTTACAAGGAAGGGTCGTTTGAAATCCGGAAATTGTAATAATGGTTCGGAACAAATTCTATCGCGTAGATTTTCGAAGGCAGATTGAACATTGCTGTCCCAAATAAAGGGGACATCCGCTTTCAATAATCGCGTTAAAGGTTTGGCGTTTTTCGCCATATCAGGAATAAATCGTCTGTAATAGCCAACCAGGCCCAAAAATTGTTTTATATTCTTTTTTGTTTTAGGGATGGGAAAAGATTTCACGGCTTTGATCTTCCCGGGGTCTGGTTTCACTCCATCACTAGAAATGCTATGACCTAAGTAATTTCGCGTCGTAAGAATCGGCATTTCTCAGGCTGTAATTTTAACCCTGCATTCTGTAACCGGCCTAGTAATCTCCTTAACTTTCGAGAATGTTCTTCTATTGAATCGGCATATAGGATAATGTCGTCCATATACACAAACAGCTCGACTCCCTGTAGACCCGATAGGACTAAGTCCATGCATCGCTGGAAAGTGGCCGGGGAATTTTTTAGGCCGAAAGGCATTTTGTTAAATTCATAATGACCGTGGAGAGTCGAGAAAGCGGTTTTTTGCTTAGATTTGGGGTCGATAGGGATTTGATGGAAACCCGAAACCAAATCAAGGGTACTAAAATATTTCGCTGCTCCGAGTTGGTCTAATATCTCTGTTATATTAGGAAGTGGGTACGCATTGCTAACTGTTTTTTCATGCAACAGGCGGTAATCTATGACCATGCGCCAACGTGGCACATCAGTGGAGTCTGATTTTTTGGGGACCACCCAAACAGGTGAGTTATAAGGAGAAGTGGACTGTTGAATGATATTATTTTCCAGCAATGCAGTGACTTGTTTCTTAATTTCCTCCTTATGAATAGGAGGAAACCTATACTGTTTTGTGTTAATGGGGATTTCGTTTACAGTTTCAATCGAATGCTGGATTGTATTTGTGGAATTCAATTTATCGGATGGAAGATAAAACTGGTAAGGGAATTCTTTAACAATTTCCAGAATACTAGCTTGTTCGTCCTCATTTCAACCATTTAATTCCAATAATTTAGCTATCTGGACTAATCTACTCGAATCGGCCCTTGACTGATCCACGTTAGGATTTCCTGTGCGAGACATCAACGATTTGGAATCTCACGTCGGTGTTATGGACTTTAATAATAACTTCTCCGCGGGTAAGTACATCCCCTGAACCGACACCCGTGATTTTATAAACGATATTGCTATTTATTATCATTTCAGGGATTATACCTTTTTGTTTTATTAAATTAAGCTGAGAACCCGTATCGATAAGGAAGCTGGCGGACCCTTCTTGGAAGCAACGATGGGTTAAATTAAACAGAGGCAAAGAACCCGATCGTTTTATTTTGATTTGGAAGCAACCCCGTCGGTGGCGCTGGCAATTAAGGGTTGGGTTCCCGTCGCGCCCTTTCGTGGAACCCCTTTTGGGTTTAAATTACTCCGACTGGAGGCATCATAACCTGGCCGGACGCCACCCTGGTTTTGTTTGGTGTAACAACGAGCTTCTGAGTGACCCGTTTTCCGGCAATACCCACATCTAATCTCCTCGCGGTTGGGAAAATGTGTTCTAATCCCCTCAGGGCAATCATGACGTAAGTGCCCTGTTTGATTACATTGGTAACACGTATAATTTTTTAAATCTGTCTTAAATATTTTTACGTCTGTGACGAAAGGTTTCGAGGATGAGGAGGGCCTCGAGTGATCGGCGGATTCGGACTCTATTTTACTTGCGACGTTAATAGCAGTTTCCAGGTCGAGTAAATTGTTAGTGTCCTTTAATCTATTCAGATAGAATCGCGCGGTTTCGTTGCATAAGCACTTAATGAAGGAAATTATTGCCGTATTTTTTAACAAATCATTAACACCCACTATTTGTTCAGGATTATAGGCGTCCCGGGCAGTTTCTAAACCGCCATTTAATATTTCATTTACTCGGGCCCCGAAAACCTCAACCGTTTCGTTTCTGTCTTGACGCAGATTTATTAACTCGGCATTCCAACTATGTACATTAAATGATTGCGCGAAGATCTTTTTTAGAAGACTAATCAATTCCTCTAATGTTTCAGGTTCTCGACGATTTGACAAGAGTAAATGGGCATGACCTTCAATCCTATCCCGAATGAGGAAAAGGAGATTCTCTCGATCCTCAGGTTTTACTTTGGCGTTAATTAAGTTACACTGTTTAATAAACCTGACTAACGAGTCGGACTTCCCATTAAATCTCGGAATCGAGTCCTTCACTAATTTTAGAGAGAGATAAGACTTAGGTGAGTCTGTGGGCTTTAGTAAATTCGATGGAACAATTATGTTTGGGCAAGGTGATTGGCTACTTGTTTCAGATAAATTAACGACAGGTGGGTCCAGTCGCGTCGGCACAAGGTTTAATTCGCGCGACTGTGATTCACCACCAGAAACTCCCGAAACGGCAGCAATAACCTCAGTAGGGCAAGACAAAGAATTCTCCGACCTAGCCGAATCTACGATAAAATCATCGGTTTGGGTTGTTTGAGATCGTGAGTAGCCATAGGTCGTTCTATTTGTATGGTTTCAACATTTACACCCTCTATGTCGGGTACGTTACTCGAACGTAATTGTCGTCCCTTTTGTTTAGTCAATTCCTTACTTCTACGCGGCATTTTCGCAGTATAAATACAGAACTCTTATTAACTAATAATTAACACAACGTGACGATAATTACAACACACTAATTTAACAATAAAACCATAAGTTGGATATTTTACTTTAACTTAAATCTCTCACGCAATTGCAGACGAGTGCTCGATGCCGCCTTCGTTGTCTGGTTGATCTCAGCAAAGAAAGGTCCTCTGGCCGAGAGCGTGTGGCTTCAGGGAAAACTGGTACGGTCGTCCGAAGTCACTTCCCTCTGGCATTCGCCCGTGTTCCTGGGGAAACCGTCCAAAAACCCAAGACAGAGGGACTGCACAAACTGGCCAACGACTGCTCCTTTGAATCCTGCTTTCACGAGCCGGCGAATTGAAGAATCCCACCGCTGTCATCAATTTGTTGCGTGGCCGGCTGGCTCCTCAGGATTCTTCTTAGGGAATTCGGCGAGGGTCGACGCCCGTGGAACGCTAAGGCGTTCTGCTCCTTGGACGCGGATTATTCAAGAGATAAATGTAATGAAAACGAATAATAAATAAAAGGATAACGCAATAAAAGAATAATTAGAACTCAAAACTAGAAACTTTAATTAACAAAAATAGCTATAGCTATCTCAATTTCCGGAGGTATTCTACAACACGACTGCTCGCTACTGCTTTAGAGGCTCGAGTGACGCTTTCCAAGCGAACGCTCTTACAACCGTTTTTCATTTTTACAAAATGTCCTTAACAACTAAGCCAAACAAACTAAATTCCTCTAGGTCGATTTTGAGAATCAAGCGTTTAACTACATAGCCCTGGAATTTCACCTAGGAGAAAGGATCAAAGTGTGGTTCATTTATTCAAAGACCCGTTTCCAAAGGGGTATCGATTAATTTATAATCTTGAAGTCCTCTCATTAAAGGATCTCTAACTATTTTCAAACACCTCGGCCTTGTGCGAACTTCACTTTGTCTCCCTTTCCCATTACATTCAGGTGATTCAATCCGAACTCGGCGCTTCCGAAGCTTATACTACACGCCGCCAGATAGGAGTCGCAACAAGCAGCTGTAGGGATCCGTTGTGGTTACCGACGCTCCACCAGAGGGCTACGAGGCTTGAGAAGTTTCTCGCCGGTGACCGTAGTTTCTCCTGTTAGTATATATACGAGTTCGTTCCCAGTTCCTGATACCCAGCGTGTCTAAGGCAGGGTTCCGCCAGGTAGCCTTACTGACGAGTCCTCTGGCGGGCCCGGGACGAAACGCTCTTTCCTTCTCTATGAAGGTGGTGACCCCTTTATCCAGGTTAGTCACCATTGGATCTGACGGTGGTCGTGTCAGATCCCCCACAGTGGTGACCCTGACGTGATTGTCGACACGTGCGGCTTTGATGAGCAGTAGTGTTGCTCTCGCCGTTTCCTTCTCTCTCTCTCTCTCTCCTGTGGCTCGAGCAGTGTGCTCGCCACTCCTTCCTTCATCTAGCTTGAGTACTGCTCGCCCCTTGGCATTGGCAATGGCTCTGCATCGATTTGGTTTTCCCCGCTCTGCATCGGCTTGACGCACCGCTCTGCATCGGTTGGTCCATCGCTCTGCAATTAGTAGCCCGGGTACGATTCGCGTCCCTCTGCAAGGTTTGTTGGCTTGAGCTGGAGTACGTTGGTACTCCTCGGCCCTCGTGTGAGTGGCCTACTCGCTAGTGTTTCCTCTCTACTACTGACCTATGGTTGGTGGAGCTTTCACCGTTCGGTACCATAATTTCGGACATTACTACCTCTACAACGAATCCACTTCCAGCATCTGCACCGATTCCTCCAAGTCCCTAGGAGTTCTCTAGGGTGGAGTACTGTAGGGATCCGTTGTGGTTACCGACGCTCCACCAGAGGGCTACGAGGCTTGAGAAGTTTCTCGCCGGTGACCGTAGTCTCTCCTGTTAGTATATGTACGAGTTCGTTACCAGTTCCTGATACCCAGCGGGTCTAAGGCAGGGTTCCGCCAGGTAGTGTTGCGTGATTACGTGAACGTAGTCACGGAAATGTATATAATCGATAGATAAATTAGGAGCGAAGTTTGAAAATAGATATTTGCGTATGATTAAGAAATATTATAAAGGATGCGCAATGCGGGTGGCATTCGTGGGAAAGATCTTGGGCAGAGCTCGAAGGCAGGAAGAGGATAAATATTAACGAAACCCGAAACGAATCGCGAGTTTCTTCTAAGTCACGTAATCTCTTGAGAAGGCCTTATCCTTTGTTAGTTTTAGGAGTGTTGATTGACTCCAGAAGTGTTAGCGACGCTAAGGCAGTCATAAATTCTCTTCAAGAGTTGTCTACTCGACCCTCGTAGCCGAGCCAACTTTCTCTTCCCACGTGTGCACCCCGCTGTGTAACGGAAACGCGCGCTTCCACCGAGTTTCCACCACCACCCGAAGACGGAGGAAAAGATGGACGTAGATTCGCGGGGGCGGACGGACATCCATGGGACAGCCTACCCTTTGAATCCGGCTTATCCCTCATCCTGATTGGCCAAAGGACTGGGAGGACGCCTAGGGATGGAAGGGGCACCACGTTCGAGGAGGGAAGGAGCAACGACGGAGGACCCCGAGAAGGCAGAACGATTTTGATTCTTGAATGTACAAGTCTTGTTCTCACTGAAAAGCTATCTCTTAAATTTATTAAGAATATACCTACAAGTTTTACCAGAACAAATATTCTCATTTATTTATAACACCCGCGCACTCTAACGAGCAGAGCGGTTCAGCGCTCCACGGGCATCAACCCGCGTTCTGTTCTTAAAATCACCGCGAAAACACGCAACAAAATTGGTGACAGCGGTGGGATATTTTCTAAATAATCGCGTTAATTTCATAAACATTTTTTGAGTGATAAACTTTGCCGGCTCGTGAGTGTTTGATATATACAGTCTGCACTTCTAGAACTGTGATTTTCGTAGACTCGTGAACTGACATTGCTAAGCAGCGGTTTATAATTGTGTAACCAACGTGAAAGTGCAACCTCTCCCCCTCAGGTTTTTGCACGGTTTCCCTAAGGGCAAGGGTGGATGCCGGAGACGGGTGGTTTCAGCGGCCGTGCTCGCTAACCCTGAAATCACAAGCACCTGTTGGTATTCAAGTATATGGCGTAATTTTAATGTACTTGGCGTAATTTTTTTACTTTTTTGAAGTTTTTTTGTGGGGATTTCATGTACTTGGCGTAATTTTTTTACTTTTTTGAAGTTTTTTTGTGGGGATATCACTTCTTTTTTCAAAGATAAATTGTACTACTATTTGCAAATTCATATTCATACACACGTGTTAATTGTTTATTTATCCTGAATGCATGGAAAATCTTGCAGACGATTAGATCGAAACATTTGGATCTAATGTTGACGCATTAACGCATGATTGTACGTTACTTTGTCTGGTAATTTATTGAATTGTCTGGTAATTTATTGAATGAATTGATGATGAATAATAACGAAACAGCTCCGCAATCCCGACTGTTAGGTTGAGCTTGTAGGGGAAGGTGGGACAAGATGGGGTAGTTAAGGTTTGATGATAAATAAAACACAGATTTTCATAATCAACTAATCAATTTTTTTGTTTAAATCATTCCTTGGTAATAAGTCTTTCAGTTTAACTATGCATCAACCTAATCTCTACAGGTTTTAATAGAAATTTCAGAAAAAGTCCTTTCTCCCGATTGTTAGGTTGAGTTTGTACATGTGAACATTTAATAAATTCTTCGTCGATTTTTCCGCCATGTTTGGTCAAAAAAGGGTATAACCTCTTAAGGTAAATTTTAATTCGTGCAAAATCTGTATGTGATCGTGATGCAATGAGGATGTTATAATTGCGGTGTTTCCACGTTTCTGGACATACGAGTCTTTTGCTCTGTGATTGGCACGAGAATCAATTATTTTGGTCTAATTAATAGAAAAGAAGTATCATTTTCCTCGGTCCGTCTTACGTATGTAGTTTCTAACCATCCTGGAACAATGAGAAACTGTGGTTTTTATATCTAGGTTTGTGAGGGGCATGATGCGGTAATTCTCTTTTTCATTAGCGCATCATACCCCTTTTCGTCTCACTTCTATCATATGAACACTGCCCGAAACATTATTTAGAAAAGCATAAAATAACACACGTACCTTATAGCCAGCTAAATTCTGCCTCAGGAACATATATAATAATACATGTACTGGGGATCTTCTATATTCTTATATTATATCACTGTCACGGGTCCTAAAAATAAGGAAAAAGTAAGGAAATCCCAATAAATGATAAATTCTGATCTATCTTCGTCACACGTCCACGTGTTTACGGCGCATTGCAGCCTATCGAGTGATGTTAGAAGATAAGGCGCGTATGCAGCCAGTAAATCTTACTCGGAATACTCGGAATAGCGTAAAGCAGCTCAGCGAGTTTACTTTAGTGATTTTTGGATTAAGGATAACTTCTACGTAAGTTTAACAACTACGAAAAGAAACCATGTGGACTGCATTGCCGATTTATATGAATTATATGTATAGTACTTTGTGTACAGTCATGGTGCGCGAAGCAGCTTATGGCGCTGAAAGCAGCCTTTGGCGCTGAGCGTATTTAATATTGAACTGTATTAACAACCACAATTAACACCTTTCGAAGAAAAATATGTATGCATTTTTAGCATTTCGTGGCCAAGCTTGTTTTTCTACTCGTAAATCATCAACGGATACCCACGTTGTACCCTTACCCCTTACCATACTCGTGTAATGACCATCGGAAATACTTTTACCGTGGTGGAAAATCGCTGCCTTAAGTTTGTAACAGTGATCTACCATTTGTATTTTAGTAGTAGGTATTGCTTTGATGTAGAAATTTTCAACTTTCGTTGTTCCATTACTATCGTGATCGAACAAATGTAATTTTGTAATAAGAATTTGTTTGGAAGCAGTTATATCGACTTTCTTCATTGTGTTTGAATTTGCATTATCACAATTATTGCACGGATCTTTCAGATTTTTCCATCCTGTGAAATTGTGTTTTATTATATCTTGAAATTCAAATGATTTTTTTTTTAACATCTTGGGCAGTGCAAGATGTACCACACAATTTGTACTAATAGTAGTACTTGTGTAATTACACGCTAAACATCTTAATACCGTTGTTATTTCGTGTTGTACTGCATTCTTAATAAGAATCTCATGATCACAAGGAGAGGTAATAAACTCAGCTGCATCATGCAGCTGATTGTAGGCGTATTTTTCTCCTGCGAATTGTCGTAATGATATTATGTTTGGATTTTGATCCGATTTATATTGGTCCATAAAGATTTTTATAATATGATCAGCCTTTTCAGTCGTTAATAAGTTTTCTCTTATGGATGAACAATATAACATGCATTGGATTGTGGCATTCGCATAACAAGACACGCCATCAGAATTCGGGAGACCTCTTACGTAGTACTGAGTGATATCCACGATGTGATCATTAGTATTCTGACATTCGGATACATTATAATTAGTTACCGCCCAAACAGCATCACAAACTTTGAGGATGCGTTTTTTAGAAATTGAAATAGTCATAAGATCAGGTCTATATTTTTTTCGCAATCTATTGTACTCTATTATTGCCGATTCTTGTGCCTTTACAGAAGATGGATCATAATTGATAAGATGCAATCCTTGTAATGTGGTCACCCGTGAAAGAGCAACGTAAATTTGTCCGCAAATAAATATTGAATTACCTGCTTCTACGACAGCATTCTGCAAGCTTAGTCCCTGACTTTTGTGAATAGTTATACCATAGTTGAGGCAAATCGGAAATTGTTGTCTAATAACGAACGCTCTATCCATTACTTCAAATTTAACACATACACGTTCTATTATATGTTCTTGCCCCGTGGGTAATATAATTTTTAATTTTTCAACGTCATTATCAACACCTCGTATAACTGAAACAAGTTTAGCAATGGTACCGTTGACAAGGCCTAGTGTAACATCAATATTTCTTCTAATCATGATTTGCACTCCTGTTTTAACAATTACGACTCTTGCAAGTCCCGCCGTTCGGGAGCTATCATCGTCATTATTGTTCAGTACCTTTGACACCCTTTTTTTCAAATACGGTGCACAATTCGTTGTATCATGAGCAATCAAATGGATTTCTTCGGATGGAAATCGACTCAGCATTGCAGCGTTCAAAACATCACACTGAACACATGTGGGAAGTAAACACACCGTATTAGATCCTACATTAAGCATGTAATCACTTAATTCCTTTAACCGGTCATTACAATTTGTCGCTTTGAAATTTAATTTCCTCGATTCTAAAAGCTTTGTATCCGAAGCGGTCACTACTCCAGTGCGAATTCTCGACAAGACGTCTTTGTAAATATTATCACCCTGCTGTCGCATGTTTATTGTTAATTCGTCATAGCTAAACAAGTCAGACCATAAATTATAAGAAGCTAATCCTCCAACATTTTTCTCCATACTCTTATTGCATAATTGTATAAAAGCAGGTGCTTCGCGAACAGGAGGAAGTTGTAGTAAGTCACCAAATAGCAGAATAGGTATTTTTCCGAACCAACCATCATCGGAATATGCAGTATCAAATATTTCTGAAAGTCGTAGATGTATGTACAGGAAAGTTACGTTAGAAACCATCGAAATTTCATCGATGATTAGTAAAGCAACATTTTTGAGTTGGTCTCGTACAATTTGAAGGGCTGCACCGCTAAGTTGCCTATACTGGGCTGTATGCCCATGTTCGACGGGTAATTGAAATAATCGGTGGATGGTAAGACCTTCGATATTAAAAGCTGCGATTCCAGTAGGAGCAGTTACTGCTGTGTCTTTTCCGATACTCTGCTTGATCCACTGTCTGATAGTCTTTATTAAAAAACTTTTCCCAGTGCCACCTTCTCCACTGACATAAAGTCTAAGAATGTTATCGTTAGATGTCAAGGACTTAGTAACTTTATCAAATATCCGCTTCTGATCATGGTTCAATTCCGAAATCATTTCTTGAAGATCATCACAGTCCAATTTGTTTTCCGTGTCTTTAAAATCTTTCATGGCACCAACAGTTTCAACGGGGACACACTCTAATGGGTGATCGCCTTGATCATTTTCTTCTTGTTCTACAATATTCAACACGTTCTTTTCAATTTCTTCCTTTATATGATCACGCGCTTCTTGAATATCCGTTATTCGTTCATGATACTGAACTGCATCTGTCAATTGTGATTCTAGCGACAAAAAAGATTCCGCATATGTGTCAAATCCATTTTTCAATTCGTCGGTACTTCTCCAAGGTTTGAATAATAATAATAATGAGAAATAATAATTCTCAGGTTGGTTTTGAACATTGTACTTATAATGATTGATAAGATACCCTCTTTGCCTTTTATCAAAAACAAAGATGCACGGATATCATAGTATTCAGTTTTTTCAGACGGTCTAATTTTAGTAACGTCATACCACATAGAAAAATCGTACAGATGCATAGATTCTAATTCCTTGGGTCTGTTAGGATAGTAATCATCTATGAGGGATGGACAAAATATGTCTGTGGATTCACCTCCCAGATCCTCAATCTCTTTGCGAGTTTTCAATTTCCTACTTCTCAGTATATTTACATCTAACCATCTAATAGTAGTACTGGAGTCAGTGCCATACAATGATAATCCTAAAAGAGTATCAGCGCATTCAGGCGCTCCACATTCTCTATGATTTAGCATGCGCATTCCAAGGTTGCACAGCAGACTAGACAATGACTTAGTAGAATTTATTGCTGCCATAGTGTCCGTAGCGTAACTTTTTTCCGGCTTTGACACGTACTTAGTACAGTAACATGTTACCAACCCTGTCTTTTCACCAATATATTGTATATCCATGTTACCTCTCCAAACCATGAGAACGGCAGCATTAAAATCATTGATACGGGCTTCCTGTGTTGAACGTGGAAGATCATAGAGTCTACCTTTTGCTTTCAATTGTTTTCTAGCACCTATAGAAACAGCTACATCCCTTATTATCAAAGTATCTTTAACTGGACGTGGAAATGAAAATCTACATACTTTACGGATGGAATTTTTAGTTTTTTTGTTGCGTAGACAATAGCTATTGCATTTATGCATTTGATGTGCAATTACACGACTATATAATTCTGGCGATACATGCGGTGATGGCAATCTGCAAGTGACGTATTTCCTAATGAATCGTGCTACATCTTCCTTCGAAGATTTATCGATTATAGGAGCATCTTCAATCCAAATTAAAAGATGAAAATGTTGTGATCCCCTGCTTTGATATTCTCTGCGCCAAAAGTAATGAGTGACCTTGCCAATCGGATTGTCGGGCGAACAAATGAAATCCAGCATAGCGTGGAATGCATTATCTATAAATCGAGCAGTTGAAACGGGATCAGAAGCAATGAGTTCGTTCGGGGACATTTTAGCCACCGATGGGCCGTTTATTTCACGAAGATATTCTATTAAATCTGTCCATAGCCACTCACTTGGACTAAGCGTGAGGAACCATGTAGCTGGTCCATAATGGTGTATCATACAGTTCAAATCGTTTCTCGGTTTTCGCCAATACTGTGCTGTATTACGTAATCTGGAAAATATAGTGTTCAAATTCGTTTGTAGCTGATCTTTAGAGAGTTGCTCAAGAAAACCAGCAGCTGTGTATTTTTCACGTGGATTTACGACGTTCATTTTGTGAAAAATTCCAGCGTTCAATTGCCGCATATTGGTATCATGTAATAAATGAAAAATATATTGCATGTTCAATCTGAATTGCGAATGCTTGGACATCAGTTTGGACTTAATGAATTCATGATCAGTCAAATGAACCAATCTTTCTTCATGCTGTCCGTTCACCCCATAAGGATATAAATCTGGGAAACATTTCACATCTAAGTGTTCAGCACGATGACCCAACGGAATGTCATGAACTTTAAGCATTTGATAGAGTGCGGTAGCAGATTCATTAACCCTTTTGTCATACATTGGATAAATCGTAAACTGATCATAATATGAATCAGATTGTGACATTTGCGTCAATAATGCACGTTTGTGGTTTTCATCGATATTAAGTGTTTCACCTTCAATGTCCTCGATAGATTCGTTATTATCATCATTGGCAACAACTTCTTCTTGAAATTCTGTATCTGGTAATTTGGCACTCAGCAATAAATCGTGCGATTGTGGTAAAACAATTTCTGAGTATAGAGGATTATTGGCTTTCAACCATACTAAGGCATTCCATACTTTCTTCAAGTCAACTAACTTTTCCCAAACTATTTTAGATTTTGTTGGAACGCCCCGCACCAATATGTATAATTCGTGATTTTGATTTAAAGGTTCAGTCGAAGGACAGATTTTTTTAAATTTTCTTGTAACGGCAAAGGAAGGTGAAATGTTCTCCCCTTTACTTTTGGAAACATATGTTTATGTGGCATATTTTTACGCATTACTGTATCCATTCTCACAACCGTTTGAAACGGTTTAGCTCTTTGAATGAGAATTCGTTCGTAATCGTTCAACACTGCTATTTCTGGAACTGAACGTACAGCAAGCTTATTTAAAATACATTTTGGTGGTATGGAATCTTTGCGAATTTTATCGTGACAATATCGGCAAATAAAATGCATGTCACCAACTTTGTATCCAATATGATTTAACAATGTTTGCATTACATTTCCCTTATATGTTCTTTTAGAAATATCAATCTTACGAACCTCTCTTTGAAAACAGAGTTCCTCGCAAGAAACGCACGGGATGCGTGGTGTGTCCATAGACCGCTTTGTGAAAGCTTTAAATGCTAAATAATATCGAGATATAACCTCTTCTTCGTTCAAACTTACGTCAGTATTATTTTTTTGTAACGCTTCAGCTTCTTTCCGAGCTTGCAGTGTTATTCGTTCAAGTGTTTCAAGGTCATTATCGTTTAAGGCTTTGTCTAAATCATGTAATTGGTCTTTATAAATGCTCGCTATTTTGTATATCATTCTCTTCAAATGTCGTAAATCCGGAAAGTGAGGTGCCAAAATCTCAATGGCTAAAAAATTGGACTTACATAGTTTAGGGTTTATGTAACAACCATGAGAATGACCAACTTTTTCAGGATGCACTTTATTAGAACAGCTACTGATATGGTTGTTCCACTTATGTACCTTTTTTAATGAACATTCTAACAATCGTTTGAAGAAATCCTGTAAATTATTCAGAATTTCAACATCTTTTGTTTTACAAAGATAACTACAATGCCATGCTTTTGTCGCCTTCTTCGATTGCAATACAGGTAGAACGTTTATAGCTTTCCCTTCCGAATTCATTATGATTGATTCAGAACCGCTGAAAGTATGGTACGAACTTTCCGCAAAATATGATTCTGAAGAAGATGTATGTCTGGATTGTCCACACAAAGCATTAATCCTGTCATCAACTTCTAAACATTCTGCTGCGCGCGTTAAGGAAACTTCCACTTTTTCTTTACAATCTTTCAACAGTTTCGTCATTTTCAAAATGTACTTTTGCCTAATATGAAAACACCATTTTATTATACGTTCAGCTTCCAATCTACTTGCTTCTCCGGACGGCATGCTAATAACTTTTGAAAGTTTTCTAATATAAGTTTCTTTGTTATTTTTGGTATATTGTTATTTGTTACAGCAATATAACGATACTTTTTTATTATTTGCAGAGTAGCACGACGTTTTGCTACTTTATTATAATCATCTCCTTTACGTATTTCATGATAATGAAATACCTTCCGCTTTTTGGACGTAACTTCTTTATTTAGCTGATAAAATTTTTTTCGCTTTCCGCATATCACTTCTTTATTTGCGTCATACTGCATGTTTTTATTTTTTAATATACCTTCTTTGTGTGCAATATAGTATTCATAATAATTAGAAGGTTTTTTGTCTTCCTCCCCTTTTTTACACTCTTTGCCTTGTTTCGTGTTATACACTCCCCTTTCTTTTTTTTATAAACAGCTTTTTTTTTAAATTAATTTCCTCTTTATGTTTTTATAATAATCAGACACGTATTTCGTCCTATTTCTTGGTAGATATACTTTTTTACACTCTTTGCCTTGTTTCGTGTTACACTCCCCTTTCTTTTTTTTATAAACAGCTTTTTTTTTTAAATTAATTTCCTCTTTATGTTTTTTATAATAATCAGACATGTATTTCGTCTTATTTCTTGGTAGATATACATTGCTGATTTTTGGCTTCGCAACTAATGGGGAATCTGTCTGAATTACATTTTTTGTATATATGGTGCCTTCTTTGTCAATATCACTAAGTACTACATTTTGAAGTGGGGATATTTTATTAGCTGTTTCGGTAGTAATGTTACTTTTACCGATTTTAAATGCAGGATCCTTTCCTCAAGAAGGATTTTTATTAATTGTACTACCAATTGCAGATTCACATTCTTGCACAGAACGTGTTAATTGTTGATTCTGATTGCTTGGAAAATGTTCAATACTATTAGATCGAAACATTTGGAGCAAATGTTGTCGCATCAACGCATGTTTGTACGTTACTTTGTCTGGTAATATATTGAATAATAACGAGACAGCAAATGCAATCGCAAAAACTCCGCAATCCCGAGTGTTAGG
This sequence comes from Andrena chrysosceles, assembly GCA_963855975.1. Taxonomy (NCBI): domain Eukaryota; kingdom Metazoa; phylum Arthropoda; class Insecta; order Hymenoptera; family Andrenidae; genus Andrena; species Andrena chrysosceles. Next base: position 275,610 of record CAWLCU010000363.1, on the reverse strand, counting down.
TTGAGTTTGTACACGTGGAAATTCAATAAATTCTTCGTCAATTGTTCCGTCATGTTTGTTCAAAAAAGGGTATAACTTCTCAAGAAAAATTTTGTGATGATTATGCAATTTCGAGAAATTAAAAGAATCGTAAATATAAACTCTTCTTTCATCATGTTTATAGAAGCTACAAACCCAATGTCCCCCTGCATTGCTTCCAATTTTTTCGCTTTGGTGCAAAATCTGTATATGATCCTGATATTCAGGAACTGGTTGAATTGTATCAGGCAATTGAATTCTCCACGTCTCGCGTGGTTTATAATTAAAGTTAGCTTCTAATAATTTATGAAAATATTCGATATGATCATCTGTTAACCATTCGCCATTAATGATAATTTGCACATTATTAACACTGAGCGGTAAGATATTAATACTACGATTAATTACAGACATGACGAATTATACTTTTATTTATATATATATAATATAAGATGATTTGGTTATGATATATATAAGCGTAGCGGTTATGCGCTCGCGGATGACCAACTTTATTGAAAGTGGTTATACTCGAGATAAGGCGCACTGCAGCCTATCGAGTGATGTTGTAAGATAAGGCGCGTAAGTATGCAGCCAATAAAGTTTACTCGGAATAGCGCACAGCAGCTACTTGAGTGTACTTTATGTATATTTGGAATACTCCAACCTATAAAAAAACGAGAAATTTGTAATAAACACTAATATCATACGTATTATTATAAATAAATGTAAAGGTCACTTACCAAATATAATATTTTTACTTTTGTTTCTCTTACTAGCCGTTACTAGTCGTTCTTCCAAGGGTCTTGATACTAAAAAGATACACATTTCTTTAAAAAAATTAGCAAAAATCTGCGGAGACTATTATTTAACACGTGTAATGAAACAACAATAACCTATTCGTAAAAAATATGTTCGTTTCATTATGCGTACAGCTTAATTAACAATAATGTCTGTATACATGTAATGAAACAATAACCTATTCGTTAAAAATATATTTGTTTCATTATGCGTATGCACGTAATGATATACACGTAATCTGTATACACGTAATGAAACAACAACCTATTCGTTGAAAATATGTTCGTTTCATTATGCGTACAGCTTAATTAACAATAATGTCTGTATACATGTAATGAAACAATAACCTATTCGTTAAAAATATATTCGTTTCATTATGCGTATGTACGTAATGATATACACGTAATCTGTATACACGTAAGGTAAATGTACCAATAAGTAGCCGTTTAAGGAAACGGTGACAAAGTATAATGAATATTCTGTATAAAATTAACAATTTAAATGGAACTTTTTTTCATTAATAAAGATTTTGTTGTTTCTCATCAGTACTTACATAGTCAAATTTTATTTATTTGATATTTAACGTAAAATAAACAAGAATATTTGGACGTGTAAATGTACCAATAGATAGCCAACCTCACGCGATTGGCCCAGTGTCCCAATTGTCATGTCCCAGTACCTAGCCATAGGTTTTGTACTCTGGGAAAAATGATTTTAAAAACTGATTCTTTGTCTTAAATGGAAAAATCTGTTAAGGAAAATTAAGAAGTACAGAAATATAAAATTATTGTATAAATAAACATAATAAACATTGCAGCAGCCCTTCTGGTGGGCACCCCCTTCTTCACTTCGATTAATGCTAAATTAACCTGTTGTTGCGAATAAGAAGCTTGCTTCGCCTTTTTGGGCATTTTGAAATTTCTGTAATTTCAAGAAACAATAAGTTTAGTTACACTATCGATAGATGTTTGAGGTTATTTTATATATGACTCAAAAACAACCAACAAATTCATAAAACTGTATATGTACATAAACTTTAATAAAACATCTAGAAAAATAATATTTATATTATGATTTATAATCAAAATACTTACCAGCTTTATTCCGAATATTGCGTCAGAAATTCACACCTTTTTCGTAATTTGTCGCGTACGACGTCGATTATGGTCGATTAGCATTTGCAACTCATTTCACCCGATTTATTCAACGCGTGGTTAGTTACTGGGCTAACAAGATTTGTTTGCACCAATAGATAGCCATGTAAATATTTAAATAAAAAATATTTTTTATATCCAAATATTTACTTTCTATTTGTTACAAATATTTTCAAGATTCTAAAACCCTTTTATCTATCTAAAAAACTATTATCGTATAATAATTATGCTCTTAACAAGAAGCACGCTTTTCTTAGCCATATCATAACGAATGTCTGAAAACGCGTCATATCTCTGGCCTGGAGACTTTAAAATGGTATTTCTAAATATCTAGACAAAAAAACAAGACGAGATAACCTCAGATATCAAACCGAACAATTAAATAATGTAAATTATACCATACATGCATTTTATCTTACGCGAATAGTTTAATATTATTAATATTTCAACAGATGGCTAGGTATTGGTACATGGCTCATTATTGGTACATTTACCTTAATGAAACAATAACCTATTCGTTGAAAATATGTTCGTTTCATTATGTGCACAGCTTAATTAAAAATAATAATAATAAAGCACACTTACATTTTCGGACGCTGGGACCACAGATCAGGTATAGAATAGACCTCTCACTCTATTGTCTTCGGTGTCCCCCGAATTTGGGGCTCTAGAACCCCATTACCATTTCCGTGTCGCAACCAACGTTAACGGCTAAGCATGAAATAAGAGTGCAGCGCTATAAGCGGTAGGAATGAAAGTTGAAATAGCAGTGGCAATTTATATACAAGATGTCCCGATGTCAAATTAATACAGCATTTTTAAAAGGCAAATAAAAATTTCTTCATTTTTTTATCAATCAGCAACTTTACAGACCCATATAACGGAGAAGCATTGTACAACTTCGCTTACGATGTAACAAATTGCTGCTATCTTATAATTGACTAATAAATTATTTGCGGACATGTGTTTATATTAACTTTTTCAACTTTTCAATTTTTTTCAACTGTAAATTTAACCGTGTAAAAAGCCTTGTTATAACTTCGCTTTATATGATATTATATATAAATATATATACGTTCTCTTGTCATTTTATATATATATATATATATATATATATATATATAATGTTACTTAAGGATGTATTGAACCTATTTTCAAAATAGTTCCAAGTTGATGAAAATTTGTGAGATTGTTCTTTTTAACCTTCCTGATATGCTCCAAAAATTTTAAACGAATTCACTAAACGGTTACTGAGTTATAACGATTTTAATTTTCACTGATTTTACACGTACTCTTATGGAAAGAGACGATCCTGACGAATAAATCATCTGAAAAAATGTTGAAGAAATAGTACCAATGTTTTAAATTTTTTTGTACATGCAGTATATGAGTAGATGAAAATATCTGCCGAGTTTCATCAATTGTTTTCTCTACACCGTTTTAAAGAAATAAATTATAACTTGAGAAAATTGTGGATTTTGTGCATTTTCACTGACAAAAGTTTAGCAAATAATGCTTGAGAAAGCATTTGTAAAGTGAAAAAAAATACCTTCCCAGGATTAAAAATAAGACTCCAACTGTCGTTTGGATTTCTTACATCTAGATTTACTATGCGTAAGACGTAGCTATTCAAGTATTTCAACTTTTGTCTAATATTGTACGTCCAATACATACATCCTTAACGCGAAACGTAATGAAGAATTTCAATCGATAGATCGATATTCACTAAATACTTACTGTTAGGATTGTATGGTTGACAATGTTCTTGCATTGTCGAATGTTTCGAATGTTTAACTAGCATTTGGGCCACCTTCAGCTTGTTGTGGTTCTTCTTCGCGCCTTCAGACAGGGATCGGCGGGCTTATGGAGGGGGAAACACCTACAGGAGCCTCCTGTAGGTGTTTCCCCCTCCATCAGCGAAGCTAACTAACGTATCCCTGTCTTCAAACGATCAGTAAATATCATCATGTCGAAGCAAGACAATGTAAGTAATAGAATTACTATATTTTTCATATACATATACACTTACTGACAAAAGTTAAGAAACAAATTATGTATATTCTTCATCTTCTGAGATACATACATTAGAACCAAAATTATCACAAAGAGATAACATTTCATACGTCAATATACAATAAATGTTTTTTCGAATATACGTGTCTAAAGACTACAATTAATTTTGGTCGCAGAAACGAAACATACGCCTTGTGACAAAAGTTAAGAAACATAATTTATAATCACTTTTAACAACAAATTTACCTGTTTTTCGCACTCTACCGCGAAATACATATTTCTGTAAATAAATATTTCTGTGTTCTTGAAATCGTTTTATAATCTTCGTGATAATGCAACGATTCACACCAAACACTTTTGCAATATCAACTTTTCTCTGGCCTTCTTTAAACATTTTAATTATTATTTCTTTCACGGTTTCAGTTAAATGTTGCCTTTTTGCCATATTCAATCCAGGTTATAATACAAACCACTTTCGATGATATCAGGGAGGAGACTGACCGACGGTCAGTGACCGTCTCCAAACATGTTTGTTTACATTGCGAACTTGACTTATTTCGAGAAGTACACATGTTTCTTAACATTTGTCACAAGGCGTGTGTTTCGTTTCTGCGACCAAAATTAATTGAGGGCTCGGATGCAATAAGGGGACTAGCGCTCGAAAGTGTGAAAAATTATTGTCCAAACGCTAAGAAATATTGGAAAATTAAATATTGTTAAACTGTATTTTAAAAAATATAGTGTTATATTTACAGTTCGTTTATCAAATCATTACTATTCGAGCTAAAAATTATAAACAAAAAATTTTTCATCGTCCAAAATCATTACTTTTTTAAACATAAATTGCGATAACTTGAGTAAATATTAAGGGATCGCTATGAGACTTGAAACATAAAATTCAGAAAATTCTAGCGAAGCCGTAAAATGTATGCACAAAACCCTTATGTTAAAAAATGTAATAATATTTAATTAAAAAGTAATACTGGATATAACCCATGTTTTAAAATAATAATAATTAATGTTCAAATCTGGTTAATTTTTATGAAAATTTATCTTAATTTTTAAGGGGTCTCCCTAGTGTGACGGTTTGAAAAAATCGATTATTTTTTTTGCCTTTCCTGAAAGTTCAACATCTTAAAAACATATTCCTAAAGTATTATAGCTGACTTCGAAATTTTGGCAACGCTGTGAGCTATGAAAAGTAGCGCGCGACCGGGCGCGCAGGGATGAATCGGAGCCCTCAACCTTTTTGAATTGAAAAACTATTACCTCCAGAGCTACCTGTACCGTCTCCTTCTGTGCTAAAGAGGCCTCAAAGTAACCTCAAAGTGTTATACCTAGTGTGATTCAGTGCATCGCAAACTAATTGTAAATATGATGTATTATTTGATAAATGGTATTTGAATGTTTAAACGCATTTTACTCGAAACGACATTTTTTGGCGCGGCGATCACGATAACTCAAAAACTACTCAACCAAACGACTTGAAACTTAACATATATATTCACTGCGTGTTCTGTTAGAACTTGAACTAGAATGAAGTCATTATATGCAAAATTCGAATTTTGCAGCTCAAAAAACTGGCCACTTTTTTGCCGCGAAATGAAACCTTTTCTTTAAAGTGCTGCCATTGTTGTATTTTGTGATTTCCTATTTTCGTTCTAGTTCAAGCCCTAGCTACGTTCATATAGATTAAGAAAATAACTGAATTTTTTGTTTCAGATGTCCATGACAGCCGGAATCGTGATCGCCAGCAGTAGGTGTTTTTTTGCGAGCTCCTCATTGTAATCCTTCAAACGTAAAATATAATTATCACTAATCCTTCAAAAAATTTCAGTGCATTGCCCAAAGATAACTTAATAAATACTCCAAAGTTTGAAACGGCAATATCAAGTATATTCCCTTAAAAAAATTCCCAAATATTGTCCTATTTTCCAGGCGTCACACTAGGGAGACCCCTTAAACTTGTTGCAGTAATATTGTGCAATGATTAATTTTCTATTAATTTTTTATCGAATTAAAGTATTGAGAATTAATACCACGTGCCGTGGCCGGGCCCGGTGCAGGCTGCTGTGGCTCGGGTCCACCCGATGGTAATGATGGCGGCGGCGGCGCGGTTGTTGCGGCTGCCAGTGGCAGCAGCGGCGTAGCTAAAACAAATTTTAAATGATTTTATCCAGCTTCGATCCTCTGTTTGTTTGTTTGTATGTTTGTATGGTTCAAATCTGGCAACTCAAATTTAACCCACTTCCAAGTTCCAACTATCCATTTGTCTTGAAACTTTGCATGCGTGAGTATTTTGGATGACAATACAATATTTAAAAAAAAAATTAACCTCGACCAAAAAGATATCTGCTTAAACTAAAAAAGATATCTAATTAAACTAAATGATGATAACTAATTAATTAAAAGTATTAAGAATTAATAATACCCTTTGCCGTGGGCTGTTTAAGTGGCACCACGGCAGCCGAATTGCTGCCACTGGCAACCGCCATTAGTTCATCCTCATCTTCAGAATCTGAGAAAATAAATTAAAATAAATGTAAATATAATTTTTTTTATTAATTATTTCATTCTACTGTAAGTTTATCATAATAATAATAAAACTTACTAGCCAGTAGGGCGTCCTCCTGTGTATTCTAAAAAAAATCATAAATAATTAATTAGTAAAAAAGATCAAGAGTTCATAAAAGCGGCGTATGATAGAAGAAAGAAAGTCATACGTTAACTATCAGTGGAAGTAGTAGTAACTGTACAGCAAGTAATACCACAAGAAGATATATTAGTCACGTTGAAACATATTCTAACTTATAACGCCAACGATTAGAAACATCAAACATATCTGAGTTGAATGTTGTTGCTTGCTGAGAAAGACTTGCTGAGTAGAATGAATAATAATAATAATCTGCTACGAGTATATACACTTACTGACAAAAGTTAAGAAACAAAATAGTCGTTTAGGATTTACTGTATATTCTTCATCTTCTGAGATGAAGAATACATTGGAAATAAAATTAGCACAAAGAGATAACATTTCATACGTCAATCCTACTAATATAATAAATGCGAAAGTATGTTTGGATGTTTGTTACTCAATCACGTCGTAACTACCCAACGGATATTTCTGAAATTTGGTATATACGTAGTCTAAGACCAGGAATAATATATAGGATACTTTTTATCCCGATTTTTTAACCGATCTGGACCAAATTTTTCATAATTAAAACGCTGCGGGAAATATAGGCTACAGAGGACATAGAGGACACCCCACTCCTCCCTCTTATTTTACCCTCTTGACACTCCGTGTTAATCGACATTTCACCCGGGCAACGCCGGGTACTTTAAGCTAGTATACAATAAATGTTTTTTCGAATATACGTGTCTAAAGTAGCTGACTAGCGCTCGAAAATATGAAAAATTATTGTCCTAACGCTAAGAAATATTGGAAAATTAAATGTTGTTAAACTGTATTTTAAAAAATACAGTGTTGTACAGCTCGTCGCAACACACATTTTTTCTATTTACAGTTCGTTTATCAAATCATTACTATTCGAGCTAAAAATTATTAACAAAAAATTTTTCATTGTCCAAAATCATTATTTTTTTAAACATAAATTGCGATAACTTGCGTAAATATTAAGGGATCGCTATGAGACTTGAAACATAAAACTCAGAAAATTCTAGCGAAGCCGTAAAATGTATGCACAAAACCCTTATGTTCAAAAATGTAATAATATTTCATTAAAAAGTAATACTGGATATAACCCATGTTTTTCATCGTTCGGCATTAAAAAGTATCGAGGCAATTTTGAGGTACATATAACTTGCAGCGACAAAGTTTTTCCTTAATATACAAGGAAGATTTTCACCAATTTTCACATTGATTAATAAATAATTGTAAAAGATATGACGATATATATCATTCTCGCACGGGGCCAACTGTCAACGCGAGTGCTACAACTGCTAAATAGCGCATTATACGCGGCTGTTGACTATTGGTGGCGCGCCAGATTTATATGTATCATCATATCTTCTACAATTATTCATTTATCAGTGTGAAAATTGGTGAAAATCTTCCTTGTATATTAAGGAAAAACTTTGTCGCTGCAAGTTTTTAACAACTTTTTAGCAACTTTTTAACGGCGAACGTTGAAAAACATGGGTTATATCCAGTATTACTTTTTAATTAAATATTATTACATTTTTTAACATAAGGGTTTTGTGCATACATTTTACGGCTTCGCTAGAATTTTCTGAATTTTATGTTTCAAGTCTCATAGCGATCCCTTAATATTTACTCAAGTTATCGCAATTTATGTTTAAAAAAGTAATGATTTTGGACGATGAAAAATTTTTTGTTTATAATTTTTAGCTCGAATAGTAATGATTTGATAAACGAACTGTAAATAGAAAAAATGTGTGTCGCGACGAGCTGTATAACACTATCATACTCTGCGGAATGATCCCGAGATTCGACGAACGAAACATGTGTGCGAAACTGATAGGTGTGTGTGTGTGTAACGCGTAGTATACGTATTTGGTTGACGAAAATTTCGCCTGGAGAAGAAAATTTTTCTTACCATTTCTGACATTTCCATGAGACGATATTACGATATCTCTAGCATGCGTGGACCGATTTTTTCGGAATTGGTCTTATTCGAAAGCATATATGCGGTTTGCATCAGGAAAATGCCTTTAAATTTAAAAAATATTGCAGGGGTGATGAGATATTATTGAAATAAGTTTCAGAATAGCCTGGCGACGAGTAAAGGATAGCGGTAGCGACAGTCGATACGATATATGCAGGGCTCGGAATTTCGGATTTCGGAAAATGGAGATACATGGCAGGGGCAGTCGACATTCATATACAGGGTGTCTTTAACTTATACAGGGTGTTACGTATACAGGGTGTCTTATATGTACGTAGTACAGGGTGTCTTTTCTTTCATGTACTTGGATTTCATGTACATTCATAAAGGGTGGAAGGGTAAAGGGTGGAAGGGTAAAGGGTGGAAGGGTAAAGGGTGGAAGGGTAAAGGGTGGAAGGGTAAAGGGTGGAAGGGTAAAGGGTGGAAGGGTAAAGGGTGGAAGGGTAAAGGGTGGAAGGGTAAAGGGTGGAAGGGTAAAGGGTGGAAAGGTAAAGGGTGGAAGGATAAAGGGTGGAAGGGTAAAGGGTGGAAGGGTAAAGGGTGGAAGGGTAAAGGGTGGAAGGGTAAAGGGTGGAAGGGTAAAGGGTGGAAGGGTAAAGGGTGGAAGGGTAAAGGGTGGAAGGGTAAAGGGTGGAAGGGTAAAGGGTGGAAGGGTAAAGGGTGGAAGGGTAAAGGGTGGAAGGGTAAAGGGTGGAAGGGTAAAGGGTGGAAGGGTAAAGGGTGGAAGGGTAAAGGGTGGAAGGGTAAAGGGTGGAAGGGTAAAGGGTGGAAGGGTAAAGGGTGGAAGGGTAAAGGGTGGAAGGGTAAAGGGTGGAAGGGTAAAGGGTGGAAGGGTAAAGGGTGGAAGGGTAAAGGGTGGAAGGGTAAAGGGTGGAAGGGTAAAGGGTGGAAGGGTAAAGGGTGGAAGGGTAAAGGGTGGAAGGGTAAAGGGTGGAAGGGTAAAGGGTGGAAGGGTAAAGGGTGGAAGGGTAAAGGGTGGAAGGGTAAAGGGTGGAAGGGTAAAGGGTGGAAGGGTAAAGGGTGGAAGGGTAAAGGGTGGAAGGGTAAAGGGTGGAAGGGTAAAGGGTGGAAGGGTAAAGGGTGGAAGGGTAAAGGGTGGAAGGGTAAAGGGTGGAAGGGTAAAGGGTGGAAGGGTAAAGGGTGGAAGGGTAAAGGGTGGAAGGGTAAAGGGTGGAAGGGTAAAGGGTGGAAGGGTAAAGGGTGGAAGGGTAAAGGGTGGAAGGGTAAAGGGTGGAAGGGTAAAGGGTGGAAGGGTAAAGGGTGGAAGGGTAAAGGGTGGAAGGGTAAAGGGTGGAAGGGTAAAGGGTGGAAGGGTAAAGGGTGGAAGGGTAAAGGGTGGAAGGGTAAAGGGTGGAAGGGTAAAGGGTGGAAGGGTAAAGGGTGGAAGGGTAAAGGGTGGAAGGGTAAAGGGTGGAAGGGTAAAGGGTGGAAGGGTAAAGGGTGGAAGGGTAAAGGGTGGAAGGGTAAAGGGTGGAAGGGTAAAGGGTGGAAGGGTAAAGGGTGGAAGGGTAAAGGGTGGAAGGGTAAAGGGTGGAAGGGTAAAGGGTGGAAGGGTAAAGGGTGGAAGGGTAAAGGGTGGAAGGGTAAAGGGTGGAAGGGTAAAGGGTGGAAGGGTAAAGGGTGGAAGGGTAAAGGGTGGAAGGGTAAAGGGTGGAAGGGTAAAGGGTGGAAGGGTAAAGGGTGGAAGGGTAAAGGGTGGAAGGGTAAAGGGTGGAAGGGTAAAGGGTGGAAGGGTAAAGGGTGGAAGGGTAAAGGGTGGAAGGGTAAAGGGTGGAAGGGTAAAGGGTGGAAGGGTAAAGGGTGGAAGGGTAAAGGGTGGAAGGGTAAAGGGTGGAAGGGTAAAGGGTGGAAGGGTAAAGGGTGGAAGGGTAAAGGGTGGAAGGGTAAAGGGTGGAAGGGTAAAGGGTGGAAGGGTAAAGGGTGGAAGGGTAAAGGGTGGAAGGGTAGAGGGTGGAAGGGTAAAGGGTGGAAGGGTAAAGGGTGGAAGGGTAAAGGGTGGAAGGGTAAAGGGTGGAAGGGTAAAGGGTGGAAGGGTAAAGGGTGGAAGGGTAAAGGGTGGAAGGGTAAAGGGTGGAAGGGTAAAGGGTGGAAGGGTAAAGGGTGGAAGGTTAAAGGGTGGAAGGGTAAAGGGTGGAAGGGTAAAGGGTGGAAGGGTAAAGGGTGGAAGGGTAAAGGGTGGAAGGGTAAAGGGTGGAAGGGTAAAGGGTGGAAGGGTAAAGGGTGGAAGGGTAAAGGGTGGAAGGGTAAAGGGTGGAAGGGTAAAGGGTGGAAGGGTAAAGGGTGGAAGGGTAAAGGGTGGAAGGGTAAAGGGTGGAAGGGTAAAGGGTGGAAGGGTAAAGGGTGGAAGGGTAAAGGGTGGAAGGGTAAAGGGTGGAAGGGTAAAGGGTGGAAGGGTAAAGGGTGGAAGGGTAAAGGGTGGAAGGGTAAAGGGAGGAAGGGTAAAGGGTGGAAGGGTAAAGGGTGGAAGGGCAAAGGCTGGAAGGGCAAAGGGTGCAAGGGTAAAGGGTGCAAGGGTAAAGGGTGCAAGGGTAAAGGGTGCAAGGGTAAAGGGTGCAAGGGTAAAGGGTGCAAGGGTAAAGGGTGCAAGGGTAAAGGGTGCAAGGGTAAAGGGTGCAAGGGTAAAGGGTGCAAGGGTAAAGGGTGCAAGGGTAAAGGGTGCAAGGGTAAAGGGTGCAAGGGTAAAGGGTGCAAGGGTAAAGGGTGCAAGGGTAAAGGGTGCAAGGGTAAAGGGTGCAAGGGTAAAGGGTGCAAGGGTAAAGGGTGCAAGGGTAAAGGGTGCAAGGGTAAAGGGTGCAAGGGTAAAGGGTGCAAGGGTAAAGGGTGCAAGGGTAAAGGGTGCAAGGGTAAAGGGTGCAAGGGTAAAGGGTGCAAGGGTAAAGGGTGCAAGGGTAAAGGGTGCAAGGGTAAAGGGTGCAAGGGTAAAGGGTGCAAGGGTAAAGGGTGCAAGGGTAAAGGGTGCAAGGGTAAAGGGTGCAAGGGTAAAGGGTGCAAGGGTAAAGGGTATAAGGATAAATGGTAAAAGGTGTATCGGTATATAAGGGTATATAAAGGTATAAGGGTATAAGGGTATATAAGAGAAGGGTATGAGGTTATATAAGAGTATAAGGGTATATAAGGGTGTATAGTTGTAAAGGTATAGAAGGGTGTATATATAAGAGTATAAGGGTGTAAGGGAATATATATGAGTATAAGGGTAAAAGGGTATAACGTTATATAAGGGTGTAAGGGTATAAGGGTAGGTATATTAGAGTATAAGGGTATATAAGGGTGTAAAGTTATAAAGGTATAGAAGGGTGTATATATAAGAGTATAAGGGTGTAAGGGAATATATATGAGTAAAAGGGTATAAGGGTATAACGGTATATAAGGGTGTAAGGGTATAAGGGTAGGTATATAAGAGTATAAGGGTATATAAGGATATATACTCTGCGGAATGATCCCGAGATTCGACGAACGAAACATGTGTGCGAAACTGATAGGTGTGTGTGTGTAACGCGTAGTATACGTATTTGGTTGACGAAACTTATTTGGTTGACGAAAATTTCGCCTGGAGAAGAAAATTTTTCTTACCATTTCTGACATTTCCATGAGACGATATTACGATATCTCTAGCATGCGTGGACCGATTTTTTCGGAATTGGTCTTATTCGAAAGCTTATATGCGGTTTGCACAAGGAAAATGCCTTTAAATTTAAAAAATATTGCAGGGGTGATGAGATATTATTGAAATAAGTTTCAGAATAGCCTGGCGACGAGTAAAGGATAGCGGTAGCGACAGTCGATACGATATATGCAGGGCTCGGAACTTCGGATTTCGGAAAATGGAGATACATGGCAGGGGCAGTCGACATTCATATACAGGGTGTCTTTTACTTATACAGGGTGTTACGTATACAGGGTGTCTTATATGTACGTAGTACAGGGTGTCTTTTCTTTCATGTACTTGGCGTCGAGACGCTACCGCGTCTCTAGATATATTGCTGACAATCACGAGTTTACATCAATACTTCTGACGGACGAGAGGAAGAACCTATCCGAGGAGCCAAGGAGCCAACGCATTCGGTGGATCAGGAAAATCATCTTCCAGCGAAAGGACCGGTGAGGGACCACCTGAATTGGAACATCTACACATCAAGTGAGGATCAGTGAACTATGAGTGACATCATAGCAGTGTAATCTTAGTATATTTCTGGAATATTAGCTGACTTTTATACATCACCTTGTTCGTAAGTTTTATTGTAAGAGTTTATAATTATAAGAAACTATATCTTACGTGATAAGCATAGTTTAGATTTTCCAAAATGCCGCCGTATAAGACCGGATTTGTAAAAGCTAGACGTAATAGAAAAGCTGACTTGAGTGGTAGTAGCGCGTCCGAAATAGGAAATTTAATGATAGAGTTACCCGCACCGGAGTCTTCTTCAACTGCGTTACGGTCAAATGAATTGAGCGTAATTCCTTTGCAAATTCCTATTCGTAGATATAATTACTCTCTCCTCGGTGATGAATCAATCCCTTCAGACGATTCAAGTGCTGAAAAATTTACGGAATTACCTTCCGATTCCTCAGAGGATATATCTATGTCGTTGACTTCTGCCGCTTCTTTGATTCCCCGCTTTGATGGAAAGTCCTGTTCAATAACAAAGTTTATTAATCAGTGTAGATTCGCGGATTCACGAATTAAACCCGGAAATAGGATTAACTTACTCGCTTTGATCCGCAATAAAATTGAAGGGGATGCAGACGAGTCATCAATTGCAGATTCCGAAGTGGACAGGAAAGATGACGCATTTCACGAGTACAATAATGAAGTAATGGTGGCTTCTGTTTTCCTGGCGCGCGGGAAGGCAGAGGCTGAGCAGAATGAGGTCTTAGGTAAATTATTGAGAAATTTTAATGTTAACAAAGATAATACAGATTGTGAGGGAACGCTCCAGCTGGACACTATGGATCAGCTTCCATTCGGACATTTGTTGAACGGTGAGACCGAACCCCCGGCAGCCGCTTCAGATTCCGTTGGAAGTGGTCCATGTTCAGTAAAGGTGCCTGCGCTCTGTCCGGCCCCTGAAGAGACATCGCAGGGCCTGCGGTATCTTGAATCGTGGCAGAGACGTGGGGAGTCTGTTAGTTTCTCAGCTTATGCTGTGGTAGAGGCTTTGATGCCGGAGATTTTCTCGACTAATGTCGTGGCAGAGGCTGGCGAGCCTAATGATTTCTCGACTTATGTCGTGGCAGAGGCTGTTGGGCTTGGTAAAATAGCGACCAAGACCGCACGGAGGGCCCTCAGTAGAATGACCTCAATAGAATCTAATAGAAATGAACCAGAACTTGACGATAGTGATTGTGATAATATACAAAAGGGATACAGTATATTGGTTACTGATATTTTACATGGACAGACGACGCACCTCTCTCAATTTCCTACTATCCTTAACACCAAAGATTACCTTTTCATGCGCAGAGATAATATTATTCACTTTCTTCCTCTTGATTGTAGCATAGATTCTCAAGTAAGCAAGGATTTGCTAATAAGAAATAGGTTCTCCATTGACCAAATACGAAAGTATCGTCTCAATGCTGGAGAAGCTATGACTTTTCCCGGGGATAAATATTCCATTTTCCATCTATTTGTTAAAACTACTTCTCAGGAAAATCCAGACTGCACCCATATTGTCTCTTCGTTGAAATCTCTCAAACAGCTTATGAGTTCTTTAAGTATCAAGACCATCAGTATATCAAGGGATCATCACCATCTTGAACCCATCGAGTGGGAATTCATAGAGGATATTCTACGGCAGATTTTTAACAATCCCCAGTATATCATTACTGTATGTACCAGTGAGATTGAAATTCCACCTAAACCAAGACGATCTGAAATTATTAAGGAATACCATGAATCTGTAATAGGAGGTCATAAAGGCATGGCTAAGTTATATGGTCGTATTCGGGAACATTTTTATTGGCCGGGGTTGAGAAAGGAAATTAAAGAATTCGTACGTACCTGTCCGATTTGTCAAAGGAACAAAATTCACTCAGCAAAGACTCGACAGCCAATGCGAATTACTGACACTCCAAAAATAGCTTTCGAAAAGGTGCAGATGGATATAGTTGGTCCATTACCGATAACCAAAAAGGGCCATCGATACCTCTTAACACTTCAAGATAATTTAACTAAATATTCAGATGCTATTCCTTTATCCAATATTGATTCTGTATCCGTAGCAGTCGGCCTCACTGAACAGTTTATTAGCAGATTCGGTTGTCCTAGAGTCATTCATACGGATCAGGGTAGTAATTTCGTTAGTAAAGTGATGAAGAGTTTTTGTAGGATCTTTAAAATTCGTAGAATTACCTCCACTGCATTTCATCCACAATCATTAGGGTCTTTAGAGCGTGCCCACCGTGTTTTCATTGACTACTTAAAACATTATTGCACAAAAACAGATTGGGATGATTGGATTAGATTCGGGATATTTTCTTATAACACCTCGGTTCATGAAGCCACTGGTTTCACTCCCCATGAGCTTGTTTTCGGTGTGAAGGCTATTATTCCCACTGAGTTTGCGAGGCAGGAAGTTCCACGAACTTTCATCGAATATTTAGATCAACTTTTCATGAAACTCAATACCACTCAGGCTACAGCTGCAGTTAACATGGAAAAAGCAAAGGAAAGGAGTAAGCAGTACTATGATAAGAATGTTAATCCTCGTCAATTCCGTGTAAACGACCATGTATATTTACTTAAGGAACCCAAAACATCCAAATTCGATTCAAGTTGGACGGGTCCTTATAAGATTATTCAAATGTATGATGATTTAACGATAGAAATAGCAATATCAACAAATAAATCTAAGATAGTTCATGCAAACAAGCTTAAACTAGCATGTATAAGACCAGATATTACTGATCTGGAAGATTAATGTTAATATTATGTGTGGTAATTTTATAATTCTGTATTCCTTTTTTTTGTTTGATGTATGTGTGACTCAAATTTTTATTCTGCAAGTACCATTATTATGTTAATTTGTATGTGTCGAATGTATTGTGGCATTATGTTATTTTAAATCGAATAAGGATTATAGCGTTTTGGATAAAGTATTTAGACGAGTTTAGTTAAGGTGTTACATTACTACCGTATATTAGCTATGCGTTACATTATAATCGATTTAATATTACCTAGTAATAGAATAATATCTTTCTATTGTAAAATGTTGCGGAGCAGCTATCATTCTTCAACTCGTGCTTCCTGCGGGACAATGGGTGGACCGAGTAGCTCGTTTACCGCAGGGCTGGCGCGGGAAGAGGAGGGGTAGTTGTAATCATATGTATAGTACGTATTCATTCAATTTTTGCATACTTAAGCTAGTACTGATGTATTGTTTTCTTTTTAAAAGTTGTTTCCATTGGAAACACCTTTTCTATATGAAGGGAGGTGTTGCGTGATTACGTGAACGTAGTCACGGAAATGTATATAATCGATAGATAAATTAGGAGCGAAGTTTGAAAATAGATATTTGCGTATCATTAAGAAATATTATAAAGGATGCGCAATGCGGGTGGCATTCGTGGGAAAGATCTTGGGCAGAGCTCGAAGGCAGGAAGAGGATAAATATTAACGAAACCCGAAACGAATCGCGAGTTTCTTCTAAGTCACGTAATCTCTTGAGAAGGCCTTATCCTTTGTTAGTTTTAGGAGTGTTGATTGACTCCAGAAGTGTTAGCGACGCTAAGGCAGTCATAAATTCTCTTCAAGAGTTGTCTACTCGACCCTCGTAGCCGAGCCAACTTTCTCTTCCCACGTGTGCACCCCGCTGTGTAACGGAAACGCGCGCTTCCACCGAGTTTCCACCACCACCCGAAGACGGAGGAAAAGATGGACGTAGATTCGCGGGGGCGGACGGACATCCATGGGACAGCCTACCCTTTGAATCCGGCTCATCCCTCATCCTGATTGGCCAAAGGACTGGGAGGACGCCTAGGGATGGAAGGGGCACCACGTTCGAGGAGGGAAGGAGCAACGACGGAGGACCCCGAGAAGGCAGAACGATTTTGATTCTTGAATGTACAAGTCTTGTTCTCACTGAAAAGCTATCTCTTAAATTTATTAAGAATATACCTACAAGTTTTACCAGAACAAATATTCTCATTTATTTATAACACCCGCGCACTCTAACGAGCAGAGCGGTTCAGCGCTCCACGGGCATCAACCCGCGTTCTGTTCTTAAAATCACCGCGAAAACACGCAACAGTAGTGTGGGGAGCGGCTGTTGTCCCACTCCAAGGATTGTTTGGTGGTGGGGTGACTGCGCGAGCCGGCATGCGTTGCCAGCGGTTAGCATGGCGCGACTTTTCACTTCGCTTTGTGACTTCGTCTTAAAAGGTCACTTAGGACTACTTGTCAGTCTTTGGACCATGTGTCCTTTCTCTCGTGTAAATTACTTTATTGTTTAATCCACGTGCGTGGTACATACGTCTTGCGTTATGCGCATTCTCCTACGTGATTAACGTATTGCATTCCACGTCTTCGATCTCCTTCGGAGACAACTACGTGTCGTGCACGGAAATACATATATTTACATTTCGTATTGTTGCGAGCACCCTATGT
Source organism: Andrena chrysosceles (assembly GCA_963855975.1). NCBI lineage: Eukaryota > Metazoa > Arthropoda > Insecta > Hymenoptera > Andrenidae > Andrena > Andrena chrysosceles. The sequence continues at coordinate 258,373 of CAWLCU010000363.1, read as the reverse complement.
AGAAGATTCATGGCCCGCTGGTGCTCGCGACAAAGACAAGAGACAGCGAGAAGAAGGCGATCGGGACGATCGCCTGTCAAGCTGTCATTCGATAGTCAGCCGCCATTGCCAGCAGACGTCTCGATATCCTATTACGCTTACTGATTGTATTCGTTACCCGTTCCTGTATTGGCCTTGTTACCCCCCCTAGTTAATGTTCTGTTATTGTTGTTGTTCAGTAAATGCGGGTTATGCCTTGCCCAAAACTTAACAGTATACAACGTGTGAAGTCATTACCAGCACATCCCATCCTAACGACGTAGGGCCGTTAAGAGGGATTCCTATCTCACCCGTTCTATTGAACCCTACATCTGGTGACCCCGACGTGATCGTTTTCACCACGTGGATGCTGGAAACACCACGAGACGCTGGTTTTGAACCCGGCCAGTCCTGTTCCTGAAACAGAATAAAATCATCAGCAATCGGCTACGTCTCCGACGCCGTGATTGCTGTCCATCCAGTACGAGAGGATGTCCATGATTGCCTACCCTGGGTGATCTCCTGTAGCATGTGCTACATGCACCAGCTACATGGTCTACTCGTCGAGACGACCTCCTGAGAAGCTCTTCGGCTTCCATCAGGGTGCCTGGTATCTACAGGACCGAGGTGCCCAGGCAGTGCCACGACCAAGTTCCTGGTTGCAGAATCCTGTTTCCTGCGCCCGGACCTGTCCCCGTTGACCGCACTTGGGGGCTGCCGTCCCGGACGATTGCTGTTCGTAGGACTTCGCTGAAAATTCATCGAAGGCATTGCGGTGAGCGAGTTGGCAATAATTATTTGTATTTCGCGGTGGTTATGAGTCTCTGTATAACGTACAATTTTCGTACCGTTCGAGATTTCGCGCGCGTGCGAGGATAAAGGAAATGCGACGTTGCCGCATCGGTCGTGAACTCGTGGAATTGCGTACCGTCAAGCGTGTATAATCGCAATCGAGACTATTGGCAACGGCGCACGCCTGGCGAGCATCACGCGTTCGTCCGAACGTCTCCCGTGAAGGGCATCATTGTTGCGTTTCCTGAAAAAAATTCCGGAAACATTGTCGTCAACAGCTTAGCACGTAGGTGCGTTCGAAATAGTGTCCTTGCCATAGGGCAGCACTTTTATATATATAATTGCAGTTCATGCTATTGCAGTATTGCATAGTAATTTTAATAGTAATACGGTTTTATATAATATCTTGTATTATAGTAGTTTTAACCACTTACCTTAAAATGCCGCTCAATGACGACAATCAAGCCATTTCGGGACGGAATCAAACAGATAGCGATCTGCACATTGACAATTATAGGATTCCGAAAATCCCAAAATTTTTCCGCACCAATCCTGCAACTTGGTTCTTGCGGGTTGAGGCGTCTTTCCGAAGCGCCCACATAACCGTCGATAGTACGAAGGCGGATTTCGTGATCGCCGAGCTCGATGACGAAATCGTTGAGTCACTTAATGACTTAATTACGCAAATTCCGCAACCGGAAGATCTTTTCCAACAAATAAAAAAGCGGATTGTAAGCACTTACGCTGCTTCAGCGGAAGAAGATTTACGGAAATTGTTATAAGGGGAAATTTCCACTACGGGAAAACCCTCATTAATTTTAAATAGGCTTCGTAGCTTAAACAAGGGTAAATGCAGCGACGAAATATTACGTACAATTTTTAACGAGCATTTACCAGCCACAACTCGCGCGATTCTAGCCGCGGGAGACGTTTCTGACTTGAACAAACTCGCGGAAATGGCGGATAAAATTGCGGAAACGTATCAGGGCGCCGAAAACACGGTCGTAGCTCCTGTCGAAAAGTCCGACGTGTCAAATTCCGCGCTTGTTGAAATTCGAAATCAGTTAAAAGAGATTTCGAAACGACTACAGAAAGTCGAGTTTAAATTAAATTCACGAAATTCGCGATCTAAATCCAGGTCGAAATCAAAGGGTAAACCCAATCGCGACAAGAGCAAAGGAAAATTGTGCTATTCCCATGAGAAATACCCGAACAATCCTTTACATTGCAACCCGTCGTGTCCGCAATATTCGACGTGGAATCAGGGAAAATAGTTCGACCTTCCGTTTCGGAGATGGACGTGGAAGGTCGCTCCACTTCTAAACGTCTCCACGTACGCGATCGCGCGACCGGACAAATGTTCCTCGTTGACACGGGGGCAGATATTTCACTGCTCCCCGCAGTTCACAAAACTCGCGCCGAACCAACTTCATTTAAGTTATTCACCGCGAACGACACGCGAATTAACACGTACGGCGAGTCATATAGATCACTCGATCTGGGACTCAGGCGGCCACTGAGGTGGAATTTCACGATCGCTGATGTGCCTTACGCGATTATAGGCGCAGATTTATTGTCGCACTATGGGTTATCGATCGACCTGCGCAAGCGCGTTCTTGTCAATTCTCTGACTGGATTGCAGGTGTATGCCAGTATCAAACGGGTAGAATTTACTGCCACCAGTACGATCGAGCATGCGTCGACGTACTCAGGTTTACTATTACAGTTCCCCGAAATCACGGGAAATTCCCGTGTTAACCCACCGACCGGCGGTGATGTTTATCATTACATGAACACTACCGGTCCTCCAGTTTCCGAACGACCGAGGCGTTTAAGCCCGGACAAATTAAAAGCCGCAAAAGCGGAATTCAAAAGGTTGGTGGAAGCGGGCATTTGCCGCCCGTCTTCTAGCCCATGGTCCAGCCCGATTCACATGATTAAGAAAGCGGACGGAACCTGGAGGATTGCCGGTGATTATCGGCGTACAAACGCAATTACAGTACCGGATCGGTACCCGACTCCTCACTTGCACGACTGTGCGACGAATTTGTCGGGAAAGATAATCTTTTCCTCGCTCGATTTACATAGAGCATACAATCAAATTCCAATGGCGCCCGAGGACGTGCCAAAAACTGCGGTCATCACGCCGTTTGGTCTCTTCGAATTCGTGTACATGACTTACGGTCTAAGGAATGCAAGTCAAACCTTCCAGCGGTATGTGGATAGGATACTTGGGGACTTAGATTATACTTTCGTTTATATTGACGATATTTTGATTGCATCTTCTTCGGAAGAGGAACATAAAAAACATCTACAAGTCGTTTTTGAAAGATTAAAATCTGCCCATCTTAGATTAAATCTAAGTAAATGTGTATTCGGCGTTGCCGAAATCGAGTTTTTGGGTTATCTTATAGATTCAAAGGGCATTCGTCCTACCACCAAGAAGGTGGAGACCATCACGAATTTCCCAAAACCTAAAACTATTGTCGAACTTAGACGCTTTTTGGGCATGGTTAACTTTTATAGACTAAGTATACCTCATGCTGCTGGAATTCAGTTATCGCTGAATGGATATCTTAAAGATTCAAAAAAGAATGATAAGAGACCAATCGAGTGGACTGCGGAGGCAGATTTAGCATTTGCAGAGGTCAAGAAAAAACTTGCCGAAGCTACCCTTCTGGTACACCCTCGACAGGGTGCCCAAACGCGCATCGTGACCGATGCGTCGGACGTGGCAATGGGCGCAGCCCTAGAGCAGCAGAGCCTCTCGGGCGATTGGGAACCGCTTGCGTTTTTCTCCCAGAAACTGTCGCCCGCGCAATTAAATTATAGTGCGTACGATCGCGAATTAACCGCGATTTTTGAAGCTCTAAAGCATTTTAGATACTACGTCGAAGGTAGAAATTTTAAAATTTTAACTGACCATAAACTCCTCGTTTATGCTTTTAAACAGTCTTCTGACAAGGCATCGCCGCGTCAAATACGCCAACTTTCATTCATTGCTCAATTTACCACCGTAATAGAACATATTCCGGGGTTGAACAATGTTGTTGCGGATCCTCTATCGCGGATAGAATCACTCAGACTTCCTCTGGAAATTAATTTGAAAGAATTGGCAGAAGCACAAATGCAGGACGAGGAGGTGCGTCAATTGCAAACAATGACAAATCCTCCATTAAAATTAATTAAATTACAATGGGGTCCGGCCCATACCGCGCTGTTTTGCGAGATGTCAGGTGAGGCTATTCGGCCATACATTCCTGCATCCTTGCGCGAGACAGTTTTTGGGATGTTTCACAGGCCTGCCCATCCCAGTGCGAAAATCACAGATCGCACAATCAGGCAACGGTATGTTTGGCCCGATATGCATAGACATATTGCACTATGGTGCAAGCAATGCATTGATTGTCAAAAATCAAAGGTCACACGACATGTAAAGCGTGTTCCGGAACACTTCGTTGCACCGGACGGCCGATTTGACCAGATACATATAGACATAATCGGTCCCTTACCGATTAGTGACGGTTTCGCATACTGCCTAACAATGATCGACCGATTTTCGCGCTGGGTGGAGGCAACTCCCATCGTCGAGATTTCTGCTAGGACAGTCGCAAGGGCATTTTATGACACTTGGATCTCTCGATACGGTGCACCTAAGGTGATCACCACCGATCAGGGTTCACAGTTTGAATCGCAATTATTCACTGCGTTACTAACGTTAATAGGATCCGAACGGATACGGACTACACCGTATCACCCGGCGTCCAACGGTATGATAGAACGTTGGCACCGAGTACTAAAAGCGGCAATTATGTGCCATTCAGATGAGAATTGGTCCCGAGCGCTGTCCACAGTGCTCATGGGGTTGCGTTCGCACGTTCGTGCAGATACTGGCGCGTCCCCGGCAGAATTTCTGTTCGGAACCGCCATTCGTTTACCGGGAGAATTCTTTCTTCCCGACGATCTGTCGCCTAACCCGCAGATATTCATCGAGGAATTCCGAGAATACATGCGCATGGTGCGACCGGTGCCCGTAGTGCACAATTATAAAAAAAGAGCATTCTTTTTCAAAGAATTAAAAACATGTTCCCACGTTTTTCTTCGCAATGCTGCAAAAAAGGCTTTAGAACCCCCGGGCCGAATATTCCGGGCCGTTCAAAGTCGAAAAACGAATTTCAGACGCAGTCTATGAAATTGTTGTGAACGGGACAACAAAATGTGTGTCTACCGATTTATTAAAACCAGCGTTTTTCTTGTTAGAAGACACGCTTGATGCGACGCCTGATAAGGCAGGTCCCTCGAAAGACCCTTCGATTACAGCGGACATCCCGCCGAGACCGGCGCTGAAAACGTATTCCCGAAGGAACGTAAAAATAGCGCAGGGCTCATAACCACACGAAACTGCAAGATTTGCCAACCTCGTTGCATTGTACATGCAAGCTGTATATACTGTATATATTGTATTATATTATATTATTCCTTTTTTATACATAGATTAAGTTCGTGCATGTGCACACTTGCACTCGGGGGGGAGAGTGTGGGGAGCGGCTGTTCTCCCACTCCAAGGATTGTTTGGTGGTGGGGAGACTGCGCGAGCCGGCATGCGTTGCCAGCGGTTAGCATGGCGCGACTTTTCACTTCGCTTTGTGACTTCGTCTTAAAAGGTCACTTAGGGCTACTAGTCAGTCTTTGGACCATGTGTCCTTTCTCTCGTGTAAATTACTTTATTGTTTAATCCACGTGCGTGGTACATACGTCTTGCGTTATGCGCATTCTCCTACGTGATTAACGTATTGCATTCCACGTCTTCGATCTCCTTCGGAGACAACTACGTGTCGTGCACGGAAATACATATATTTACATTTCGTATACAACGTGTGAAGTCATTACCAGCACATCCCATCCTAACGACGTAGAGCCGTTAAGAGGGATTCCTATCTCACCCGTTCTATTGAACCCTACAGTAGCCTTACTGACGAGTCCTCTGGCGGGCCCGGGACGAAACGCACTTTCCTTCCCTATGAAGGTGGTGACCCCTTTCAGTGATGCCAGAAAGAGGACGGGTCCTCTCGAGAATTTCCCCCACCACGCATGCACACTACGCCGGAGCGGCATGTCCGTGAGCTCGGCGCTTCGGACAACGTCGTGAAGACGAGAGAGAAAACGAATGTGCGTCTTTCTCTCTCGCTCTTGAAACGCTGTGATCCATGGTGGGGTGCAAGCGACACGCGGCCGTGCGCGATCTTCTTGAGTGCCTCGAGATTCAATTTGGAAAAAATTTTATTACGGAAATCACGTTTTAAGACCTCCTGATCACGTTTTGACTATTTAGAAAAGAGCTTTTTTTTTTAAATATCTCATATATTTGTTAACACGATTACGTTTAAACGGCAAAATGGATTTCAATGAAACTTTATATTTAAATTTTATATTGTCTTAAGATCCGATTAGATCACGAAAAACCATAATTACCCGTTGTGGTTCTTCGATTTTTCAGATGTACGAACTAAATTCTACATAAAAAAAGGTTAGATAAAGTTCTTCGGTAACTTCTTTAACAAAGAAAAATGTACATTCATAATTTCTTGTTTTCATTTTAAATTTCCGTACTTTTTATTCGAGCTATTTCTATTTTTCAAACCTTAAAATGAATTTTTTTATTAAAAGATGAATATTTTGATACTATAAATTGGTGAACTTTGTTAAAATTAGAATCCACTCTTGGCCAGTAGCATGGACGCTGTAGCGCCTTCGATAAAAAATATTTTTCCAGAGTATGATCTAAAATCTAAACGTAATCACATTTCTCGCTAGATTTTTCGATAATTATATCAAGTTGCGACAAAGAATCACGCACTATTTACAAATTTATTACGCGCAGCGTCCACGCTACCGCTCGATGGAAACTACGGGAAAGTGGTGGTCTCTTCCATCGGGAGGGAAATATAAACCATTCGTTATGCAAAGCTAACATCGCGATATACGGTACATTAAAATGTGTAAATCGGTATGAAGGAATATTCCTTATGTCAGAAAGGGAAAAGTGAATCTCGAGGTACTCAAGAAGATCGCGCACGGCCGCGTGTCGCTTGCACCCCACCATGGATCACAGCGTTTCAAGAGCGAGAGAGAAAGACGCACATTCGTTTTCTCTATCGTCTTCACGACGTTGTCCGAAGCGCCGAGCTCACGGACACGCCGCTCCGGCGTAGTGTGCATGCGTGGTGGGGGAAATTCTCGAGAGGACCCGTCCTCTTTCTGGCATCACTGTCACCAGGGTGGCGTGGAAATATACTGCAGCGGTAGTAGGATTAGAGTGGGGTCTACTACCACCGTCTGATTGGTTCAACGCCAAGAGGAAAATTCATCGACGCCAGCGCCGAGCCAAGCGAGTGGAGTGTAGCCAAGTGAGACCGCAGCCAACCAGCATCCTCAATGAGTCCCCGGCGACGCTGGTTGGCTGCGGCCTCACTTGGCTACATTCCACTCGCTTGGCTCGCCGCTGGCGTCGATGAATTTTCCTCTTGACGTGGATTGGTTCAGACTGGGTAGTAGGATTAGAGTGGGGTCTACTACCACCGTCTGATTGGTTCAACGCCAAGAAGAAAATTCACCGACGCCAGCGCTAAGCGAAGCCGAGTGGCGTGAACGTGAAGCGGATCGAGTGACGTCACAGACCTGCGTAGTAGACCCCACTACGGTCCTACTACCCAGTCTGAACCAATCACCGCCAAGAACAAAATTCACCGACGCCAGCGCCAAGCCAAGCCAACTAGCCAAGCTAAGTGAAACCGCAGCCAACCAGCGTCGCCGAGGACTCGATGACGATGCTGGTTGGCTGTACCCTCACTCCACTCGGCTAGGATTGGTGCTGGCGTCGATGAATTTTCCTCTTGGCGTTGAACCAATCAGACGGTGGTAGTAGACCCCACTCTAATCCTACTACCGCTGCAGTATATTTCCACGCCACCCTGGAAAGCAGTATTAATTCTCGGAATTTGTACTAGATGGCACTCACAGCGTTATTTTGTAGGGAGTACTGTCTCCTCCTGCCGAGACCGAAGAGTGGGGAACATTCTCGTGAACCAAGCTAACGCGTGCAAGAGTCTAACCTCAAATACATTTATACTTTTTATTGTTAACCAAGAGTGATCATTGTCCTTCCCAATCTTCGACATACATCACCTGCACGAGTAGGGCCTGCTATAATTACTAATGTGCCGGTAATCCCTACAATTCAATGGGGGTAGTATCATAAATCATATCGTATTTCTGAAATTTTGCGGAACGCTTGGGGACGCTTGCTTTCCGTCGCTCTCTTTTTTTCTGCACATCGTTAAGTGCACATCGTGTGACGCAAATTGTAATTTAATATTTCCCAAATAAATTGTAATGTAATATTTCTCAAATAAATTGTAATGTAATATTTTATAAATATATTGTATTTTATACGTGTATGCAATTGGACAATTTTAATTCTTAAAATATAATTTCAAAGTGGTGTTAGTAAAAAATTTAATAAAATTGAATTTATTACTTATTTTGTAATATAACACAAAGTAAGTGATGAATCCAATTTTTTTAAATTTTTTGACCAACCTTTCATAATCACCGGCACATATAGTCATAAGTAAGGGATGCATTGTTGTGAATACAAATTTTGAAATGCCCGCCATTAGTACTATAGTGCATATCCAACCCGCTAGAGGGTGTTAATGCTGTGCTAACAAAATAATACCCGTAGTGGACCACCCCTGATGGAAGCTCAGCGTGTTCGGAAGTATAAAATATGAGTGTGATTTATTTTTTTGAAATTTTTATATTAAGTGTAAAAAGTTTAGAGCATATATGCTCTAAGGTGTAAAGTAAGTATAATATGCAGATAAATAAAATGATTAAAATGCTCGTGTAAGGAAATTATGTACATGGGTATGTAATTGTGTACGTTATTATCATTATAATTGTAATTTCTATTGTTTTATTGCTTGTAACATCAGGAATGCGTCTGTGCGAGGCGGAACATTGTAAAAATTCAAATAAGGATGGCTTCAAAATGTGCCACTTTCCAAGTTGTCCAGCACGAAGGCAGAAATGGATCGAGAATGTAGGCCGTGCTGGATGGACACCTAAAAAATATTCGACATTATGCGAAGTAAGTACATAATTTTGTCTTCAGTAAGGCTACTTTTTTTGTCACTCAGTTGATTTTCATATTCATATCGTAGGTTCATTTTGGCAAAGATATGTGGGAAAATGAACAAATTTTTCTGAAAAAAAAATTGAAACCACTGGCTGTTCCTATAATTTTTTGTAGGCCACCTGCTGCTATCCCTAAAACGGGTGAGCAAAAAGTACAGGATGTATAATGAATATCTTGAATAACAAGAACAATATGATTTATATATTTTCATTGCAGTCATCAACCATCAGACCTTCACTAAAAGCATTTTGAAGGTTAATGTTTCGGAGATACACGAAGTAATAGATAATTCTGAACAGACTTCACGTGCTTCATGTTCAAAAACTATTTGTCATTCAGAATGCGGTTCTGATGATGTTATGGAGCAAGTGAAACCTGAATGTATGTATCAACTTCTTCATTTTAAGAAGAAAAAATTAAATCAACCATTACTTATTCTTATAGCTTATATTATTTTTAACTTTTATATTTTTTTTATAGCTGGATCTCACGAGGTTTACATAAATAAAATTAACAAATTGCAAACAATCGTTAAAAGGAATGAACGAACTATGAAGAATATGAAAACACAGTATGAAAAACAAAAGAGGGCAATGCTAAATGAAATTAATAAACTAAAGAGAGAAGTACGTATAAACAAATTAGTAGGGAAAAGTGCTTCAAAATTGTTTAATGATGATCAGTTAAACCTACTAACAGAGCAATGTAAAAGAATTCCAAAATGGTGCAATGCAAGATTACTGAAGTCATTAAAATTAAAATTCAGTTGTGGTAGTTCGGGTTACAAAGAACTGTTACATCAGGGGTACCCAATACCTTCTGAACGTACATTGTCACGCAGACTAGAACATTTAAAGTTCGAACCCGGAATAATTGATGACGTACTGCAAATTTTACGAGTTAAAATTGCTCATTTTAAGGATATTGATAAAGAATGTTCTCTCTTCTTAGATGAAATGTCTATCACATCAGGTGATTGCTTTAATAATTCCAACAATAGTTTCTGGGGTTATGTTACTTTCCCTCGGGACACAAACCGAAAAGCTTGTCAGGCTTTGGTGCTAATGTTAGCAGGGATAGCCAGTAGGTGGAAACAGGTTGTAGCGTACCACTTCACTGATAAAAGTTTGAGTGGTAATCTCTTAAGTGAACTGGTTATAGACATAATTAAAAAAGTAGAAGATATAGGTCTACGTGTTCACTCAGTAACTTCAGACATGGGAGCTGCAAATCAGGGTATGTGGAAAACATTGGGAATCAACGCCACCAAATATTCCAAAATATGCAATTTTATTTTACATCCCTCTGATGAATCCCGTAAACTTTGGTTTTTCGGCGATGTACCACATGCACTGAAAAATATGAAGAGTGGACTTTTAAGTAACAAAGTTTTCATAGTACCTGATTATTTCGTAAGAAAATATATGTTAGGAACTAATGTAGTGAAAGCATCGTGTTTAAACGAATTACTAACTAGTCAAAAAAATTTAGAATTTATGCTAGCACCAAAGCTTAATGAACTATATTTAAATACTAGCAACCATTTTCTAAAAATGCGCGTAACCAGCGCGACAAATGTTTTAAGTCAGGCATGGAACTAAAGTGAACGCAGCGGCCGATTTTCAGAGGCAACGCCTCCTTTCTCCCGCCGCACGTCTTGGCCCCCGCGGCGGCCTTGGAGCTTGGAGCGCCTCAGGCCCGTACCATATGAACCGCGTGTGGCGCGTTGACAAAAAAAAACGCATCGACAATCGTGCTCTCTGGGACGATGTGGAAACCTATTGATACAATGTCACCTTAATACGCCACGCGCGGTTCATATGGTACGGGTCTGAGGCGCTCGAAGCTCCTAGGCCCGCTGCGGGGGCCAAGACGCGCGGCGGGAGAAAGGAGGCGTTGCTTCCGAAAAACGGCCGCTGTGTTCACTTTAGTTCCATGCCTGTTTTAAGTAATGATGTGAGTTCTGCGTTTCAATTCCTTGCCCATGAAAATGGTAACGAAGATTATAAAACAGTGTCATGGTTCATTAAATATGTAGTCACGTGGTTTAATTATATGAGTGCGAGGCATGTGGGAATTGCGCTGGGAAAACATAATTTATTGAAGTATCAGGAAGCTGTAGATTTTCTGGAAGAAAGTATTGTGTTTTTCACCGAATTAAAAGTCGGAGCGGCCGCAGCCTGGAAGCCATTTCAAAAATCTTGCATCATGTCAACGACTTCATTGTTACAATTATCCAAATACTTGTTAGACGAAAGACAGTTTCAATTTATTTTAAGTTCACGATTTTCGCAAGATTGTATCGAAAATTTATTTTGTATTATTAGGACAAAACAGCAAATTTCAAATTGCGTGCAATTTAAAAATAATTTAAAACTAATTACGATATCACAATTTATGAAAGACATTAGTAATAGTAGTTACGATGAAGATGACAGAAATTTCTTATCAGAATTTTTAGTCATTTCTGAAGAAAAGAAGAAAGAATCAAAAAAAGATATCGATGAAGTAAACATAATGCGGTTGCCATGCACTTGTAAAAATCGGAATAATATAGAGCAAAATTGCCTATACTACATGGCAGGGTATATTACATCGCGAATTCTGAAAAGGGCGAAAACGTGTAAGATGTGTATGTATTATATAGGATCTAAAAAACCCACAAGTTTTGCATATGCACAATTAACGCGAATGAGGCGCATTGCTAAGACGGATACGTTGTTTTTTGTTAACGAAGCAACATTTCATATGTTTCTAGAAATGGAACGTTTATTTAGAAGTTATTTCCCTACAGTGCATTCACAACCAAATTTGAGAAATTTTTTTATACGTCTGTTTTGTACGATTCCTTGCGAAATCCCAAATTGCCACAATTTAAAATGCAGAATTATTAAAACATTTTATACATTTAGGCTAAGAATTGCGTCTAAGAAGAAAAAAAATGATTTGACAAAAACAATTGCCCATAGCAGTAAAACAATGACAATGCATATGTGCACTAAGTAAAATTACTTAACGTTACTTTTGTTTTGATAGTAATAAAGGTATATGTTTTATTATTAAACTAATTTGTTTCATTACCTTTTTCATTTCTCAGGCACACAAAGAGTTTGTTTCATTACCTTTTTCATTTTTTAGATACATAAAGAATTTGTTTATTACCTTCTTCATTTTTCAGGTACATATATCTTCATGTAGAAGTACTGCACGAGTTATGCAAAGCATCCGGAGGATTAATTAACGACATACAAGAATGTAAATTTATGTCAACTATAAATAATATATGTCATTCAATTTTTTACAATTGTATATATCTTGATGCAGTGGCATCAATAACAAAATTGTGAATATAAATACAGATCTTTATACTTTACATTTGTGTCATGCATTTGGAAATTTCCAACCCTACAACGTTAATAATTTCTTAGAAATATAGAAAATGAAATTCATATTTTTCAGCTGTAAAAGTTTATAACTTGAAAATAGTAAACATTTTATTGAAGCAAGTTAGACTAAATCAGTATCAATTTTGATAAAGAATCGCTTCTGCCTTTATTCATGTATCGTTATAAAACACTCTGTATAAAACTTCCGCTTAATTGTGGATAATCGTATCTAAAGCAATTAATCCGACCAAGTGGGTGGAACATAGTTGAATTCGAATCATCCCGCTCTCTAAAAATCGGTTTCCTGTATTCCCAAACATGGCGGCCGTTGTCCGATCCCTTACTAGAGGATCCCTAGATCCAAAACTTTTGCTGGAGATTCTGCCCCCTGAATCTAATGCAGCTATATATGCGCATGTGTATGACAACAGCAAACACGGTGTTAAATTTAATTTTTTCTCGAGCATAGTTTACTATATATTTTATATACAAATCGTTTTTAATTCCTAATAGAGAACGGTGGTAATAAAGTTGCGGTGTCAAAAAGTTGAAAACGTAAGTCAATTTCAAATGATTTTGTAAAATGATAGACTGCCGCACCTTACCGCTTTGTATAATTCTTATAAACATTGTATTAGTTATGAAGTATATTGTATGAAGTACTGAAACATGATGGTATGCTTAAATCCTTTTGAGTGTCTGAAAAATTATCTGTACATGTAAGTGGGATTGAAACCTAACCAATCACATTCAAGATTTGTGTAAGGATATCACATATTATTAATAGTGTGAAAGATATTGTATGCGTAGATCTCAGGTAAGTAACTTTGTACTAAACATAATATTATAATTTTAATATTTATACTTGTTTAAAAATGATACTCCGTTGTAGTTACTCAATCAAGTAGTTGTAGTCAATCAAGCTTTTTTCATACTTTTAGAGTGAAAACAATTATATGCATATTAAAGGACCTACCTTAAAATTTACATTATTTACAAAATATTTTAACTTTGTACGAAGTTAATACATTATACATTAAAAGTTGTCGAAACAAATAGCATATCTGTGAGTTGAAAATTTGTGTACCCAAATTTTTGTTGAACATAAATATTTTATTGATTTTACTATACCATATTTTATTTATTTGAAATGTTATTTCCATAATAACTCTTCTTATTTATCATTGATTTGTAAATCATTTTTAGCAAGAGCATATTTATTGTGTAACTTGCTAGCTGAAGAAAACTCCTGTAAGTTGGATTAGATGAATTGATTCGTCATGAAAATTTTAAAACTTCACTTATCTAAAAAGAATACATAATATCTTAGGTTACACGTTGCATTTACCATAGAGGAAAAGTATTAATCCGCCTATAATTATTATTAAACATATAATTTTTAATATTCTGGAGACATTTCTGATCGAGAAATGAACCTGTTAACAGATTAAAACTAGAAATACTAACTCTTTTATTAAACTGTAAAAAGCAACAATGATTTGTATGTGGATATATTTTTAAAAGTTTGGAGTTTACCAATTACATTTACATGTGTTGGGTCCACTATGTGCCATTTAAAGATTAAAAAATTTCTTTAAAAAACTACGCACTATTCAAATTTTGTTACACAGTTAAGAGATTTCAAATAGGGGTAACATAAAACTTCAGCTTATATGAAATAAAAAAAATTAAATAATTTAAAAAACCCGACTGCTTAAAAAGCGAACTAAAATGACAATAATAATAAGATGACAATTTAATTTAACTCAATTGCCTGCAGGCGAAGACCTTAAATCTCTTATATAAGGGTCCTTACATCATGGGATAGAAGAGATTTAAGGCCTTCGCCTGCAGGCAATTGAGTTAAATTAAATTGTCATCTTATTATTATTGTCATTTTAGTTCGCTTTTTAAGCAGTCGGGTTTTTTAAATTATTTAATTTTTTTTATTTTTTACTTTTTTGAAAATTATATAGCCTATAACATTCGGAACGTCAAGACAATTCTAAAGACACCTCATTTGTCCAAATCGGTGTATCCGTACAGGCTCTAGAGCGTAACATAGACATACATACATAGCCTGATAAACACAATACCCTCCTTTGCGTGCCGCAGTCGGGTAAAAATAGTTTTGCTGTGTTATAAAACTGTCTGGGAAAAGATATATTTCTGTTTCCGTAATTCTAATGTGTATTTTACATTTAAAAAAATAAGTTCCAGCTAAATATTAACATGCATGGAATATTCTTATTGTAGACAATTTTTGTAGTTTTGCTTTTCAAGAAACATATCATCTTTCTAACAATGACAGGTTTTTAGGTGTCCGCCTTTTGATTGCTTTGGTTTGTGGATATGTTTTAGAGTATGATGTATGTGATTTTTTATATTGGCCTGTTTTCCTATTTAGGTGGTTAATCCGTCCCCCAAAGTTCATAGGAGCTACAAAATTGTGTTGAATAAAACTTGATATAAATTTCATTTGCCACATTTATAATATCATTATAATGTCATCAGCCACATTTATACCTCTTCTTATGAACATTGAGTGGTGGTTTCACCCCCCCCCCCCCGAAACATGCAAACGAGCCAAAATAAAAAGACACGTATTTCTTATTATTCGCTCCTGTAAACTCTAAAACATAATCGAAAACCAAAGCGGAGGTGGGCATCTAAAAACCTCTCCTTGTAAGTGTCAATTTATTTTTCAGAGTAATAACAAGCCTTGATGGCTGTTATAATCTTCTATAATATAAAATTAGTTGTTTTTTATATTTTATATTATACAGGGTGTCCCACCTGTACAGAGGGACTGGACAGAGCGATATCTACTAAAGTATTGTCGATAAAAATATAAAAAAAATAGGGAATTGCATGGTTTGAGGGGGCCAATTTATTAGTGCAAACGAATTTTGTTTTCGATTATTATTTTAAAAGATACGAGGGTCAAGTTCTGTTTTTCAAATGAAACTATTTTTTTTGAAGACCTGAGTTGATAGTGCGTTCCAAGACAAGTTCAATAAGCTTCAATGTAGTAGTAAATACCCAGATAGCCACGTCTGTATTTGCAGATTTTGCTCAACGCCTGAGTACAAATGTTTGTGGCAGAAAGACTACAGATTTGATACAGGATTTGTTATATTCGATGATGAAAGCAGACTGACAGCAGAAAGCCGACAGATTGTGCTGCCTTAACCTGAGAGCAGATTGGCGGCAGGGTCTGCTGATACAATTTAATGGCAGGAATCGAGCAGACCCTGCGCAGTGCGATCTGACGGCAGATAGGCAGCAGAAATCGAGCAGATTCTGTTGACATAGCCTGCGAGCAGTTTGACGGCAGACACTGCGGCGAATCTGCTAATCCAATTTAATGGCAGAAATCGAGCAGACCCTGCGCAGCGCAATCTGACGGCAGATTGGTGTCAGATAGAGAGCAGATTCTGTTGACATAGCCTGCGAGCAGTTTGGCGGCAGACACTGCGGAGAATCTGCTAATCCAATTTAATGGCAGAAATCGAGCAGGCTCTGCGCACCGCGATCTGATGGCAGATAGGCAACAGAAATAGAGCAGATTCTGCTTACATAGTCTGCGAGCAGTTTGGCGGCAGAAAGTAAGCAGAGTCTGCTAATCCAATTTAACGGCAGAAATCGAGCAGGCTCTGCGCACCGCGATCTGACGGCAGATTGGTGTCAGATACAGAGCAGATTCTGTTGACATAGCCTGCGAGCAGTTTGGCGGCAGACACTGCGGAGAATCTGCTAATCCAATTTAATGGCAGAAATCGAGCAGGCTCTGCGCACCGCGATCTGACGGCAGATAGGCGGCAGAAATAGAGCAGATTCTGATGTCAGGATCTGACAGCAGAATGGCGGCAGAAAGTAAGCAGAGTCTGCTAATCCAATTTAATGGCAGGAATTAAGCAGACTCTGCGCACCGCGATCTGACGGCAGATAGGCAACAGAAATCGAGTAGATTCTGCTGACATAGTTCACGACGCGACCCGCCAGGCCGCGATCGGGCGACCGCTTCTCGCTTACGAAATAGCACCGTGGCGGGAATAAGTGGCCGAGGGCTTGATCATTCAGGGCTCTCGAGTACCACTCGTATTTGCCGACATTCCACTGCGGAGTATATATTTGTTATACCCGACTGTAAGGGCGGTATTATCAGTCGTTGCTGAAGACGAAGATCGTCTTAAGCATCCGGCATCCTTTACTAATCTACTAGACTAGTAGAGGATGTCGCATGCTAAAAACTAAAAAACGATTGATGATAATACCGCCCTAAGACGACTGAATAAATAGTAGTTATCATTAATTCTTTTATATGTGGAAGAACTGTCTTTAAAAGTTTAAATAATTATTTTGAGCCTCCCTGGCATTCAATTGACTAACAACTAAGTAAAACATTAAAAATGTTATAATACCCGTTTAAATACATGGTTTACCAACTTTTTTTTCTTCCATAAAATATGGTAGAAATCAGATCTTTCAAGTCGGTCTTATAAACGTGTTCTATATATTATTTACGCTACAGACTTTTGCACTGTTTTTAAATCTATACTATTATATAAAATTGCCTACTATGTCCGACATCGGGATCTGCTTGATTTCTGCCACCAATCTGCGGGCGGTTTTTGTCAGCAAGATCTGATCGAAATCTGACATCAATCTGCAGTCAGATCCTGATGTCAGGCTCTGACCGCAGAACCATAGTCAAATGCGGACATAGTAGGCACCGAATCTGACGTCAGAATCTGCTCTGTATCTGACACCAATCTGCCGTCAGATCGCGCTGCGCAGGATCTGCTCGATTTCTGCTCTCAATTTGCGGTCAGCCACGGCAGCAAGATCTGATCGAAATCTGACATCAATCTGCGATCAGATGCTGATGTCAGGCTCTGACCACAAAACCATAGTCAAATGCGGACATAGTAGGACCCGAATCTGACGTCAGAATATACTCGAATCTGACATCAATCTGCCGTCAGACTGCAGTCAGTTTGTTTACTGGGTAGGTTTATTTTTCGCCTTTCGGCCTCAAAATGGGGTTACATGTGTTATGTGTGTAAATGTTTCTGGGACTGTTAATTCAAGATTGTGCTTTCGTTTTGACTTCTTCCTTCATCTTGTTCTTCTTTTCTTCTCCTTTTTTCTAGAACTATTCGCATCCACTCCGCTCCTTCTTCTTCTCCCTTTAGTATCCCTCTGATCGTTGAGTTTTCTCTTTTCAGATTCTTACAGTCTTGTAGCATGTGACCCAGCGTCTCTATAGCCCCATTACATAGTCTGCATACTGTCTCTTTTTCCTCCTTCCAGTACTTGCTTCCCCGCTCTTCGTTCCCTAATCTGAACCTTGCAATCATGCATTAGTCTCTGCCTCTGTAGTTTCCATTTAGGTAATTTGCTCTCTGGTTATCCCTGATTTCTGTGTAATGTGCGTTGTATCTGCCTCCTTGTATTCTGTCGTATTGCCATTGGACCTGCTCTGCCCTGTCTCTTTGCGCTAGTTCCTCAGCAAACTCTCTTCCTCTCCTTCTTTCTATTTCCGTTTCTTGCATATCCATCATTTTTTACCTGTAGTATGAGTCTCATTTCCTCCCATTTCGACTTTTTCTCTGCTTGCTTCGCGTCTATTTCCCTCCAGCATTCTTGTACTATTTTATTCTTATTCAGCCGTTTCGCTTTCTCCTCATATTTTATTGCTCTTTTCCTAGCCTCTATCCTTATTTTGTCCGTTTTTGTTTCCTCCAAAATTAATTATGCTGGTGTATTGAAGTCCAAACCTAAAATCCACCTTATGTATTTCTCCTGTATTTTCTCTACTTTCTCTGTGATGGGTAAGGATTAAAATATACTAGAGGCAATTAAAGTATAACGTGGCTTTATTGCAAGCAACTAGAAACGGAAGTGTGCAAAAGCGTTCAGTAATGGAAGCACAGTTAACACATATATATATATATATATATATATATATATATATATATATATATATAGAAACAGGAAATAAAGTATACGCGGGGAAGCGCCAAATACAAACATGACTTAAAACTATTTCGCTTTCACATCCCAACATGCCCCCTTGAAACGAAATCGTTCATTCACATCCTTCGCTTAAACCTAATTTGTTTCGTAAATACTCGAATGTTGGACCAGGCAAGGCCTTTGTAAAAATATCTGCTAACATCTGTTTACTTTCTAAGTATCTTACGTCTATAATCTTATCTTCTATTTTCTCGCGTATAAAGTGGTGTCTTATGTCTATATGTTTTGTTCTCGCACTAGTAACTCTATTCTTTGCAGAATGTATCGCGCCGTTACTATCACACATTAATACCATAGGTTCGTTTAAATGTCCATTACTTATTTCTTTTATTAATTCGCGCAGCCAAATGGCTTCTTGGCCAGTGTGTGACAGCGCAATATACTCTGCTTCCACAGTTGATAATGCTGTAGTTTTTTGCTTTTTGCTGGTCCAAGATATGGCACAAGAGGAGACCATGAAAACGCATCCCGTCACCGACCTTCTGTTCTCGATGTCATTTGCCCAATCTGCATCACTGTAACCTATTACATTTTGATTTCTGTCTCTCTTAATTCTAAGTTTTAAATTAATACTACCCTTTAGATATCGCATTATGCGTTTCACTGCTAACCAGTGAGCCTTTTTTGGTGACTTAATAAAACTACTTACAGTATTCACCGCATACGCTATATCAGGCCTTGAAATCTGACTAATGTACAGTAAACTACCTATAGCTTCCAAAAATGGGAAAGTTTCTTTGGTATCCTCATCAGTCTTTGGTTCAGGATTCGAAGTTAATCTCAAATTAGTCTCCATCGGCGTCTTCACAGGTTTACATTCAGACATTCCAAATTTTTCGAGCATTTTATTTATATATGATATTGGATGAATAAACATTTCTTGTTTTTTGTCTCTTTCAATCTGCATTCCTAAAAACTCTTTGACTTCTCCTAAATCCTTTACTTTAAAATTTTGTTTTAATGTTTCTTTTAATTCTAATTCTTCATTTTTGTTGTTATACATTATTAATATATCATCAACATATATTATGACTATGATGTTTGTATTATGTGACTGTTTCTTGTAAACACATGGATCATTTTGCAGTCTTTGTAGTCCATAACTAATTAATACTTCATTTAGACATTTGTTCCATGCTCTTCTGCTTTGCTTGAGTCCATATATAGCCTTTTTTAATTTCAACACTTTGTCTTTAATGTCACCTAATGTTATTTGTTCTGGAGTTTTTATACAAATATCTTCCTCCAATTCTCCATTTAGGTATGCAGTTTCAATATCTAAATGTGTAATTTTCATTTTGTTTTGAACCGCAAAGGCTAACAAGTATCGAATAGAACTGTACCTTGCCACTGGAGCAAATGTCTCATCGTAGTCTATTCCCTTGTTCTGTGCGAATCCCTGGACCACCAATCTGGCTTTATATTTTGTTTCGCCTGTATCAGTAGATTTAGTTTTGAACACCCATTTTGTACCTAAGAGTGTTATATTCTCGGGTTTTGGAACTATTTCCCAAGTATTGTTCTTCTGAAGGGATTTGCTCTCTCTTTCTATCGCCTCTTGCCATTCATTTCTTTGGGGACTTTCTAGAGCCTCTTTTACGCTTAAAGGAATTTTTATTGGTTCATTTAGCGTTATATATGAAATGAAATCTGGTTTCATTACTGGTTTCCGGATTCGTGTTGACCTTCTAAGGGTTTCGGGTTGTTCCACTTCTTGTGGCTCTATATTATCCTGTGTCTCTTGATCACTGAGGTTCCCCTCTTCCTCTTGCGTAGAATCATAATTGGCGTCAATTCTTCATTTTGTATGTCGTTTGCTTCTGAAGTTTCCTCGCTTTCATCAGTATTGTCATTATCTGATATATCTTCGCCAAGTATTGTCTCATTTTTCCAGTCATTTTCCTTTTTTGATGTTGGGAATTGATTTTACTAGGAGTGTATCAGGATCTATTAGTCGATATCCTTTTATGTCATCGTTATAACCTGTGAATATCATCCTTTTTGCCTTTGGGTCCCATTTGTCCCGTCTTTCCTTTGGTATGTGTGCCAAGGCCAAACAGCCAAATACCTTTAGATGTCTTAAGTCAGGGATTTTGTTAGACCATATTTCTTCTGGAGTTTTGCCCTGTAATGCCTTAGCCGGAGATCTATTTATTAAGTATGTGGCAGTTATGGATGCCTCGCCCCAAAATGTCTTCGGGAGGTTAGACTCCATTAACATAGACCTAGCTCTTTCGACTATAGTTCTATTCGCCCTTTCTGCTAATCCGTTTTGTTGAGGATTATATGGAACAGATTTTTGATGTCTAATTCCATTTCTTTCTAATAAATTTAATAATTTTTTGTTAACATATTCCGTGCCATTGTCAGTCCTCAATATTTTTATCCTTCTTTCTAACTGGTTTTCTACTAATGCTTTAAAGATGAGAAATTTCTCGACAACGTCGTTTTTATTTTTCAACAGATAAATAAACATCTTCCTTGAGTGATCATCTATGAAAGTAAGAAAATACCTAGCTCCACCTATTGAGTTTACTGACATTGGCCCGCATATGTCCGAATGAACCAAATCTAATAGATTTTGTTTCCTATTATAACTACTCTTAAATGGTAGTTTGCTTTTCTTACCTAATACGCACGTCTTACATACATTCTCGCTTATTTTTAATCCATCCAATCCATACGCACTACCAGTCATTAGTGTTTTCATGCCACTACGGTTGAGATGTCCTAGTCCATGATGCCACAGCTTGTCGTTTACTTCTGTTGATATCATCGCCGTTTCTTCTGGATTGTTGAGATGATAAACTCCGTCTTTCTGCTGACCTCTGGTGATGACGTTGTTCTGGCTGTCCAGAATTATACATTCTTCATTGTCGAAGAACACTCTGTATCCTCTAGCAGTAATTTTGGTCACTGACATTAAATTTGTGGTCAGTGTAGGAACATACAGTACGTCCATTACCCTAATTTTCTCGGTCCCATTCTCATTGTTTATGAGTATCTCTGCGGTTCCCTTTGCTTTGGCTAATATTTGTTTATCATTAGCCACTTTGATCGTTGCATTGTGCTTTTGGAGATTCTTTAATGTATCCATGCTTCCAGTCATGTGTGTCGATGCTCCTGAGTCGACGCACCAGCTTGTTTGGTTAGACACTAGTAGGTATACTATGAGAGTTCTGATCCCTAGGGCGAGGGGGTGCGGTGGTGCGAGGGGGGTACCGCGCGGGCGAGGGGAGGGTGGAGGGGGTACCACGCTCTTCGACGAGAAGGGTGAGGGGGATGACGTCACAGGGGGGGGGGATTTCAAAATTTTCAAAATGGCGTCGCGCGCATTTCGTATTGGCGCCACCTACCGGGTGTTTAAGATACTTTGAGTCCGCGTCGGTATTTGGGGTCCGTGTTGGTATTTGGGGCCCGTGTCGGTAAATTTCCTAGGTTTTTCATACATTTCGTATTGGCGCCACCTGGTGGATGTTGGATTTTTAAGATACTTTGGGTCTGCGTTGGTATTTGGGGCCCGTGTCGGTAAATTTCCCAGGTTTTTCATACATTTCGTATTGACGCCACCTGGTGGATGTTTAAGGTACTTTGGGCACGCGTCGCCGCCGCGCAATCACCGTACGCGTGCGGTGATCGGTGCGCAGGCGCGACCGCGACCGATTCGTGGAAATTCGCGTCTTCGACGATGATTTCTGAGAAAGAGGGTGGACCAGGAGTAAAGATTTTTTCTGAGGAAATATTTGAATCGTGGTACCGGTACAGCACACGTGCAATGATGTAAACATAGAACGATAATTATTGTAAATCAATCGTCGCGATAGCCCATGGAATAAACACGACATTGCACCGTGCCATCCCGCGTGTTTATGTCTGAGCAGGATTGAACGCATTTTTGGTGCCTACGTGCACGCGCTTCATGCCATATGTTTATATTTGAATCGTGGGACCGATACAACGCACGTGCAATGATATAAACATAGAGCGATAATTATTGTAAATCAATCGTCGCGTTAGCCCATGGAATAAACACGACATTGCATTCGATTATGATTTCCGAGAAAGAGGGTGATATCTGAGCATTGACTTTTCCCAAGACCATGCCTCTAAGAAGTATCCTCGAGAAAATGCAATGTCCCGGAAGCAATAAATTAGGCGTTGCGATCACGCGACCAACTAAGCGATAATTATTCGGGGTAGAGTTCCGAGTATTTTCACGTTCGAGAACAGGGTGAGTATCCTTATCGAGAATAGGGCGAGTATCCTTATCGATGTGGTTGTAAGTCATTCGTCGGGGTAGTCCATGGAGTAAACACGACATTGCACCGCGTGATGCCATGTGTTTATATTTGAATCGTGGGAGTGGTACAGCAACCCTGTATGGGTGAACCGAAATCGAAGATACGTTCGAACTGCAGCTAACGTAAGCATAGAACAATGACGACACAAGATCTCGGGTAGGGTAGGTAGCTAGTATATTAAACTCTCAGTCTCTCGGTGAAAATCGTGAAATACGTTACGCGTGCATAACATGGACTCTTTCGTGAATTCGTATAAGTCGTTGCAGGGGGTGATCAAACAGTTGCGTACCGAAGAAGAGTTTAGTGAGTGGTTTATATCGTGTAACGAGTGCATGCACCTTATCAATGAATATCTTAAGACTCAAGGAGTATCGGAATTTGAACAAGTACGTTTGAAAGTACTTAAGATTAATATTGAAAAAGTGCGAGCATCGGTTCGAATCAGAATAGCAAATATACTCAGTGAAGAGGACGCGCGAGATGCATTGCTAGCGTCTTCTTCCGACGACGGTGATTATTGGGTGAGTCCTTTATCGTCGATACCGCAGTTGGATGACGAAACACTGGCAATCGAGAGGCATAAGATTCGCGATACATTAAGCACCCCATCATTATTCGAGACGTCATGGATCAACATCTTCCGACAGGGATTTATGCAATTACCGCGTGAACATTGTCAAGTGTTACGCCATATCGCGCGATATAGTGTTGTGAGCAAATGCACAATATATTGCATCGTTGCTGATAAGGATCTGTGTCGCAAGCGGCCGAAGTACACTACCGCGATTGCATGTACACCGTTGGCGCTTCTACACGACATCGAAAACGGCTCGGTCCAAGTACGAGAAGTATTGTATCCTGAAACATTGAAACTCACAGTACACGAGTTTTTGTCTCGGGAATTATCAAAATTTTTGGATAATTGTATGAGTCTACCGCGAAACTCGAAACGTGTACTTACACCGCTGAGTTTTCGATGGCCTGCTGAGGACTATGACCATTTCAC
Source organism: Andrena chrysosceles (assembly GCA_963855975.1). Classification (NCBI taxonomy): domain Eukaryota; kingdom Metazoa; phylum Arthropoda; class Insecta; order Hymenoptera; family Andrenidae; genus Andrena; species Andrena chrysosceles. Next base: position 234,628 of record CAWLCU010000363.1, on the reverse strand, counting down.
CTGGAAGAGACGCATCAAGAAATTGAATGAAATCGTACGTCTCTGGGAGGTGAACTATTTGTGAAGTAATGAATTATGTGTGAAGAAGTGAACATGGAGATGATCATGGACATGTACAGGGTTTTGACCCAGAGGTCGAAGCTTATACATTCTGTTGAGGAATTCCTAGACTGGTCGAATCAGTGTGACTCGTGTATACGACGCATCGTTGAGTATCAGAGCAGCGGAGGATTGCCCGTGACCACGAAACAACGCCTGGTGTCGTTGAACGTGCAAATAACAACATTGCGTGCGGACGTGCGGGAAAACAACTTTTCGCGAGTAGGGTACGGGGTTTCGGCTCAATCGACAACACCCAAAGTCGTATGGGAAGACGTGGAAACTGCGTTTATATGTCGTATTTCGACCGGCGCGGTCATCAACGTGGGATACGTTGATCCACGTCAATTTTTGGAGGGTGCTCGACACATAGTAATGTCACGCGTCACGAATGCTATCACGGCACATAATGGTGTGTCTGTGAATACAATCTTAAACGCGGAGTTTATGTTAGGTGCGAATATGGACATGAAAAGTTTCAATACGCGAAATCATATACTGTTATTAGATTCGAACGTGCGCGAGTGGTACTCGAAGTGCGTGATCGCTCCCACGCTAGTGGCACTCGATGAGTTTCAAGATCGTGACAGTGGATGGACCCTAAGGGCAGTGCTAAACATTTTAGTAAATATTAATAAGTATAATCTGCTTCGAGCCGGTTGTGATATTGACGTAAAGCTTCCGCAGGCCATGGTCCAGAAAAAAGCAGTGGTGAATGTAAAGAGCGGGAACAATGCATGCTTCCTATGGTCGGTCGTCGCCAGTTTGTATCCTGCTGCTACGCATGGGGAGAGGTATGGATCATATCCACATTACGAGACGGTGCTTTGCACGGACGATATAACTCTTCCCGTGACGTTGAATCAGCTGGCAAAGTTCGAGAGTTTGAACAACGTGTCGGTGAACGTGTACACGTGGTCCGATGGAAGCTGTGCACCGCTGCGTTTAACCAAGGATAAACGCGAGAGACATGCAAACCTACTACTTGTGCAGGATAACGAGGGCACTAATCGTTATCACTTCACCTGCATTCGCAGTCTATCGAGGTTGATTTCGAAGCAGCTCGGCAGCCACAATGGTCGAGTATTCGTTTGCGAAAGGAGAGTAAAAATGCGGAATATTTTGATTGCTATATTATTCATTCATATGTTTTATTATTGATGTTATTATCGTTGTAGATGTCTGAATTACTTCTATTCGATCGAGCGATTAAACAAACACAACGTGGACTGCCACACATGAACGAGTGTACCATCGAATTGCCGTCCGCGAAGGATAAATGGTTGCGATTCAAAAATTTCAAACATAAAGAACGAGCACCATTCATCGTCTACGCGGACTTCGAGTGCATGCTGGAGGACGTCGAGCCTGCGGAGCGGAGTCATACGTACACGTACCAGCATCACAGAGTGTACAGCGTAGGATACTACATCCATTGTTCCACCGACGCGTCTCTGTGCCGTTATCGCGCGTATCGTCATGACTCCGAGTGCGTGAAATGGTTCGTGCAGGAACTTCGTGACTTTGCTGACACTGCGTATTCATGGCTGCGAAACGCGAAAGAAATGAAACCGCTAACGAATCAACAGTTGCATAGTCATAACAGTGCGATCGTGTGCCACATGTGCGGACAACCCTTCGTCGACACGAACATAAAAGTGCGCGACCATTGTCACTCGACGGGCGAGTACCGAGGCGCAGCCCACGTGTCTTGTAACTTACTGTTTCAGCGATCGTACACGATACCGGTTGTATTTCATAATCTGTCGGGCTATGACGCTCATTTCATAATTAAGGAGTTGGCGTCCGCGTTCGAGGGGCAAATCAACCTGCTGCCGGTGACGAAGGAACGGTATATATCGTTCACTAAACACGTCAAGGGGATCGACTCCAAGAACAACGATTGGAAGAGGGGGTTGAAGTTTAGATTCATCGATTCGCTGAAGTTTTTGACTGCGAGTCTGGAGAAACTCGCTTCGGACCTTGGCAGGGAACGGCTTGTGATTCTACGACACGAGTTTAAAGACACACCGGACTATCAATTCAATCTCCTAACCAGGAAGGGCGTATTCCCATACGACTACGTAACGTCATACACCAAGCTGAATGAAACGTGTTTACCGTCCCGCGAAGCTTTCTATAACCGGTTGAACGATAGCACCGCGTCGGAACTTGATTACGCGCATGCCGTGAACGTGTGGAATACTTTTCCCATAAAGACATTAGGCGATTACAGTGATTTGTATTTGAAAACAGATGTACTGTTACTCGCAGACGTATTCGAGGGTTTCCGCACTGACTGTATTTTGAGTTACGATCTAGATCCCGCGCATTATTATACATTACCAAGTTTCACGTGGGACGCGATGCTTAAGTATACCGGTGTACAATTAGAACTTTTGACGGACGTGGACATGCTACTGTTCGTGGAGCGTGGGATACGTGGCGGTCTGAGCCAGTGCTCGCACAGGTATGCACGAGCCAATAATAAGTATCAGCCCACAGCGAAGTACGACAAGTCGATGCCGTCAACGTATCTAATGTACTTTGACGTCAACAACTTGTATGGATGGGCGATGTCGCAGGCTATGCCACACAGAGGGTTTCAATGGTTGGACGATGCGACAGTGACCGCGCTCGACGTGTCACCCTTACCCGACGATAATGGACCCGAGGGATACCTGTTAGAGGTGGACATCGAATATCCCAAGGAGATTCACAACGCACACGCGGACCTTCCATTCTGTCCGGTGCGCGAGCACGCGCCACATGGTAAACAGACCAAGCTACTTGCCACGCTCGACGATAAGGAACGATACGTCATCCACTATCGCTACCTGAAACAGTGCGTGCGATACGGATTACGCGTGAAGAAAATTCATCGAGTGTTGCGATTTGATCAATCACATTGGTTGCGTGATTACATTCAATTGAATACCGATTTGAGGACACGCGCCACGAGCGAATTTCAAAAGACTCTATACAAGTTAATGAATAACGCGGTGTACGGGAAAACAATGGAAAATGTGCGGAATCGTGTAGACGTGAGACTGGTTATGCGGTGGGACGGTCGTTACGGTGCGGAAGCGCTGATCGCGAAGCCTAACTTTCATAGTCGTACGATCTTTTCGGAACAACTCGTTGCAATCGAAATGCGAAAACTTAAAGTGAAGTTAGACAAGCCGATATACGTGGGGATGAGTGTACTGGACGTATCGAAAGAATGCTTGTACGAATTTCATTATTCATATATGCGTGCAAAGTACGGTGATCATTGTAAGGTTCTATACACCGACACCGACAGTTTAATGTATAGTGTGGAATGCGAGGATGTGTATGAAACGATGAAGTGTGACATCGCTCGGTTCGACACGAGTGATTACGCGGTGGACAATCCGTATGGTATGCCCCGTGTGAACAAAAAGGTACCGGGACTCATGAAAGATGAGAACAATGGCACCTTAATGACCGAATTCGTCGGACTACGATCAAAGATGTACGCGACTAGAACGTTTAACGCTGCATTGGAGTCTACGATTGAAAATAAAAAAGTGAAGGGTGTGCGGAGACACGTAGTCGCGAATGAAATACAATTTGGCGATTACATTCGCTGTCTTTATGATCTAATCGAGAAATCGGTTCGACAGAGTAATATACGCTCCAAGAAGCATGATGTGTATTCCGTGAGTGAGGAAAAGAATGCCCTCAGCCCATTCGACGATAAGCGGTGTGTCTTAGCCGATCGAATCAGCACCCTTCCGTGGGGGCATTATCGAATCCCCGAGCTCCAGACCCACGAGTTACTCGAACGTGCGCCCGACGAGCCCATCGTGCCCCACGAGTCCTTAGAGCCTCACGAGTCAATCATTGTATAGTGTGTTTGTATGCTTGCATGTACATATGCATATACCTTACGTTGTAAACCTTTCTTTATTCATACCATTAGGAGTCTATTTACGAATATCTAATATATGTATATAGCGTAGAATAGTTAAAGATATATTTCTACTTCTTTATTAAGATTAATTATATGCATATGTGTGAAAAAAAAGAGACGAATAATTGAATAAACGTGTAATATATGTATTTATTTATTTCAGTAACATAGAGCGTGTTTATAATCGGGAATCATAGAATATCCTTATCGCTTATCCACGAGTTTCGCGACGAATCAAATCCGAGCCATTTAACGTACACCTGGTTTCCCTTGCGACGAATAATCTTCTCGATCAGATAGATGTCAGGATTCGCGACCGAATGCAGTTCGTACTCGTAGAATCCACCCGAGATCGGCTCTCCTGCGGAATCGCGTAGAATGTACGTCACCGGACAGGTTCGTTGTACGGTTACGATTTCGAACACCTCGGTTGACCAGTTCGGAGTGTACCCCTTCTCGAAGAGGGTCTTGAACTTGCTCACGCGTACCTTGTCACCGACTTTGAATTTCGCGCGTCGTCGAATACCTTTCGATGTGGATAGGGGGGTGGGTTCATTCACGGCCAACGACAAACGTGTCGCGGGGGTCACGTCAACGGGTCGGGCGTTGATCGTTCGATGCTTGCGATGATTGTAGGTGCGTACGAGTGTAGGTAACAGGTCGATCCAACGATAGGACGCGTTCAAGGAGAATTGTTTCCACATGAGGTTTTTCAGCGTACGATTGAAACGTTCGACGATCGACGCTTTCATCACGCTGTACGTGGAGTAGTGGTTGATCCTGCGGGTCTTCATACATCGTTGAAATTCCGCGTTGTAAAACTCCTTACCCATGTCGGTTTGTAAATTTCGCGGGCATCTATCGCTCTGTCGCAATACGATCGTGAACGCCGCGGTTACGTCGCGTCCGCTTTTCGTTTTCACAGCTACGGCCCATGCATACTTGCTGAACGCATCGATGATCGTTAGTATGTAGTGATATCCTCGATTTTGCTTCGCGTACGGACGCATCTCCACCAAATCAGCCTGCCACAAATCATCGTAGCCGCGAATCACGACGGGTCGCCGCGGAAAATTTCGTCTCGCGGGTGCATGTAATTCGTTCACTAATTGTACTCGCTCCTTGTTCATACTTCGCGGATTGGCGGGGATGATCGCGGCGATTCAAGGATGATAGAAGTAGTATGAGTTCCTCGAGTGTTCGTAAAATACAAGCGGTGCACGTTTTTCGCGATCGTTCGTCATCATTCGACGATTCGGAGCCGCTATCGTAAGGGTCAGGATCAATAATCATTGGCGTCGTCGACCCTCATTAGCTTCGTTATCGCAGTCGGTGTCGCTGTTGATGTCGTGAACTCTTCGAGTCTGTCATTCAAGTGATCCGAGCGTCGTTCCATCGCGTTATTTAAATCGTCCTCTAACCGAGATAATTGCGCGTTAACTCGCGTCTCGAGTTGAGATCGTTGATACTCGGCGTCCAGTCGCGCGTTCGCGATAGCCGTTTCGATTTTTCGGGTGAAGCGATCGTCCGCCGCGGACAATAGTCTAGTCATTGTCATCACCGCTTCGTTGTTATTGTTGTTGATGTTGTTATTGCGTAACGAGGTGCCAAACTTGTTCACCGACATAACGACGCGTGCGCGCGAACACTACTGACGCGGCGATTAAGGGATCGTTCCATTTAAGATATGTCCGGCCTCGCGAAGTTCCTCCATGATGGATGCGATTTCGTTATCGTGACCCGTGTGACCTGCCGCGCGCGATGCCATGAGCAATCTCAGTCTATCGACTAATTCATTCGGATTATCCCAGTACACGTAATCGATCGCGTTATCGGTGACCGTCATGGATTCGTCGATGGGTAATCCTAAACCTTGTCGCGTGCCCGCGGTGCCCGTACCGCCCGCGCCGTTACCCCTGCCCCTAACGCGTCTGATACCCGATGTCCGCACCCCGCCGATTATCGCGGATATAATTTTCTTGTACTTGTATCCCTTGTTACCCAACGTGCGCTTGCTCGGTGAATGGTTTCGCTTATGCGCGTTCGTTGATAATAAGATGCGTCGGTACGAGTAAAAATCCGTGTCCGTGCAGGTGCGAATGTTGGGCATTCGCATGAACAACAGTTCGTACAAGCCCCGAGTGCCCGCGTGTCGCGTTCCGTTGACACGAATGTCGTCACCATCCTCGTCGATGGAGAGTACGGAATCACCGATCATTAGGTCTTCGTCGGACCCCAAGTATACGCCGTACACGTTGTCAATTCGTTTCTTCGTGTCGGTGAATAACAGTCGTAAATATTCTCGCGACAACGGTCCTTTGGCGTTTCGAAGATACACTTCGATATCATCCGCGGGGTTGCGTAGCGTATCCAAATCGTAAACCTTTGCTGACGACTCATCATCCTGAATTTTTTCACTGTCTTCGTCGTCAACATCATCAACAACAACATCATCAACATCGTTATTATTGTTGTCGTTGTCATTGTCATTATCATTATCGGTGTCGTTATCGTTGTCGTTGTCGTTGTTGTTGTCGTTGTCGTTGTAGTTATCCTTGTCGTTGTCGTGGTCGTTGTCGTTGTCGGTGTCGTCGTCGTCGTCGTCGTCGTCCTCCTCATCGTCGTGATCGTTATAATATGGAAGGTTATTCAGACGTTCCTTGGATGTATACGGAGTAACGGGTCGAAGTCTCTTCGATGATTGTTGTTGGTCGTATTCATGTTTCCTCTTCACTGACCACGATCGAGGTGTAGAGGGCGTTTTCAACGTGGACGAATTTTCGATCAATCGGTTCAACGGTTCGACGATGGGACGAGTGCTCGTCTCCACAGCTGCATCCGTAGTCATTTTACCAATTTTCAAGGCTAAACACTTTTTACGTATAACGTCGCTGACTTTAGCGATTTCCACCTTTGCGTCCATACCTTGGCGCTTCGCTCTTTTTTTTTGGTGTTTCGTTCCTTTTGATGTTTCGTCCCTTTTTGTCGATGAAGTCGACGATGTTTTCGCGTATGCTTCGCGTCGACTTTGCTCGAGGTTATCGGAGTCGTCATCGTTGTCGTTGGTTCGCTAGACATTTCGTGTTGCTCGATGAATGACTCGCGGTTTACTGATGTCAACGAGCTACGACGAACTCGTTAAATCCTCTTCGATATCGACCTTCGTACATAGAACTATCCTTATCGATCACCACGAAATCGTATCGTCGACGCCAACATCTCGCGCACATGTCGTTGAACGACTCGAACGTCATGTCTGTATTAACGTGATCGTTGTACACGTGACGTAAGTTCATGCCGTCTTGTTTGAACAGCATGAGGAAATTCGTGTTATCCCTGATTAAATGTTTAGGTATTCTAGCGTACGACTGACACAAATAAAAGTAATCCACGTTCGCATGACGACCCATGGAGAAGTATTCGCGTATCGCGTTCTGTTCGTCGCATGCCACGTCGTCGAACACGAAGATCGAATCGGGTCGAGCGTCTCTAGGTGGAACGATCTCAGCTTTGTCCGAGTAGGGAAAGTATTCGATTCCATCGACGAGTGAGAACACCTGCTCGAGATATCGATACTTTGGCTGATGCAATGATTTCGAGTACACTTACACGTTCTCGAAGCGTAAACCGTTCGGACTCTCTAGCATGCTCAGAAGCACGTTCGTTTTTCCACACCCGGACGGGCCGCAAATCACGCCTCGCACACTATTCGGCAACAACGGGCCGTGTCTGTTCGATCGACTCGCATCGCTATCATCCTCGAGCATTCTGTTCGCGGTCACGCGAATAACGTCCGACTGTTTCGCGAATCGCATGTTACCGGTGTTTCTCAGGTACTCGCGCGCGTGTGACGAAGCACGACTATTTATATTCGTGGCACGCGTCACCCAGGTCACTATCACTGTGATCGGCTAAGCGCGCGTACGCGTTTATTATTGCAGTAGCTATTGTGACTATTCTAACGTATATGGTAGCATCAACGACTGCGACGTCTCACGGACTAGGCAAGAATCAGAAGAGGAAGAAGAATCTTAAGAAGAATAAGAGAAAGACTGGATCAGGTCTCGTGAACGGTATCATAAACCGTCTACCGTTCGAACTACACGTTCCGGGTTATCAGTTCTGCGGACCGGGGACGCGTTTGCTAAAGCGATTGGCTCGTGGCGACGAAGGTGTGAATCCCTTGGACGCAGCGTGTCGCGACCACGATATCGCGTACTCTCGTCGAAAGGATTTACAGGGGCGACACGAGGCGGATCGTGCGCTAGCCAAACGAGCGCGAGAACGAGTTTTCGCGAACGACGCGACCTTTGGTGAAAAAGCAGCCGCGACTGGAGTGTGGGCAACGATGAAGGCTAAGACTAAACTCGGCATGGGTATGAGAAGGACGAAACGTAAACAGAGAAAGTCTGGAAGGAAACATCCTCAACGGCGACGACGACGACATCGTAGTCTGCGAGTGGCGAAACGCGGTGGCTTTCTTCAATTTCTTCCGTTCGTGCTACCTGCTTTATCGGCTATCGGGGCATTGGCCGGTGGAGCGGCTGGTATAACCAAAGCGGTCAACGATTCGAAGGCCTCGCGAAAACAACTGGAAGAGACGTTGCGTCATAATCGGGCGATGGAAGGGCGAGGGATGCATCTGACACCGTACAAGCGAGGTGCGGGCTTGAATCCTAGACGTCGAAGCCAACGACGACTGAGATCAAAGAAAAAAAAAAACGTCGATCGAGTAGGCGCGTGGCGACGGTGGCGGCGATAACGCAACAACCTATGACGAACCTGCAATTAGAACGCGAATGCGATAGCATCCCGTTCTTTCGAGGGGTGTTTATGCGCGACACACTTCCCACGCGCGTACGAAGCAACGAATGTGGCATCGCGAATCTGGACGAGAATCGAGGCGTCGGTACGCACTGGGTCGCGTACGCGAAACGCGGGCCGCGAGTACAGTACTTTGATAGTTTTGGGAATCTGCGACCTCCCGCGGAATTGATCTACTATTTCGGACATGGTACAACAATCACGTATAATCACAATCGTTTTCAACGTTTCGACGAGATGAATTGCGGTCGCTTGTGCATGCAATTTTTACAGCAAAAGTCTATCGAATTATGGCCTATATACTAATAATATCGGTATGTGTACTAAGATTATGTTACAATGGATCCATGCGTAATGACAATTCACACCTCCTATAATAATAAAGACTCATAATATCGATAAAATGTCGAGTATTTGTACGCGCGCGTCACTTACCACCTCTCCGTCTCGCGAGTGTAATCTATGATATGTCGTTCACGCTTACGTTAACGGGTCGCAGTAGCGTGCTCACGGTAAACTATTTCCCTCCGATAGATTTGAGTGATGGTCAATACGAATTAGGACTCGCGGACTTGGAGACGTTTCACACGATACCGAACATCGACTCGAGCAACGATAAATTCTATTTCGTCGTGAATTATGACACCGAAAACAATACCATCGCTGACACCATTCATGAATGCATTACGATCCCCCACGGCTCCTACGAATTAGACGCTATCGCCGAGTATCTGAAGCAACGATTACTCGATCGATATCCTCGAAGACGCGGAAATAACGATAGCAACGATGACGACAAGTACCCTCTAATGCTACGAGCTAACAACAACACCATGAAAAGTGAGCTGTACTGCTCGTTCTTTGTAGACTTTACGAAACCGAACAATGTGGGCTCGTTGCTAGGATTTTCTCCGAATCGCGTCTTATTACCTAGAATCTGGCACGAGTCCGACGTACCCGTGAATATTATAAACGTTAACGTGATCAGAGTAACGTGCAACGTCACTACCGGCGCGTACAGCAACGATAAACCGGTACACACGATTCATGAATTTTCACCTCGCGTACCGCCGGGATATAAGATATCGGAAACTCCGCGACACGTCATTTACCTGCCGATCGTCGCACGAGCAATACACGATCTAACGTTGTGCATCGTCGATCAACACGATCGTCCTATAGATTTCCGCGGAGAAGAAATAACTATTCGTTTGCACGTTCAACGACGTCCGCGCCATAGGCTAGCGTGACTACACGCGTATTCGTGGGTGTGTAGTATGTTAGTGTTAGATCACGCGTACGAATCATCAATCGTCGCTGCCGCTACTACTCCTGCTGCCTCTGTCTCGCGTCATCGGCGCAATCCTTTATCGGAAGGCGAAAGTAGAAGAATAAAGGTTGGTGGAGCGATAAGAAGAGGATCCATAAGGAGGAGAAAGCCGTTGACTCGTCCGAACGTACGTTTCTTACGATCGTTAGGTTTCATCGTCGCCTATTAGACACGCAACCACGATGTCGATTATTCTGGATGTGGCAAATACGCCAACCTTTGACAATCGTATCACGAAGATCGAGTTACACACGTACAATCCATACGCCAACACGACGTTCGATAATAGCGACGAGATAAGAATCCCCATACAGCAGCAAGATCTATACACGCTTCCGTGCGAAAGTTTTCTCTACATCGAAGGTCGTGGCACGTTGACGGCGCAGGATGCGAAAGGCCCGGCAACGTCCGCGACCGCTGTTCTCGACAATAATTGCGTTGCGTTCATGTTCGATGAGATTCGATACGAATTGAACGGTGTCGAGATCGATCGTTGTCGAAATCCAGGAATCACAACTACATTGAAAAATTACGTTTCGTTGTCGGCCGAGAGGAGTAAAGTGCTTGCGAATGCCGGTTGGAATTATGCCATCGATTACAATAAAGATATTTTTCATTCGGGTGCTTTCAATTTCTGCGTACCCCTGAACATGTTATTAGGATTCTGCGAGGATTACAAACACATCGTGATGAACGCGCGGCACGAGCTAATACTTATACGATCGCGTGTAGATTCGAACGCGATGCACTGCACCTCCGCCACTGCGATACCGAAACTAGAGATACGCAAGGTGCAGTGGCGTATGCCCCACGTTGTTTTGGAGGAAGTGAATAAGTTATCGATGCTGCGTATCCTGGAAAGCGGTCGGCCGATCGCGATGAGTTTCCATTCGTGGAGCCTGCATGAGTACCCGTTACTGCAAGAGACAACGAAACACACGTGGACCGTGAAAGCTACGTCGCAAATTGAGAAACCTCGATTCGTGATATTCGCCATGCAAACCAATCGAAAGAATCGTCCCGATAAATGCGCGGGTGTATTCGACCCGAATCGTCTTACGAACGTTCGACTGTATCTAAATTCGGAGACGTATCCGTACGATGACTTGAACTTAGATTTCGATAAGTATAAATACGCGCTCCTATACGATATGTACGCGAAATTCGGCAGATCGTACTACGGTCACGGAGAACCGTTGCTGAACGCGATCGAATTCTTACAATACGCACCTATCGCGGTCATAGATTGTTCCAGGCAAAACGAGTCGTTGAAAAGTGCTACGGTGGATGTGCGAATAGATTTCGAATGTAAAGAAAATATCCCCGCTAATACTACCGCTTTCTGTTTGATAATACACGATCGTATAGTCGAATACGGCCCTTTAACCAACGTGGTACGCAAACTAATATAGCATGCGTACATATATTATTACTACTACTACTACTAATACTACTACTACTACGGATACTGCTACTGTTTTAAAACGTCGATGTCGAAGACCTCAGTTACCGTTCCGACTCCGTCACCGCCGGTGCTACCTAAACGAATAATAATGTTCGCCATTGTCGATCTGCAAGGTTTCAATATCGAACGTGAGTTCGTCGCCAAAGAGATCGCGATTCGCGCAAACAGCCACAATGATAAAACGACGACAACTACGACGATAATCAGCCATTGGATCTTCGAACCACCATACTTCGTGAAACATCTGAATTCGTGGGATAACCGTCAAGCGTCCTGGCTGGCGAAGCATCATCACGGACTTCGCTGGTCTGACGGCTATGTTCCATACTCCAAACTTCAGGGGCTTGACTTCGTCATCGTGAAAGGTGCGGAAAAGAAAACGTGGATGCTGCAACTACTACCTAACATAATCGTGGAGGATGTATGCAATTTGTACGAACTGACGGCGCGAAAGATCAACAACAACAACAACAGTAATGACAACGCTCGAACTGTCGAAGACGACGGTGGCTACGACGTTGACGATGATTATTGCGGGATCATGCCTGACGTCCCTAATCTGAAGTCTATGTCTTCAACGAATGCTATTCGATGTGCATTTCACAACAACTGCGGTGTTTGCGCGCTAGAGAATGTCGAGAAAATATGGAATTATATACATAGCGTCACCTAATGTAAGTCTCACACACGCATTGCATCTACTTTACGCGTCATATGCAGAGAAACGAATATGTAAGAGTTATATTTTTTTTGTTTTCTATAGTGAACACAACGACGGCGGTGATGAGATCAATGACAACGGCGACTGATTCCTCTATCCACGAGCATGAATATCCCTCCCATACGAATGTTACTTTTACGCAAATACTGATTTTATAATTTAAGGACGTATGGATTGATGGATGTACATTAATAAACATACACTGTTTTTGAATAAAAAATTATATTTATTTAAAAAATTTAAATTCATAAAAAAATACTTTATTTTAAAAATCGGTGTGATGTTACGTTCTGCAACACACAAAGAAAACATCAAATTATTATTATATAAAACGTTGGTAATAGCACGCGAAACATCAAACAATTCAAATTCGTTTGTACTCACTCCGTAAATAGTAGGGGGAGATCCCAAAACTCGTCTTCAGACGATGGAAACTGCTCCTTCACAATGTCCACCCGCCACTTACGCCGGACCCATCGAATTTTCCGCCGTAGTTCGCGGCAGATCCGTCCATCAGGTCTCGTCGGGTATTGGCGATGCTGAGACAAACACATGACCCGATTAAAACATCGTCGAATGATGTATGCGTATTAATATAATTTTACGAAACGTCACTTACGAGTAGCTGGATGAGGACTTCGCGATCACCTTCGCGCGCCCGGGCCTCGATGTCAGCTCGACGCTGAAACAAACGTGTAAATCGATTAACACATCGTCAGTTGATGTACGCGTGCCATACATGTTCAATTTCCCTATGCCGTTGCTATAACAAACGCACAAATTCATTACAATATCGTTGAATGGAATACGCGTACCAATTATCGTTGAATGGAATACGCGTACCAATTCAATTCTTACAAAACTGCACTCCAATATTTTTGCGAAACAATACTTACGAGAAATCGAATGGCCTCCCGCCGCTCCACACGCCACGCACTCACTAGATTATCGAGTAAATCCTGAAACAGACGCATAACTTTGTTAGAAGATTCCCTAATTGAATAAACACACCAATTCAATTTACACAAAACTGTACTTACAATTTTTTCCGTCAACTCGTCCCGCTCAACATGCCACGCATGCTCAATTTCTCCGTGCCGTTGCTATAACAAACGCACAAATTCATTAGAATATCGTCGCATGGAATACGCGCACCAATTCAATTCTCACAAAACTGCACTTACAATGCATCGCTGCATCTCAAATGCATTGATTCTTCTGATTGAACTCATGGCTTATTTTTGGAAAATGCGTGTATTAACTGCACTGGTCCGTGCGACGGTGATCGACACCCTTATATACATTTCGTTTCCCTAGCCTAGAACGATGTTCCAATGCATTGCAGAGTGGGGGTAGTTTTCAAGTAGGGTAGTCTTGAGGTATGGTGGGGATGTCTACGTCACAGTTTCTTCGCATCCTTCTTATTCCTCGATGATTTTATAATATGAAACTAATTATTCCAGCTTATAGTATACTTTTATGACTCATGCTTTTATGATTCGCATCGCGAATTGTCTCCGCCTCTTCTGTGGCATGCATGCTCCTTGAATTTGTCATGCATGTCATTTTGAATTTGTCATGTACTCTCTAACCCTTGTGCGGTAAACATACACGTCTTGACCGTCATCATCACTGATGTGATATACTTTCACACATTGACATGTACGTGTACGTGAATCAGTATAAAATGACGTGGGTCAGTCCTGTGGACTTCATTACACCACATACGCTCGAGTGCTAACAAGTATCGTTCGCGTCATTTTTTCCGCTGATGAGAATCATACGTCGTGCATATCAAAATGTACAAACGCAGCTTAAACGAATCATCCTGCACATCCGACAACGATGGAGGTCTTCCAAATAAACGTCAACGACAACAATCCAGTATGAGGTATGTATACGTTACTATACACTTTACACTTACTTTATTCACTGTAAACGCAAATGAACGAAGTATTAATTTCATGTACATATTTCTTACAGTTCTGGATCCACAACGTCTAAAACGTTGAAAACACCAAAACCATCAATCGTACGGATGCTGGGACGTGATTACCCTCTGACCGCAACAGCTTATAAACGGTTAACTATTGGGATTCGTATTGGGATGGATTCGTGCCACGTTGAGATCGCCATAGCCGACAACAAAGGCTGTGAGGTGTGCTTTTCAATGTCTACGTGGATGCTCCTGCTGCAAAACGAGGCGGACATACTCCAACGATTACGCACCAATGCAACATCAACCCAAACCCCAATCACAATTGACCATTTACGACTAGAATTCACGCGTATGCATGCCGATCAACTTATTAAAATCACCGATAATCGCGCTGTCATATATATGACTGAAGCCACGGTGTGTAAACTATTCGCGTACAAACATTGCATTCAACATATGTTCTCCTGGTTGACAGAAAATATGTACTCTGTAAGCAGTAAATATGCTACCTTCGTAGACGTTCTGCGTACCGCTACGACACCAACGAATTATGTGAAATTAATTTCCGAAAGCGAGCACTTCGAGCAACATTCTTTGATTGATTGTGAATTGTTGGCGTTAGGATTACAATCCATGCTGCGTGATATAAACCTCGCGCCATTGTAGTATGTACATATATTTTAATAATAAATTAATGACTTTCACATCAATACCTGTAACGCATCATTTATAATATCCTTCTTACATATCGTTCTTACATATCCATATATTAATTCTTAGAGGCATAGTCATAGCGAGTGTCAATAGTGTTTTCGAATATGCAATCTGTGGAATGTCCGGACCCACTACCACGACCCTTGACTTGTAGCCCCATCGAGAATGGTACTTGAGACGTCGCCCTATTCTCGATCGTGAAAATACTCGGAACGTGACCACGAATAATTATCGCTTTAGGTTTACATGGGTTGCTTACGCGAACGTAACGCCTAATTCATTTCTTCAGGGGCATCGAGTTTTCTCGAGCGTACTTCTCAGAGGCCTGGACTTGGCGAATGTTAATACCGTTTTCGGATAGGCGATATGGGTGGTTCTGACACTGGTCTAATATAAACCAGATGGTCGCGGGGCTATGTACGAATTCTTTTCACCCCTACACGCTCCCACGACGCTTGACTTGCAGACCCTCGAGAAGGGTACTTGAGACGTTGCCCTGTTCTCGAACGTGAAAATACTCGGAACTCTACCCCGAATAATTATCGCTTAGTTGGTCGCGTGATCGCAACGTCTAATTTATTGCTTCCGGGACATTGCATTTTCTCGAGGATACTTCTTAGAGGCATGGTCTTGGGAAAAGTCAATGCTCAGATATTACCCTTTTTCTCGGAAATCATAATCGAATGCAATGTCGTGTTGATTCCATGGGCTATCGCGACGATTGATTTACAATAATTATCGCTCTATGTTTATATCATTGCACGTGCGTTGTATCGGTCCCACGATTCAAATATAAACATATGGCATGAAGCGCGTGCACGTAGGCACCAAAAATGCGTTCAATCCTGCTCAGATATAAACACGCGGGATGGCACGGTGCAATGTCGTGTTTATTCCATGGGCTATCGCGACGATTGATTTACAATAATTATCGTTCTATGTTTACATCATTGCACGTGTGCTGTACCGGTACCACGATTCAAATATTTCCTCAGAAAAAATCTTTACTCCTGGTCCACCCTCTTTCTCAGAAATCATCGTCGAAGACGCGAATTTCCACGAATCGGTCGCGGTCGCGCCTGCGCACCGATCACCGCACACGTACGGTGATTGCGCGGCGGCGACGCGTGCCCAAAGTACCTTAAACATCCACCAGGTGGCGTCAATACGAAATGTATGAAAAAACCTGGGAAATTTACCGACACGGGCCCCAAATACCAACGCAGACCCAAAGTATCTTAAAAATCCAACATCCAACAGGTGGCGCCAATACGAAATGTATGAAAAACCTAGGAAATTTATCGACATGTGCCCCAAATACCAACGCGGGCCCAAAGTATCTTAAAAATCCAACATCCACCAGGTGGCGCCAATACGAAATGTATGAAAAACTTAGGAAATTTACCGACACGGGCCCCAAATACCAACACGGACCCCAAATACCGACGCGGACTCAAAGTATCTTAAACACCCGGTAGGTGGCGCCAATACGAAATGCGCGCGACGCCATTTTGAAAATTTTGAAATCCCCCCCTCCCCCTGTGACGTCATCCCCCTCACCCATCTCGTCGAAGAGCGTGGTACCCCCTCCACCCTCCCCTCGCCCGCGCGGTACCCCCCTCGCACCACCGCACCCCCTCGCCCTAGGGATCAGAACTCTCATAGTATACCTACTGACACTTTTGTGTCTGACATAGCGAGAAATGCCTTTTTTTCTTCTGTCTCCTTTTTTCTGATTTGCTATCTTCGTTAGTCTTCTTTTTGCCACGTGAATAACACTTCACTGCAAAGTGTCCAATCTTCCCACAGTTATAACATTTAGGGGCCTTCTTTGTGTCCCTTTTGAAATGACCCTTTGATTTGGAGAGAAATGCTGCTTCTTCTGATTCTGGTTTTAATGCATCTGTAGTTTTCACCTCTTGAAGCAATTTTACTTTTATTGCGTCTGAAGTGATGGCTATTCCAGAACTTTCCAAACCCATTATCATGGGTTTGTATTCATCGGGCAAACCCGATAACAGCAACGCCCCAATCATTTCGTCATCAACATTGGATCCGATATCCTTTAGTTTGTGGGCAGTATCTATTATTTTATTCACGTACGCTTCTACAGATTTGGATTCTTGTAGTTTTGCTGTTGTTAGGGTTCTGAGTAACCCTACTTTACGAGATAGACCTTTATCTTCAAAAGTTGTCTGCAGTTTAAGCCAGGCCTCCTTTGGTGTAGTTGTATTTTCTATATGGCTATAATTAATTTTGTCCACAGATAGGATAATTTTTGCTCTTGCTTTGCACATCTTCTTGGCATGGGCAGTATATTCAGTTTCTTCTAGTACGCATCCCCATAAATCTTCGCATTCCAAAAGTGCCTGCATTGCAAACTTCCATGTCGCATAATTTTCGCGACCTATTAACTTTTCTATATGAATGCTGTGTGATTGCGTTTCGGACATTTTGAAGGATATACTGATTAATACTGATGCCCACAACACGTGTTATTAAATATTACCCACGTGTTCTAACCTCAATTAGTTGGAGGTCTATTAAGGTTACTTTCCTTTCACAACTAAGAGAAAAGGAAACTATTGCTTGCCACTATTATTGCCAACGGCTATCTTTCTTAACACACTGAGACTTTTCAACTATGTAACCTGGGCCCATAACCTGATGGGTAAGGATTAAAATATACTAGAGGCAATTAAAGTATAACGTGGCTTTATTGCAAGCAACTAGAAACGGAAGTGTGCAAAAGCGTTCAGTAACGGAAGCACAGTTAACATATATATATATATAGAAACAGGAAATAAAGTATACGCGGGGAAGCGCCAAATACAAACATGACTTAAAACTATTTCGCTTTCACATCCCAACACTCTGCTTCCATCCATCCCCAAATTTCTGACGCGTACAGCAAGATACTTTTCACTATGCTTCTGAATATTCTCATTCTTCTCTCAAAATTATTCTTGAACATTCTTTGTTCTATTCCCCATATCTGCGCCATTGCTATTCTAGCTTTCTTTATGACTTCTCTTATATGCATCTCTCTGCCCCCATTTTTCTGGAAATTATACCCTAAGTATTTGAACTCCTTTACTTCTTCCAGACTGTGCCCCTGCCAGCCCCATTCTTCTCTCTTCTTCTTTCCTCTTCCTTTATGAAAAATCAGCACCTTAGATTTCTCTGTGTTCAGTTGCAACCCTTTCCTTTCAAGGTATTTTCCAAATCTTTATATCATGTCCTTAAGATCCTTTGGTTCATTTGCTAGTAACGCTATATCGTCCGCATATGCTAGAGTCCAGATTTTTTCTTTTCCTACTCTAACTCCTCGTGCTTGGTTTTTCCCCATGGTTTCCTCCAAGTCCGCTACATATATTGTAAATAACGTTGGACTCAGTGGGCATCCCTGTCTTACCCCTTTTGTTGTCCAGAGTTTCGATGACATTTCTCCGTTTGCTTTTATAGTATTTCTTGTTTCCTTGTAAATTTCTCCGATTCTCATCCTCAAGCGTTTACTTATGTCCTTTCTCTTCATGATGTTCTGAAGTTTTACTCTATCCGCCTTGTCAAATGCAGCGCTTAAGGGGGTAGACACGGGTAATGCAGCGCGCTGTATACTGACACAATCTGGCCCGAAACATGGGTTTAGTAGAATACGCTTTTCGTCCTTATATGAGCGAATTTTGGGCTGGGCGAGGGTCTTATTCGAAAGACGAAGGTTCAGTGCAGCGCGCTCTGGTCATGGTTCGACGAGATTGTGCTGATATCTAATAATATGAGTGTTCAAAGTAGAGCAAAAATCGACAAAATACATTCGCATGAATCCAAGTATTTTTAGGTCACTAAAAGAGTTTTCTGACTCAAACGATGACCAGAGCGCGCTGCACTGAACCTTCCTCTTTCGAATGAGACCTCACCCAGCTCAAAATCTGCTCATATAAGGACGAAAAGCGTATTCTCGTGAAACGCATTCCCAAATACGAGTTCCGCCATATTGGCGATAATACAGAGCAAATCACGTGACAAATTTAGTTGAGCTAGTGGATATGAGATGGCGCCTACTCGGGAGGACTGCCAACGTGGAATCATAGCAAAACTAAAGCGTTAGCTGGATACACGAGCCACAGTAAAAGCGTGATGCAGTCAATGCATGCATTTTCGGACGATTTTAGGTTAGGTTATATGCATTTTAGGCATATATTGACTGCGATAGAAACTGCTGGGAACTGTGTACATTTACTAAATTAACGCTTTTATTGTAACACATACATCACATGAAATCACTTTCGAATTTATGTTATAATTATATGGCCACATTATTTAAAATAAAAAGGAGAGATTGGAACTTTTTTACTAATACTTGAAATATTGATTTACTGATCATATATTCACAATGTGGAAGTTACAGCAATTATTTGCAATTATTGCTCTTATTATTATTCTTCCGTCTATTGTATATAACATATAACAAGGAAAAGTCTCCAAATCGGTCAACAGTTAACACCCCGATTTTTTTATAATTCTTTACGGTTCTATGCAGAGATGGACATTATTTAAATAAAAGAATATACTTCCGAATGGCCCCAGTGGCTGATCGACACGAGGCTTAGGGGAGGGTGTGTATACCCTAAATCTAAAATTCTATTTAGCTTCGGGTATTTATTAGTTTCCATTGTTTATTAGAAGACCGTTCATTTTGGGCTTCGAATAATTTTTCATCTTTCATTCTATCTTTATCCTAAAATCCTATTCAGATATATTAGCCGGTTGATTCGTTTTCGCGAACAGCGATCAAGAAGAAATCAGACACAACCATCTGACGATCGTGGATTTGTCAGTTGGAGTTCCTCGGCTATCGAAGGGTATGGTGGGGTAACGGGAATGCTGCTCGACTCCGTCTGAAAGTAGTCGTGTGGCTGTTATTTATTCTTATTGTTAGCGTAGTAGTTGTGTTTGTTACGAAGCTATGCATAGACCAATACGAGATGAAGCTATGGAGAAAGAATCAATGTTCTGGCCAATAAAGCTCCTGAATTTTTTCGGAGCTAAGTCACACCTATTCTGATGTGTGTATTTCTACGCTGACAGATTGGTTTGGCCTGTCAGGCCAGAAGCTTGGCGCTATCCCCACCAGTGATGCCAGATTCGGGACGGGAGCGCTCGAGAATTTCCCCCACCTCGCACGCAAACTACGCCGGAGCTGCGTGTCCGTGAGCTCGGCGCTTCGAAGTCCAACTCATGGACACGCAGCTCCGGCGTAGTGTGCGCGCGGTGGGGGAAATTCTCGGGCGCTCCCGTCCCGAATCTGACATCACTGATCCCCACCACTTTTGGCTCACTCTTGTTCTGCGAAGGTGAGAACGAGTCAGAAAACGTTGAGAAAAGGAGCGCCGAGGCAGGCAAGCGGTATAGTGGGAGAATACGCGTTACGAAACTCACCGGCCAATATATCTGAATACGATCTTAGAAGCTCGAATAACAGACGAGAACCTTTGTGGCCCGAGCCGCGCGAGATCTCGCCCCTGTTCGGGGATGTGTCATCGATTATATAGAAACAGAATTTGTTTATTTTTCATCGTATCAATATGAAAATGACACAAATGGTTTCCTGGCATTCTCCCGATTAAATTGACAGAAAATAATTTAAATCGGACTATTTTTAACAAAGCGGGCTTCCAATTTTGCAAACAAATTTTCACGTAATTTCCTTAATTATGGTCCAAATCATATCATTTTTGGGGTCAATTTGATCGAGAAAACATGAGGCATCGATTGACGTTTCGCAAAGATCTGATTAGAAATGCAGAACTGCAGATTTGTCACTGCTTAGTGCGCAACATTGTATGGCCCCGCTGGTTCCGAGCGTCGAAACCCACGAAACTCAGCGAATCGCATGATTGTCTAGCGTGAAGGACAAGAGGGGACTAACCACGGCGAAGGAAAATCAGGCTTCTATCCAGAACGACTTTACTGACAAACTTTATATTCACGTCAAATAAATACTTTAATTATAAAATTTAGACGACGAACTATTGTTGAATTTCGCCAATTCTTACATATGCATCACTTGGTTGGGAATTCCTGATCCCAGAGTTTCATGCATTTACCTATTGAAATGTTGCTTCAAGACATCGGGAAATTGCATTGCTTCTTCTCGTACATACATACATCTGTTCGCCAGTGTGTGTCACGAATGGCGCGACTTTGGTTTCCCAAATAAATTCAGATTTATCAGCGCCCTCGCCTGAACCGCTTGACAAGAAGACTGAACGACGTAAACCGAGTGCGAGCGAAATAGCGCACCA
This sequence comes from Andrena chrysosceles, assembly GCA_963855975.1. Lineage (NCBI taxonomy): Eukaryota > Metazoa > Arthropoda > Insecta > Hymenoptera > Andrenidae > Andrena > Andrena chrysosceles. The sequence goes on along the minus strand of CAWLCU010000363.1, from coordinate 213,294 downwards.
GCGAGAGACCCTCGGTCGACGGCGACTTGAGTCATCCAGTACTGAATATGAAAATGTTCATATTTCTCATTACACGTTGATAAGAGTGTTACCACCGATGGATTCGGTTTATTTTTTCTTATGAATACATGATTACATGTGTCTCGCTGAGTTTCGTGGGCTTCGATGCTCGAAACCAGCGGGGCTATACAATGTTGCGCACTAAGCAGTGACAAATCTGAAGTTCTGCAATTTTTAATCAGATCTTTGCGAAAGTGACGTCAATCGATTCCTTATGTTTTCTCGATCAAATTGGCCCCCAAAATGATATTCGGACCATAATTAAAGAAATTACGTGAAAAGATTGTTTGCAGAATTGAAAGCTCGTTTCGTTAAAAATAGTCTGATTTACATTATAAAGTCGATATCTGGGGCTAGCCAATCAGTTAATTCGCCGGTTCAGTCGCCTTCCAACTTACCAACGGCTACGCTCCAGGTGATTTCCTCCTTACCGTCGGCTGATGACTTCCGGGATTTTAAGGAAGAATTAAAGATACAGCTCGCAGCCTTTAGAGATGATATCTTGTCCAGCCTAAATTGCCTGAGAGCTGATCTCTCTGACATGAAGGCTGAGATTAAGTCGGTGTCTGATCGAGTCAAGGCTCTTGAGGATAAAACTTCCATCCCTGCAGAGCTGTTTCCTTCATCTCACGTAGACGACATCTTTGAGGAATTGAATGACAGGGAGTATAGGTCCAGGAATGTCTTAATTTTTGGGTTACCGGAGTCTGGAGATTCCTCGTTGGATATGGCTAAAGCTGCGAATGTTGAGGGTGTGCGTGCTGTCTTGTCCAACGTATGTCTCCTTGGCTCCCAGGATTTGACTCCTTATCGCCTTGGTAAGAAGGGCACGACATCCTGCAGGCCTCTGTGTGTGCGTCTCGATTCTGCTGCTACCGTTAAGAAGATTCTCCAGAATAAACATCGCTATAAAGGACCTGTCAAGATTTCGGATGACAAGACAAGGCATCAACGGGAGACTCTTTCACACCTTAGGTTGAAGCTGCGTGATCTTCACGAGCTGGGTGACACCCACATGACTATACATTATTCTCGTGGAGTTCCGAAGATTGTGCCGGGTAGATCCCATAGTAACTCTGCGCAAAAAAACTAAATTCATGCCCTTTAGTTTATTTTCAAAATGTCCGTGGTCTGCGTACAAAGCTCGACACTTTACGTAATTCGGTTATTTCTTCCGCTGTGTCATACGATATTATTATTTTAGTTGAGACTTGGCTCACTTCCGCTATCTCTTCTGCTGAACTTGGTCTAAAGAATTACATCGTGTATAGGTGTGATAGAACCCGTCAAACAAGTTGTCTTACTAGGGGAGGGGGAGTTCTTATCGCAGTCAAAGATTCGTTACCGTCCAGTCCTATTACGATCAGCTGTTCCAATGTGGAGCAAGTGTTTGTCCGAGTTCACCTTGGTGATAATAAACATCTATTGTTGGGTTCTGTTTATTTTCCGCCTTCGTCACATTCTTCACTTTACGCGACTCATGTTGATTGTATTAGTGAATTATTCCACAAATACAGTGAGGACACTTTCTCTCTGTTCGGGGATTATAATTTGCCTCACGCTGTGTGGTTTAACGACTTGGATGTAGCGTGTTTCAAAAGATCGGGAGGGTCATCGAATGAATCAGCTGCTATCGATCTCCTCCTTGGTTGTGCAGGGTATTGTAATCTTACCCAACTAATTCTGTCTTTAATGAATACGATGCGATGTTGGACCTTACTTTTTGTGAGCAGTGCTAAAGTCTTAGTTGACCGTGCTATTGACTCGCTTGTTGTACCTGATGTTTACCACCCACCTTTGTATATGTTATTTAGCGATCTTTTTGTATGTCCTGATCTTGTGGGTGGAAACATCGAATATAGGGACTTCAAACATGGTGATTACCCTAGTGTATTGTGTTACTTAAATTCTATCGACTGGGATAAAGAGACTGGAGACATTGAGCCAGACGCTGCCCTTGAGCGACTTTATGATCATATTAATTGGGTAATAGATGCCTTTATTCCTGTTCGGTCAGTCGTTCGATCTATGTTTCCGCACTGGTTTTCCCCTGGTTTGAGGTCCCTGATCCGTTATAAGAAGATAGCGCATAGAGCCTTTAAGCGTTCGGGTGGACACGGTGACTATCTGCACTTTTCTAGTCTTCGTTCGAAATGTAAGGCGGCCTTATTGCGTGATCATCGTATTTACATCGATGGCGTGGAGAGTGCTGTGTCGGATAATGTTTCTTGTTTCTGGAAATTTGTTAATTCCGTGCGAGGTCCGCAAAGTATTCCTGCTAAGGTACACCTAGACCGTAACTCTGTTTCAACGCATTTGGCAGCCGCTAATCTTTTTGCGGAATTCTTTGGTTCTGTATACAATCCCCAGTCCGGAGCGGCGCCTGTCTTGAATCCCGGTCTATCCTCTGTTGGTGAAGTGAACATTCACTCGGTATCTATTTCAATGAGCCAAATATATTCTAAGCTCGTGGCACTAGATTCCACGAAAGGACCAGGTTATGATGGTATTCCGCCTCAGTTTTTAAGGGAGTGTTCTTTTATTCTTTCTAGGCCCCTCTGGCATATTTTTAACTCCTCTCTTTCAACCGGCACCTTCCCAGCAGCTTGGAAGACCACTTTGGTCTCTCCTGTATTCAAGGCGGGCGATCGCTCCGATGTCAGAAACTATAGGCCGGTTTGTAAATTATCTGTTATGCCTAAGACCTTTGAGGAAATTATTACTGAGCATTTAACACCCTGTCTTGCAAATGTTATCTGTGAAGAGCAGCATGGATTTGTTCCTGGGAAATCGACGACATCTAATTTGGCGGTTCACAGCTTCGTTTCATCAGCTTTGAACTCGGGTTTGCAAGTTGATACTGTACAGGGTTAACCACCGAAGACTGGCGGCGCTCGCGCGAACACAATTGAAAATGGGAACAGCGTTACACGCATACGTACTACTACAATCATATCTCAATACATCCGCCATCTATGGGCTATTGCTAAAACTATAGGTTCGTGTAGATGCCAATAGAGAACACCAGGCGCTTTTGGCTGTCTGCCCAGATTATTTTACATTTGACGTAACCGACGGGGAAGACAACGACAGCCTTTTCCCTCAGAAACTGATTGAGAATGTTAGAATGCTTGTTGAACGACGAAACCGTGGGTGATCAACAAGCATTTTAACATTCTCAATCAGTTTCTGAGGGAAAAGGCTGTCGTTTTCTTCCCCGTCGGTTACGTCAAATGTAAAATAATCTGGGCAGACAGCCAAAAACGCCTTGTGCTCTCTACTGGCATCTACACGAACCTATACTTTTAGCAACAGCCCATAGATGGCGGATATATTGACATATGATTGTAGTAGTAAGTATGCGTGTTACGCTGTTGCCATTCTCATATGTACTCGCGCGAGCGCCGCCAGTCTTCGGTGGATAACCCTGTATACACTGATTTCCGGAAAGCATTTGATTCAGTTGATCATTGTATTTTATATAATAAGTTAGTTTCAACCGGGATCAATGGTTCGCTTCTTACCTAGATTAGTAGCTACTTGGAAGGTCGTGTGCAGATTGTTAGTGTGTATGATCAGCGCTCTGATCCTGTTAATGTAACGTCAGGAGTACCTCAAGGTTCACATCTGGGTCCTCTCCTGTTCCTTCTTTTTATTAATGATCTCAGCGCTGTTTTTCTGCATAGTAATTTTCTCATGTATGCTGATGATCTGAAAATCTTCCGTACTATTAGTGCGCCTGCCGATGTTGAAATGTTGCAGATGGATCTAACGAGATTTGAGGAGTGGTGTATCGCCAATAAGTTGTACCTTAACACCGGTAAATGTAAGGTTGCCAGGACTCATAGGGCTATCAATTGTATTCAATCGTCTTATATGCTTTGCGACACCCCACTGACAGTTGTGACTGAGATCTCTGACCTTGGTGTTACGTTTACTTCTTGTTTAGACTTTCGTAATCATTATAGCACTATCACTCGTAAGGCGATGAAAACCCTTGGGTTTATCGCCCGTTTTGGCAAACATTTCAGACGAATCAGGACACTGAAGTTATTATATGTTGCACTAGTTAGGCCATTGGTTGAATATGCGTCAGTTATCTGGTGCCCTAAGCATAAGCAATATGTTAACTTAATAGAAAGGGTGCAGCATAAGTTTCTTAGACTTGCGATGAGACTTTCTGGTAGCCCTATGAGGTTTGACGATCATGATTATGTGCCTGCCTTGCGTCAGACTGGATTTGCAAGTCTTAGCGATCGCCGTGTCTGTACCGACCTGTTATTTCTCTATAAAGTAATCCATGGTCTGATTAACTGTCGGGAACTCGTTGCATTGATTTCATTTCATGCCCCACAACGGTCGTTACGTCCGAGACCTCTTTTTGTAACGTCTGTCCCTGATTATTTCCATTATACTGTTGATCCCATTAATCGGGCCATGGAGGCGATAAATCATTGCCCGGTAGAAATAGACTTTTTTGCGGTCTCACTCGCGTCGTTTAAAAGTCTTTTATTTAAAAGATTGTTATCTCAGTAAAGTGTTTTCTATTGTTCCTTTATTATGTTTATATTGTTTTATTTTCTTGTTATTACTTATTGTAGTATTTATTTTCTTTTTGTTGTTTTCTTTCTTTGGTTTTATTATCTTTGTTGTTATATATCTCTGTATTCTAAAGGGCCTTCCCGTTAATAAATAAATAATAAATAAATTATTTTCTGTCAATTTAATCGAGAGAATGCCATAAACCCATCTACCACAAATGCAGGGTGGAGGAGGTACCCTTTCCATGACGCCGACCGGGCTAGAGAAAATGCGCAGGCTGGGTGGACGTGATTATTATGTGGCCCCCTCCTCAAAGTGACAGAAAATATAGCCTATGTATATGCTATATGAAAATAAATGTTTAGCGTCTATTTCGTTCTTTTGTTTTACATTCGTGAATTTTTTTATCATCCTTCCGCAACATTATTATTACGCCGCAACAGTGTCTTTAGGAAATCGGGTATTGAGTATAGGTCATGTTTTCTGTCACTTCGAGGAGCGGATTTTCTGTCTCTTGGAGGACCAGATTTTCTGTCCACAAAGTGACAGAAAACATAACCTATGCGCTATACCCGATTTCCTAAAGATACTGTTGCGGCGTAATAATAATGTTTTGGAAGGATGACAAAAGGTTCACAAATGTAGCGCAATTGAACGAAATAGGCGCTAAACATTTATTGCCACATAGCATATATATAGCATATATATTTTTTGTCACTTCAAGGAGGGAAACACATAACAATCACGCGCATCCAGCCTGCGCATTTTCAATAGCGGATTTCACGAACGGATTTTCTGTCCTCGAAGTGACTGAAAGTATAACCTAATTGCTATACCCGATTTCCTAAAGATACTGTTGCGACGTAATAATAATGTTTTGGAAGGATGATAAAAAGTTCACAAATGTAGCGTAAAAGAACGAAATAGCCACTAAACATTTGTTGTCATATAGCATATACATAGGTTATATTTTCTGTCACTTCGAGGAAGGGACCACATAATAATCACGCGCATCCAGCCAGCGCATTTTTACTAGCCCAATTCAACATCCAACACAATTTTATGTATAATGTTTGTTCATAACTGCTTCTGCAATGTTATAAGTGTATTTCATGTTCTGTCTTCAACTTCATTTTCTGGGGACATCTCCTCATCTATTTTTCCTTTTCACTTATAATTCCTTACTGCTAACGTAGAATATTGTAACATAAGCACATTTCAAGTAATTGAAATGTACAATGAATTTTCTACGTTTGCAATACCAGCCGACTTTCCGTTTAAATTTTTATAAGTACAACGCAACAGTAGAGAATTTCTTTCCTTATTCAGAAATCAAAATTGAATACGGAAATAGCAAACAGCTCCCTCTCGCGTGCATGAGGCAGCGGCGTATCTATGGGTAATACCATTTCAGTGCAGAAAAAACCTGCTGTAATACCGACCTGCCGAATCAGCCAGACCACGTGACGTGTCTACCCCCTTAAGGCGACTAGGCAGTCGAAAAATCGATATTTTTTATTGCATTTTCCAAAAGTACTAACCTTTCTGAATAAAATGCCGCTTGGTTTATAGTAAAATTCGCAAAATTATAGATTTGACAGTTAAAAACGTCAAGCGGCAACCTATAGCGTCGCCTTTGCCCAGAAATTTTAAACGCGTTTTTCTCGAATATTTTCTTCTCTTCGTTTTTACCTTATTGTGAACGAATGGAGGTTCAGATCGACTTGAAAAAATTACAGGATGTGTAAAACATGTGCCATTTCCGACCAAACCTCTGATATGGTCCGTAAAAATTCGAGATTTTCATAAAAAAATTAAAAAGTCACCGGATTTTAGTAGCGCACAAGCAAGAACGAATTTTTCTCGGAAAAATCGCCGTTTTTCGGCCACCAATCGTATAATTTTGATTTAATTTCTGTTTTTATAGGTTTGGTCGGAAACTATGAATCCAACAAACAAGAATCACACCTTTAAAATCGAATTACGTCACATTTTAAGACCGATATTAGGGCAAAACGCCGGAAAACCGTTAAAATTTTTACCCGTCTGCTGCGCCATTTTTAAAGCACATATATATTTCTTACCATTTATTTCTCAATCTGTATGGTAGTAATAAACATTGGGTAAAAGGGTATACCTGGATGTGCTTTCATTTCTTTACAAATAAATAAAGGACAGAATCTCTTTCTCACGAAAAACGATTGCCTAGTCCCCTTAAGTCCGCGAAAAAGGTATACAGCTTCCCCCCTTTCTTCTGTATTTCTCTGTTAGCTACATAGTTCAGAATAAAAATGTTATCTGTTGTCGACCTACCGCTCCTGAATCCTGCTTGCGTTTCTGGTATTATGTGGTTCTTTTCCAATTCCTCTTTTAATCTTTTTTCTAGGACCATAGCATATATTTTGTACGCTGTGTTTAGGATCGTTATCCCCCGGTAGTTGCTTACCTTTTCTCCATCTCCTTTTTTGAATATTGGTGAAATCACCTCTTCTCTCCACCTCTCCGGGAATCCTTCTCCCTTCCACACTTTATTGAAAATTTCTGTGATTCTTTTTACTATTTTCACGTTACCGCAAATCCAGGCTTCATTTTCTATTTTGTCTTCCCCTGCTGCTTTCTTCTTTTTTAATTTCCTGATTTGTTCTTTTACTTCTGCCTCTGTTATTTCCTCCTCCTCTTCTCCCTCCGTGTTGTCTATTTCTTCCAACTCTCCTACTTCTTTTTTACAGTCGACTCCTTCTAGTACAGTTTTAAAATGATCCTTCCATTCTTTTAAATCTATGTTATTGGAGATTCCTATTCTTTTTTTCTTTGTTTATTTATATATTCCCGTATTTGATTTTCTCCCTTTAATTGCATGATCTCATTTTCTGTATTTTCTTGTAATTCCCTTCTCCTTTCTTCGCACACTTTTTTGTACTCCCTTCTTTTCTTCTGGTAGTCTTCTTTGTTTCCTTTGCCCCTTCTCCAGTTCCTCAGTGCTCTTCTGGCTTCTCTTTTTTTTGTACAATTCGAATTCCACCACTTAAAGCTGCCCAATTTCCATTTTTTTTATTTTTACTTCTTCTTTCCGTACTGCATTGTTTATTTTTCATACCATTTCTTTTACCATGTCATTCACCTCTGCCCTATTGAAGCTTATTTTGTTTAATTACATTTGTTCTAGGACCATAGAACAAATGTAATTTATAGTTCTGATATCAGAGGCATATGGTCTGACTCAACCCTTTCTTCCACTGTGAATTTCTTGATATCTTCTTTCGCCTCGACATTTGTTATTATATAATCAATTACCGTGCTGCCTCTCGGCCCCGTGTATTTATACTCTCCTTTATCATCTCCCTCCATATTCCCGTTCAGAATATTCCATCCTCTTTCTTCCACCATCTCTAATAACAACTTTCCTTCTGTGTTTTTAACTTTGTCTTTTGATTTCCTTACGCCATGCTTTTCTTCTATTCTAAAATCGCCCCCTTCCTGTCCAATATCTCGCATTGAAATCTCCTCCGATTATCAGTTTCACCACCTACCTCTCTTCTATTAAATGGTCTAGCTCTTCTTTCGTCTCCTTCATATCTCTGCTGTACACTGTTATTACTCTCCATTTTTCATTCTGTATCCTGATTCTTCTCTCTTGGATATGTTCCGTTCCTGCGTTCGATTCCTCCTCTTGTATGCCCTTTCTTATACCTGTGATAATTCCGCGTATCGCTTTCCCTTTTTTTCTCTCTGATGGCATATTTACATTTCCATGAGAATTCTTGTGGCAAATTATCTCTCAATCCTTCCCATTGTTTCTCTTCAATCCACGTTTCTACTAATTCTATTAAATCGAGTTCTTTTGAAAAATCCCAAAACTGTTTGTCTTTGCTGAATAATCCTGCTACATTCCAGTATCCTATTTTAAATGTATCTATATCTCTTTGATTTCTTATTCCTTTCCCAATTCTATGTACCCCCTCTCCACGCATATCTGCATCCGCAGGCACGCGGGGACCGGGTGCTGGTACTGACTCTTGTTGTGCTTTCGTTGTCCTTGTAAGCTCTGCGATCCTCCAATAATGTAGAGGTTCATAGAACTTTGCCGACACCAAAAATTTACTTCTTTCAGCCCACCATCTTCTTTCCAAATAAATGTCTTATCGTTGATATCTCATCCCTACTCTTGCACTCGTCCCTCAGATCCTGCATTCCCTGCCTCAGATCTCTATTATCTTTTCTCAACTCTTCCATGTCTTTCTTAACTGCCAGCACAGCTTCCATCAATTTGTCTAATTTTACATCCATTTTTTTCCTACCCTGTCTTCTGGCTGTCTGGCGTTTCTGCAGTTCGTATAACTACCTCGGTTTTCTTCGTCGGAGGCGGCCTCCCTACTTTCCTCGCTTTTAAGAAATCTTCCTCTATTTCCTTTCCGGCCCTTAACCTCTCCTGCTCCTCCTCGTCCTCCCGTTTCCTCTTGAATGAATCCAGCCTTCGCTATCCGCTCTTCTTTTTCCCATCTGTTCTACCATCGATGGTCTTCCCCGTCTTCTCGTTTCCTTTTGCACTTCCCCGCCTTCGCCTGCTCGGCTCATTAGAGTCACCGCTCTTCTTTACATACTGCTGTCTCTGCTTTGTCTTCTTGCTTCTTCCACTTCCGTAGATGTCACTTATCCAACGCCACGTATCTTATACTTTGTGCACTCGTTTCACACCTTCTCTTCTTCACCTTTTATCTCAACCTTCGACTCTTTATTATCTGTCAATTATACTGTCCACCGGAACCTTGTCTACTCCCCTCATTTTCCACCCGACATCGTAAATTTCCGCGCACTTTTGCCACACTTTTCTTCTATTTCTTTTGCCTGTCTGCATACACACGTTATTCTCTCGCGCACGTCACGTGGTCCCCCCCCCCCCAATAAGTTTCAATGTATACACTTTATTTCCACTGGTTTTTGAGATGATGCGCTTGCAAATTTACTGATTTTCCCCTGGAAGAAAACTCGCTGGAATAGCAAGGATCGGGAACGGTCTTACTGGCGCCACGGGTGGCACTGCCTGTTGAAATAGATACCTACCTGTCAAAGGTTTACGCCAGGAATGGCAGGCCCAAAGGCTGGACAATTCTTTTCCGTCAGAAATGCTACTTAGGTAGGTACATCTGCGGCATCGAGAAGCGCATCGTTACTTTCATTTCGCACTTGCTTCTACGCTCGGATGGCCGGTTCTTTTGGGAGGGATGCAAGTTGGATTGGTTAGGTTCGGAGGAGTGAAAGTTGCTAGACTAAATTTCAACCATAGGGAGCAGATTGTATCAGAACCAATCGGATTTGCATCCCTCACAAACGGCTGCACTCTTGAAGAGGCCCTCTTCACAGCAATACCTCCTCCCCAATGCCCACCTTCTCTCGCACGGAATACGTCAACGCATGGTTTTGTTTTGATATCGAAGCTCATGTTTATACTCGGGAGGACCACGCGTCGACAGCGGGCTACCCAGTTATTGAATTCAGGAGACGATAGAAACACTTTATTACAAAACACACATGTACTATAATTAAAGTAAATCGTATTCCTCTCGGGCAGGAGTCGCCCGACGTTCGTCAAGGAGATGCGGCCTGGTACCCCGTGGCGAGGGCTGCCCTTCGCAGTGCCTCACCCGATTTTTATGGCTTTTACCGGAAAAAGGTACGAATCCTGGGCCGAACGTAACGAATTGGGGTCGAGCCCCTGCAGTCGATGGTGGAATATCCATTACAGCTTATTAAGAAATTCTTGTCTTCATCGTATCGAGAGGGAAGTGACGCCAATGGATTCCTTATGTTTTACTGACGAAAATCATACCAAATATCATGCAAATCGGACTACTTTGATACAAGCTATTTGTATTCCCTATGTAAAAGTTGTCCGATTTACACGACATTAGGCATGATTTTCATCGGAAAACCACAAGGAATCCAACGGCGACACTTCCATATCCATACGATAAAGAATAAAGAATGATTTTATTTCCTAAACAAATACAGGGTAATTCTGGAGGTACGCCCGTCGCCTCGTGGCGAGGACAACACCCCGCAGTGCCCATCGAATTTTATGGCTTTCGACCCTCGAAGGGTTTGGAATATCATTAAGAAGTGAGAAATGTTTAGGATTTCAAATGTTTGCTTCTTTTCTTCGTCGTATCGAAGGAGAAAGTGATGCCAATGGATTCCTGGCGTTTCGTCGATTAAAATCATAACAAATTTCATGTAAATCGGACTATTTGTAACCAAGTCAAGTCAGCTTGAAATGATATAAATCGATTTTCCGTGGAATTTCCTTCATTGTGTCATTTTCAACGGCGAAACATAAGGAATCGATGGTTGTCGTTTTTGCAAAGATCTGATGAGAAATGCGCGAGTCGAAGATTTCTCACTTCTTAATAGGCTGTCGAACCCCTTCGAGGGTCGAAAACCATAAAAATCGGGTGAGGCACTGCGAAGGTCTGTCCTCGCCACGGGGTACCAGACCGCATCTTCTTGACGGGCGTTGCTCCAGAATTACCCTGTATTTGTTTAGGAAATAAAATCATTCTTTATCGTATGGATATGGAAGTGTCGCCGTTGGATTCCTTGTGGTTTTCCAATGAAAATCATGCCAAATGTCGTGTAAATCGGACAACTTTTACATAGGGAATACAAATAGCTTGTATCAAAGTAGTCCGATTTGCATGATATTTGGTATGATTTTCGTCAGAAAAACATAAGGAATCCATTGGCGTCACTTCCCTTTCGATACGATGAAGAAAGGAATTTCTTAATACGCTGTAATGGATATTTCACCCTCGACTGCGGGGGCTCGACCTCAATTCGCTACGTTCGGCCCAGGTTTCATACCTTTTCCGCAAAAGCCATAAAAATCGGGCGAGGCACTGTGAAGGGCTGTCCTCGCCACGGGGTACCTGGCCGCATCTACTTGACGGGTGTTGCTGCAGAATTACCCTGTATCATTTGTGTAGTGTGTGACCCGACTACCCTCCGTGTAATCGGTCTGCGCGAAGTTGGGCGCAAGTTCGATCATTATCAGTACTCCTGCCTGAGAGGAATACGATTAACTTTCATTATAGTACATGTGTGGTTTTTAGTAAAGTGTTTCTATCGTCTCCTGAATTCAATAACTGGCATCTAGACATTAAAAGTCGTCACCCACTAAGCCGAACGGAAGCGAAGCGAAGCGCGGCAGCCACGCATTGCTCATGTGATAGAACAGCAGCGACCATGCATCGCCCATATGACAGAACAGCGCCGACGAACAGTTCGCTTTGGTCGCCGCGCTTCGCTTCGGCGAAATGGGCGACGGCCTTTACGCTCCTACAATCCACCGTCAATACGCCTCGTGGAGAGACACAGGAAGAAAAGGGGTAGTCCGCTGTCGACGCGTGGTCCTCTGGAGTATAAACACGCGCTTCAATATTAAAACAATAGCATGCGTTAACGTATTCCGTGCGAGAGAAGGTGGGCATTGCTGTGAAGAAGGCCTCTTCAAGGGGGCAGCCGTTTGTCAGGAATGCAAATCCAATTGGTTCTAATACAATCTGCTTCCTATGGTGGAAATTTAGTCTAGCAACTTTCACACCTCCTAACCGAACCAATCGAACTTGCATCCCTCTGAAAAGAACCGGCCATCCGAGCGTAGAAGCAAGTGCGCAATAAAAGTAACGGTACGCTTCTCGATACCGCAGATGTACCTACCTAAGTAGCATTTCTGACGGAAAAGAATTGTCCAGCCTTTGGGCCTGCAATTCCTGGCGTAGGCCTTTGGCAGGTGGGTATCTGTTTCAACAGGCAATGCCACCCGTGACGCTAGCAAGACCGTTCCCGATCCTTGCTATTCCAGCGGGTTTTCTTCGAGGGAAAATCAGTAAATTTGCAAGCGCAAAATCTCAAAAACCAGTGGAAATAAAGTGTATACATTAAAGCTTAATGAATTTGTCTCGTAACGCACTATCAAGCCACCTCTGAAAAAAATTAGTTCCTTTTGGAAAACCGAACTCGACCATCGTATCTTTTATAATAAGAATAATAAAAAAAAATCGTCCGCACTAATAAATTGGCCGCCTCAAACCATGCAATTCCATTTTTTTTTATATTTTTTACCTCCAATAAGTTAGGAGATATCCCGCTGTCCAGTCTACCGTGGGACACCGTGTGTATATGTATGTGGGACAATTTTTCAGGATGGATTCTACACATCAGCATAATAAGACAAATTTGTATACGAAAATGTCCGATTAATTTTAGTTTCACAGTGATAAGAATTTTTATAGTTTAAGAAACATGGGTCCGAAACGGCTATTAAAGTGGCATGTAACGAAGCCCAGCTGTGTTTTTGCGGACGGATATATTGATTATCATTTCGCCTTTGTTTTTTTAAAGGCGCGAAGGAAAGGTATGAATGAAAATACATATAGTGTATTAGACCAACTCACGAACGCGCCAGTTTGTCGGTTGCCCTTGTATAGACGTTTCGGGCCGGTATTTTACGGAATATAAAAATGCTTTTAACTGCAAAACTAAGCATTATCGGAAATATACGTATACCAACTTTTCGTATTATCTTGATGAGTAGAATCGACCCTGAAATATTGGCGCACATATTTATAAACACCCTATACAACTGTGAGTACAAGGTGTTGGAGACATGTAAACTATGTAAGATATTTCACCTTTTTTCATTAACTTAAGGGTTAGGCTACCTTGGACTGAGCAAAATTGCAGTCATTTTTGGTATTTTTTTAGGGAGATAATGAAATAAATAGAAAATTCAATATGAAACCTGTTATTGTACAACTCTCGCCGGAAAAAATCGTATTTTTTTTACAAAATGGAGGCGATAGAGTCGTGATACGCAAGATCTTGAAGAGCGACGTTGTCCACGGTGTTCACTCTCACGGCTATATCGTTTGATTTACAAGGAGAGATTCCCAGGTGTCTGTCTCCGCTTGCTTTGATTTTTGGATATGTTTTAGAGGACCGAAAAATAATATATACGTGTTTTTTATGGCAGCCCGTTTTCATATTTAGGGGGTTAAACCTCTTAGGGAGTTAAATACCGAAAAATAAAAAATACGTGTCTTTTTATTTTGACTCGTTTGCATGTCAAATGGGTTGAAACCACCCCTCGAAGTTCATAAGGGGTACTAAATTGTGTTGAATAAAACTTTATACTAAAATTTACGTCATAACTTCCTCTGTGGAGGATGTTCTTGTTGTCAGTCACCGTTATTAGGGGGTAAACTACCCGTAATCGTTTAACTGCGCATTTAAGCGACTTGAAGCGTGAAAAAAATGATAAATTCCTAAAAAAACCGTAGACTTAATTTATTTTAAGATGGTACATCGGTGGTTTTATGACCTCCCATCGGTACTGACAATCACAGGTGAACCACCCCATGAGTAGTTAACCCCCTACTAACGGTGACTGGCGACAAGATCACCATACACACAGCAAATTATGATGCAAATAAAATTTATATAAAGTTTTATTCAACAAAATTTTGTACCCCTTATGACCTTTGAGGGGTGGATTCACTCTCTAAACATGAAAATGGGTCAAAATAGAAAGACAGGCATTTCTTATTTTTCGGTCCTGTAAAACATATCCAAAAACCAAAGCAATCGGAGGCGGATACCTAGGAACCTCTCCTTGTTAGAACAAAAAACCAAAAAGTTTTATTTTCTACATGGCTAAAACTAGAGAAGTACATATGGGTTTTGCGATATCTTGAACATATTCTTTGCAATTGACACATTTTGTAAAACATGCATTATTTAAACGATTTTCTTCAGCTTCGATTCTCTATTTGTTTGTGTTGAGTATCGTGTTAAATATTGTACCAAATATAATTTTATTCGTAATTATTTAATTTCATTATCAATGATTGTGGTTATTTAATAAGGTCTTGATAACTAGTCCTTATAAGCATATTTTTTAATCATGAATGTAATCATATATAGGTTTCAATATTAGTATATTTTATTATTACCAAGTATTGTATATAAGGATATTAAATAAACCATGAATTTTTCCTTATGTTTTTCCGATGCAAATCATACCAAATCTATATCTATATCTATATCTACTGCCAGGTGGCGCTTTACGTTCGTACACAGATAATTATCGCTCTCCGTTATTTCTTTAATTTTTCGGGCAAATTACTTCCTCGTGGGTGTGTAAACAGTTAATAAAAGTCATTTGACATTTATTCTTGGTGTCATTTACGCTACAGCATCGCGAACAGAGCCGATCGTGCAGATTTATATAATTATGAATTATGACAATCGTAGGTAGATGGTGCCACAGTGGTGTTTCAACACGGATTAGAAGTGTTCTAGACGGGAACATGTGGCTTGGCAGTGCCCTCACCATGTTCATGAAATACTGTAGAATGTTAGCGATGTAAAAAAATCGACCCCCTAGTAAGCTCGAATGCAATTGAATCTCGATCGGCCACAATCGTTTGAGCCGAGTGTACAAAACCCTTATGTTAAAAAATGTAATAATATTTAATTAAAAAGTAATACTGGACATAACCCATGTTTTTCAACGTCCACCGTTAAAAAGTATCGAGGCAATTTTGAGGTACATATAACTTGTAGCGACGAAGTTTTTCGTTAATATACAAGCAAGTTTTTTTACCAATTTTTACACTGATTAATAAATAATTGTAGAAAATATGACGCTATACAGGGTGTTACTCTACCTATAGTCAATACTTTGGGGGTGATTCTACAGGCGTATATAAGTCGAAAATCAAGAGTGCCGAAATTGCGGTAAATGCTTCGTTTATTAATTAATTATCGATGGTTAAAGATTGGCGTCTGGATCGCCTGAATCAGCCTGAATGACGGCAACTCGACGGACAGCGGGCCGCGCGAGGCGGGCCAGCCAAGGCGCGTGCAGTGGCGGCGGACGCGCCACGGATTTACCATGTAAAGCGGATACTTACCCACCTCGCCGAAACTGTGACATACGGTACTTGCGATAATTTATGAAAAGACGCAAACATTGTTCGGCATTAAACCTGCCTACTCGTAAAAATCCACAAGGGCATATCAAAACCCGCCCAACGGGATTCTCCAGTAGAGAGGGTGAATGCCATTGCCTTTGAAAATATTGCCCTCAAAAATCACCCACACGGCTACACACGCACTGCGATTGTCCCCTCCGCGATTGTTCATTTAATTACACACACGCACCACGATTAGTTTTCTCGCGAGTGTCCATGTCTTCACGCACCGCGATTGTCCCGTCCGCGAGTGTCCATGTGTTCACGCACAAAATATTGTCTTACAGGAGATGTTCAACGTGACCACCATTCTCTTGAAGGCACAGTTGTATTCTTCTGCGAAAGTTTTCGCGTACTTGTCGGAAGTCGCTCATCACATTCTGCACTATCCCCGATGTAAACTGGATTCGTTGTTCTAATTCGTCCCGCGTGGCCACGGGCGTTGAATAGACCAAATTCTTCATATGTCCCCAGTAAAAGAAATCAAGGGGATTGAAATCTGGAGACCGAGCAGGCCAAGCGTTAGGTCCTTCTCGTCCAATCCATCTATTTCCGAAGTATGCGTTTAAATGTTGGCGTACTATTACGGCGTAATGTGGTCCTGCACCGTCTTGCACGTACCACATGTCTCTTCGCACAATCAATGGCACGTCCTCTAATATAGCAGGCAATTGTGTCTGCAGGAATTGAGAAGAACAGGACCAATAATCTTGTCGCCAAGAATTCCTGCCCAAATATTCGTTGAAAATTGGCGCTGGGTATTTCTTTCTAACAGCGCGTGTGGGTTTTCTTCTGCCCAGACGTGAGAATTACGTGTATTAACGCTGCCATATCGGTTGAAATTTGCTTCGTCGGTAAACAATATCTTCGATAGGAAGCCTTCATCGGCTGTAATCATTTCCATCATCCACGTGCAAAAGTGGAAACGGTTCTCCAAATCACCCTCTTCTATTTCCTGCACCCGTTGCAAATGATACGGGTACAGTTGATTGTCTTTCAGAATTCTCCAGACAGTGGTACTGCTTACACGTTCCTCTGCCGCGATTCTTCGTGTGCTGGTCGAAGGGTTTTCCTCAATTCGCCGCATTACCCTCTCTTCGAGGTGCGGATCTCATTGATCACGACCCTCGGATCTGTTACCCGTAACCGAACCTGTATCGTGTAATCGTTGATACGGTCTAGTAAATATCCTTCTATCGGGCACATTTGTCGTTGGATATTTTTGGCAATAATTGCGAAGTGCTTCAGGAGTACTACCCTTCGCTTCACCGTAGCACATGAGCATATCTGCGAGCTCCATGAACAAATATTGTCCTTCCATCGTAGAAAATTCGTACGTAGGCACCACTTCACACACCACTACACACACCGTCACACACCACACACAGAATAAAGCCTAAAAAAGAAAAGAAAATAAATCTAAAAAGCCTAAGCTAAAGCTAAAACTGAAACTGAAACTAAACCTAAAATTAATCGACAACTCTAACTAAATTCAAAAACGCAGACTGCTTTCTGCAGTAGAAATACTTCTCGCCGATTGCAGTCTGTGCTCGCGTTGATGACAGTCGTCAAACTGAGGAGACCATGGCCAAATCCCTGCGCGAAGGAAACGAAAAATGTTACGAATAAACAACCACATACAATGTGTCGCTATACCTGCGCCGAGTCGCTCAGGCGATGATAGACAGCTTATGCGATAAATTAAATTCTTTATTCTTCATCGAATCGATAGGTATGCCAGTGACACCAATGGATTCCCTATGTTTTTCCGATGAAAATCATACCAAATGTAATGTAACTCGGATTACTCTTAACGAAGCTAATTTTACATGAGGCCCGCGTGTGCCTGTGCTGGAGAATCACAGCTGTTTCGCACGGCCAGTCAATGCCCCCGACGAGACCGTTCCTCGCTGAGTTTCGTGGCCTCCGACCGCGACGCTCGAGATCAGGGGGTCATACAATGTTGCGCACTAGAAAGAGACGAATCTGAAATTATTCTGCATTTCTCATCAGATCTTTGCGAAAGTGGCGTCGATCGATTCCTTATGTTTTCCGGATGAAAATGGCCCCAAAAACGACATAATGCGGACCATAATTAAGGAATTTACATGAAAAATTGATTTGTATAATGGAAAATGAACTTCGTTAAAAATAGGAAAAACATAGAGAATCCATTGGTGTCACTGCCATACCTATCGATTCCATGAAGGATAAAGAATGTAATTTATTGCATAAGCTGTGTATCATCACCTGAGCCACTCGGCGAAGATGTAGCGATACATTGTATGTAGGTTGTTTATTCGTAACGTTGTTCGTGACCTTCGCGCAGGGATTTGACCCTTGAACGTCTCCTCAGTTTGACGACTGTCGTCAACGCGACCACAGGCTGCAATCGGCGAGAAGTATTTCTATTGTAGAAAGCAGTCTGTGTTGTTGAATTTAGTCATAGTTTTAGATTAATTTTAGGTTTAGTTTCAGTTTCAGTTTTAGTTTCAGTTTTAGCTTTAGCTTAGGCCTTTTAAATTTCTTTCCTTTTCTTTTTTAGGCTTTATTCTGTGTGTGGTGTGTGACGGTGTGTGTAGTAGTGTGTGAAGTGGTGTGTGACGGTGTGTGTAGTGGTATGTGAAGTGGTGCCTACGTACGAATTTTCTACGATGGAAGGACAATATTCGTTCATGGAGCTCGCAGACATGCTCATGTGCTACGGTGAAGCGAAGGGTAGTACTCCTGAAGCACTTCGCAATTATTGCCAAAAATATCCAACGACAAATGTGCCCGATAGAAGGATATTTACTAGACTGTATCAACGATTACGCGATACAGGTTCGGTTACGGGTAACAGATCCGGCGGACGTGATCAACGAGATCCGCACCTCGAAGAGAGGGTAATGCGGCGAATTGAGGAAAACCCTTCGACCAGCACACGAAGAATCGCGGCAGAGGAACGTGTAAGCAGTACCACTGTCTGGAGAATTCTGAAAGACAATCAACTGTACCCGTATCATTTGCAACGGGTGCAGGAAATAGAAGAGGGTGATTTGGAGAACCGTTTCCACTTTTGCACGTGGATGATGGAAATGATTACAGCCGATGAAGGCTTCCTATCGAAGATATTGTTTACCGACGAAGCAAACTTCAACCGATATGGCAGCGTTAATACACGTAATTCTCACGTCTGGGCAGAAGAAAACCCACGCGCGCTGTTAGAAAGAAATACCCAGCGCCAATTTTCAACGAATATTTGGGCAGGAATTCTTGGCGACAAAATTATTGGTCCTGTTCTTCTCCCTCGTCGGTTAACAAGCCAAGGATGTCTCGAATTCCTGCAGACACAATTGCCTGCTCTATTAGAGGACATGCCATTGATTGTGCGAAGAGACATGTGGTACGTGCAAGACGGTGCAGGACCACATTACGCCGTAATAGTACGCCAACATTTGAACGCATACTTCGGAAATGGATGGATTGGACGAGAAGGACCTAACGTTTGGCCTGCTCGGTCTCCAGATTTAAATCCCCTTGATTTCTTTTACTGGGGACATATGAAGAATTTGGTCTATTCAACGCCAGTAGTAAGGCTAAGGGGATTCTAACCCAGGTCCTCTGAGGGGAGCGCGGGGGCGGGGGGAAGTGAGGGCGCGCGGGGGAGCGCGGCGGAGGGAAACATGGGCGCGGGGCCTGCGGGGAGAGGAAAACCGGTTGCGCGCGCACGAGCCGCGGAGTGGGGGAAGCTGCGATGATGGAGGGGATCACTCCAGGCCGAGCCGCCGCGGAGACCGGACCCACCGCCGAAAACTTTTTAGAGGGAGTGAATGACCCCCGAGAACTTTTTTAGACCTAACCGGAGGGAGTGAATGACCCACCCCCAAATATTTTTCCAAACCATTATGTAGCTGAAATTGTTTTAATAATTTATTTTTATTGGGAATTATTTCGGACGATCTCGGGAAAAATCGGCGTTTTTTTACACACCGCGTCTTTGGAGGGTGGGAAAGAGATAGAACATTACTTTAAAGCTAAAATCGGGGAGAGGGAAAGAGTCAGCGCTACATAGTGATACAAACACATTTTATTCTAAAGCTAAAAGTATTTCGAAGCGTTTCGATTTACTTTAAAGCTAAATCTGGGAGAGGAAAAGAGACAGCGCTACATAGTGATACAAACACATTTTATTAAAGCTAACAGTATTTCAAAGCGTTCCGATTTAACGTCGCTGCATATCGTGTGTAATTTGAATCTCCTCTAGCAGTCGTGCAGGATGGCGACATTTGGCAGCGCGAATCATAGAAAGAATTATGCGGCGTCAGCAGAAACTTTTTTCCATACCAATATGTGATGGAAAGTTTTCCCCAACACAGAGAAATAATAATAATTTTTTAATCACCGATATAGCAAACTGTTATGTAGCAAACAGACATATTTTTCCGAACCATTATGTAGCGAGCATTCTAAAGCTAACAGTATTTCAAAGCGTTCCGATTTAACGTCGCGGCGTATCGCGAGATTTCGCGAAATCTGACTCTTCTGGAGCAGCCGCGCTAGATGACGTCATTTGGCAGCGTGAAGAACAAAATACAATACATGTAGAAACGTCGAATCTTAAAATTATGCGGCATCAGCAGAAAAAATCTTTTCCATATCAACAGACATTTTTTTCCCAACGCAGAGAAAAAATAATTTTAATCCCCTCCCTCACCGATCTACCGAACCAATATGTAGCAAACACACTCTAAAGCTAACAATTTTTAAAAATGTTTTTCAATCTTAACATCGCAGCGTATCGCGCGATCACGTGTAATTTGAATCCCCCGTGATGGGACCGCCGTGCAAGATTACATCATTTGGTGGCGTAACGAACGCACGAATCATAAAAAGAATTATGTGGTGTCAGCAGAAATTGGTGAGGTGAGAAGGATGAAGACGGATAAATAAATAGAGAAATAATATGTTTAAGTAATTTAATTACAATTAAAAGAATATAAAAATATAAACAGAAATGAAATATAAACAGAAATGAAATATAATTTAACATTTTTTTCCTACGAGCATCCGCTAAAATATCATTGATGACAGATGCTACCAGTTCGCAATCTACAAGATAATCCTCGTCGTAGTATTCGCTATCACATATTATTTTAGCAGCACGACGCGTATGTAATGTTTCGCAGGCAGCGTCGCCCTGTTACAACACAGTAACAAAAGTTTTAAAGTTTGTCCTCACATCTTCCGCAGTTTGATACAGCCGCGGATACACATAGCTTACACATGACTTAAGATTAAATAAAAATGATACTGTATTCAGTTTGAAATACAGCGACTTATTACGTAGTATCGTCTTTAGAATTGGAGGCGAGAATCATAGAAAGAATTATGCAGAGTCGATAGAAATTGATGACAAGTGAAGGAGGGAGACAGACAAGCAAATAGATTGCAATATTTGTAAAATGATTACATATTGTTCAATTAATTAAACAATAGAAATATAAAAATAGAATATAAATAGTGAATCAGCAGAACCATCTCTCTCTATCTCTCTCTCTCTCTCTCTCTCTCTCTCTCTGTCTGTCTCTGTCTCTCAATCTCTCGTTCTTTCTCCTTCTCTTTTTCTCTTCTTCACATCAATCGCAAGACAACATGAACATTCACGAACAGCTGATGGACTTCCTATTTACTTTTCGCGACATCATACATACATACTCTTCCACACAACACCTCGTCTACATTCATACGCACTCACGCTCTCGTGACCGAACCGAGTGCTCAGTTACACAGAACAGTAATATCTCAACAACATTCGCCAAAAGTGTTACGTATCTATTGTATCGCCTCAATTCTTTATCTCTAAATAAACCGCACGATTCTCAACATCTTTGAGTTCTCTCCATACAAATAGAATATAAAAATACAATATAAAAAAGACAAAAATATTATAATAATAATAAAAATAATAATTTAATTTATTGCCCACTTTTGCGTTACAATTTAACGATGAAATAATCTTTCCATTTCATTCTCATGATTGTGTCAGTGTAAGTCCCACCCTTCTAATGTATCCTGCTGTGTCTTAACAATTTTTTCTATTTTACAAGTGTTTCCTAATCTATTCTATGTTGTATAATATTCTTTTATCACTTTCCTGTTCTTCCCATGTTTTCCTTCTCCCTATTATCTCCCATAGAATAGCCAAGTTTTTCCCTCCTCCTCTAATTACCTCTTTCCAATTCCTAAATACAACACAATATAAATATAAATATAAAAGAAAATACAATTAAATAAGAAATATAATAAAAAAGAATATAATAAAATAAAAGTAAATACAATTAAAGAAGAAATATAATAAAAAGAATATAATAATATAATAAAAGAAAATAAAATAATAAAAAAAGAAAATACAATTAAATATCAAATATAATATAAAAAAGAAAAAATATAAAAAAAGAATATAAATAGAATATAAATAGAATATAAAAATAAGAAATAAAAAAATAAAAATATAAAAACTCAATTCAATATAAAAATACAATATAAAGAAATAATATAATAAAAGAAAATAAAATAATAATAAAAGAAAATAGAATTAAATATTAAATATAATATAAAAAATAAAAATTGTAAAAATAGAATATAAATAGAATATAAAAAATGAAAAATAAAAAAAATAAAAAATATAAAAATTCAATATAAAAGTGCATTATAAAAAAAATATAATAATAATAATAATAATAATAATAATTTAATTTATTGCCCACATTCGTGTTACAATTTAACGATCATATACTCTTTCCATTTCATTCCCGTGATTGTGTCAGTGTAAGTCCTACCTTTCTAATGTATCCTGCTGTGTCTTAACCAATTTTTCTATTTTACAAGTGTTTCCTAATCTATTTTATGTTGCATAATCATCTTTTATCACTTTCCTGTTCTTCCCATCTTTTCCTTCTCCCTATTATCTCCTGTAGAATAGCCAAGTTTATCCTTTCTCATGTAATTACCTCTTTCCAATTGCTGCCATTCTCTCCACTTACTTCACGTGCTTCAATCACGTGTTTCACTGTTTCTTCCTCTTTCCTACAAAGCCTACATATCCTTTCATCTTTCGATATCCAATATTTACATGTCCTCGTTTCACTACCCTGTATGAATCTTCCTATCCATTCTAATTCTCCTCTCCTTTTTTTCTTCTTCCCTCATAAGTATTTCGACTTATCTCCTGATTTGCTTGACACCTCTCTTAATTCTCTTAGGAACTTTGACTCTTTTATTTTCATCTCTCTTTCTTGTTCTTGGATGTATATACTTATCTGCTCTATTTTCGATCACACTTCTTCACCAATAAAATATAAAAATACAATTGAAAAATAAAATAAAATAAAATAAAAGAAAATACAATTAAATAAGAAATATAATAAAAAAGAATAAAATAAAATAATAAATATAATATAAAAAGAAAAAAAAACATAAAAATAGAATATAAAAGAATATAATATAAAAAAGAAAAAATATAAAAATACAATAAAAATATAAGATAAAATACAATACAATATAAAAAAATAAATATAAATGAATATAAATGAAATTAAAAATATAAAAATACAATTAAAATAGATAATAAAATACAATACAATATAAAACTCAATAAAAATATAAAAGAAAATAAAAAAAATATATATATATATGAATATAAAAATATGAATTAAAAAATAAAAATATAAAAATTCAATATAAAAAATACATTATAAAAAGAAAAAATATAATAATAATAATAATAATAATTTAATTTGTTACCCACTTTTGTGTTACAATTTAACAATCATATACTCTTTCCATTTCATTCCCGTGATTGTGTCAGTGTAAGTCCTACCCTTCTAATGTATCCTGCTGTGTCTTAACAAATTTTTTTTATTTTACAAGTGTTTCCTAATCTATTTTATGTTGCATAATCATCTTTTATCACTTTCCTGTTCTTCCCATCTTTTCATTCTCCCTATTATCTCCTATAGAATAACCAAGTTTGTCCCTTCTCCTCTAATTACCTCTTTCCAATTGCTGCCACTCTCTCCACTTACTTCACATGCTTCAATCACGTGTTTCACTGTTTCTTCCTCTTTCTTACAAACCATACATATCCTTTCTTCTTTCTTCTTTCGATAGCCAGCCACGGAGACCTCTCCAGACCTGACCCACGCCCGAAAATTTTTTATACCTAGCCGAGTGAGGAAATGACCTTGGCCCAACCCCAAAAATTTTTTCCAAACCAATATGTGATCGAATTTTCCCCCCAACACAGAGAAATAATAATTTATTTTTATCGGATGATGTTTCAGACAATGTCGGGAAAGATCGGCATGTTACAAACCATGTATTCGGAGGAAGGAAAGAGAGAGCATTACATTAAAATCTAAATTCGTGGAGGGAAAGAGAGAGCAATACTTAGCGTCGCAGCGTCTCGCGCGATCGTGCGTAATTTGACTCCTCTGGAGCAGCCGCGTGCGATGACGTCATTCAACGGCGCGAAGAAGGCTCGAACGAAATAGAATTATGCAGTGTCTGCAAATGTTAGAATTATGTGGCGAAAGGAGAAGGAAGACGGGTAAATAAAATGTAGAAATAATATAAGTTTAAGAAATATATATTGTTATAGAAAAAAATATAAATATACAACTAAATAGAAATATAATAAAAAAGGAATATAATAATAAAATATAATAATAAAATGTTATAAAATAACACGGAATAAATAGTAAAAATAGAAAAAAATAGTAAAAATAGAAAAAAATAGAAAAAATAGAAAAAAATAGTAAAAATAGAAAAAATATATACAAATGAAATTAACTAAACAAATTAAAATCTATATAAATTAATCTCTCCGCGCTGCGTTGGCGGTGGCGCGAGCAAGATCCGGGAGCATGTCTAAAACATGTAAACGCAAATATAATATTAATACTTTCCGCACAATATCCTATCACAATATCACTTACCAGCAAGCCATCAATGGCTGCAGTGATGTTGTCGCTGTCATCGCTGTCATCGTTGTCATCGGTGTCGGAGGATGAGGAGTCCTCGATGCTGTCCTCACCACCACCACCACCACCGACTGCTCCCTGCAAATCCTAGAACATAGAAACCTTGATATAATATTCACGTGTTAAACGTAAAAAAAAAACGTACAAAACATTGTTATGTACATACCTCCTGATTATTCCCCCACATCTCCTGGTCCTCGTCGGGCGCAATCCTGAATATTCCCATTATTTTTGGTTGGAACTATTGCCTTTAAAGAGACTGTTGCCGTCAAAGATTTGAAGACAACTGGTCACGCTGCATCTCC
Organism: Andrena chrysosceles; assembly: GCA_963855975.1. Classification (NCBI taxonomy): domain Eukaryota; kingdom Metazoa; phylum Arthropoda; class Insecta; order Hymenoptera; family Andrenidae; genus Andrena; species Andrena chrysosceles. Next base: position 188,334 of record CAWLCU010000363.1, on the reverse strand, counting down.
AGGCTCTTGCATTTAAAATCTTATCATGAAATCGAGAAGTGCGTAGCTTTGCAAAAGTAAGATGCTGTTGTTCTCCACATTCATTTTCGCTGACCATCCTCTCCTTCTTCACACGCATCTTCTTTCCCTTCTTCTTTGGACACACCAAGCGACTAGAACAAATCTCTTTGATCATGTATCGAACGTGAATCGTACCACTCTGAACGTGAATCGTACCCCTCTGAACGTGTATCAAACGGGTATCGAACGTGAATCGAACGTGAATCGTACCACTCTGAACGTGAATCGTACCACTCTGAACGTGAATCGTACCACTCTGAACGTGAATCGTACCACTTCGAACATGCATCGAACGTGAATCGTACCACTTCGAACATGCATCGAACGTCAATCGTACCACTTCGAACATGCATCGAACGTCAATCGTACCACTTCGAACATGCATCGAACGTCAATCGTACCACTTCGAACATGCATCGAACGTCAATCGTACCACTTCGAACGTCAATCGAACGTCAATCGTACCACTCTGAACGTGAATCGTACCACTCTGAACGTGAATCGTACCACTCTGAACGTGAATCGTACCACTTCGAACATGCATCGAACGTCAATCGTACCACTTCGAACGTGTATAGAACGTATATTGGACATGTAATGAACTACTTCGAACATGTAATGAACCACTTCGAACATGTATCGAACGTCAATCGTACCTCTTCGAACGTGTATGGTACCACTTCAAACGTGTATTGGACATGTAATGAACCACTTCGAACATGTAATGAACCACTTCGAACATGTATCGAACGTCAATCGTACCTCTTCGAACGTGTATGGTACCACTTCGATCGTGTATTGGACGTGTAATGAACGGCTTTGAACGGGTATTGAACGGCTTTGATCGGGTATCGTCGTAATCTAGCGTACATCACATGTCGGAAGTTGGGGAGGGTGAAGAAAAACATTTTCATATACATTAAAAATTGATTATATTTAAATTATTGAATATTTTAAATATATTTCATTTTTTCATCAAATATTCATTTTAAATATTCATCAATTTTTAATGTATATGAAAATGTTTTTCTTCACCCTCCCCAACTTCCGACATGTGATGTACGCTAGATTACGACGATACCCGATCAAAGCCGTTCAATACCCGTTCAAAGCCGTTCATTACACGTCCAATACACGATCGAAGTGGTACCATACACGTTCGAAGAGGTACGATTGACGTTCGATACATGTTCGAAGTGGTTCATTACATGTTCGAAGTGGTTCATTACATGTCCAATACACGTTTGAAGTGGTACCATACACGTTCGAAGAGGTACGATTGACGTTCGATACATGTTCGAAGTGGTTCATTACATGTTCGAAGTAGTTCATTACATGTCCAATATACGTTCTATACACGTTCGAAGTGGTACGATTGATGTTCGATGCATGTTCGAAGTGGTACGATTCACGTTCAGAGTGGTACGATTCACGTTCAGAGTGGTACGATTCACGTTCAGAGTGGTACGATTCACGTTCAGAGTGGTACGATTGACGTTCGATTGACGTTCGAAGTGGTACGATTGACGTTCGATGCATGTTCGAAGTGGTACGATTGACGTTCGATGCATGTTCGAAGTGGTACGATTGACGTTCGATGCATGTTCGAAGTGGTACGATTCACGTTCGATGCATGTTCGAAGTGGTACGATTCACGTTCAGAGTGGTACGATTCACGTTCAGAGTGGTACGATTCACGTTCAGAGTGGTACGATTCACGTTCGATTCACGTTCGATACCCGTTTGATACACGTTCAGAGGGGTACGATTCACGTTCAGAGTGGTACGATTCACGTTCGATACATGATCAAAGAGATTTGTTCTAGTCGCTTGGTGTGTCCAAAGAAGAAGGGAAAGAAGATGCGTGTGAAGAAGGAGAGGATGGTCAGCGAAAATGAATGTGGAGAACAACAGCATCTTACTTTTGCAAAGCTACGCACTTCTCGATTTCATGATAAGATTTTAAATGCAAGAGCCTGGAGATGCAGCGTGACCAGTTGTCTTCAAATCTTTGACGGCAACAGTCTCTTTAAAGGCAATAGTTCCAACCAAAAATAATGGGAATATTCAGGATTGCGCCCGACGAGGACCAGGAGATGTGGGGGAATAATCAGGAGGTATGTACATAACAATGTTTTGTACGTTTTTTTTTTACGTTTAACACGTGAATATTATATCAAGGTTTCTATGTTCTAGGATTTGCAGGGAGCAGTCGGTGGTGGTGGTGGTGGTGAGGACAGCATCGAGGACTCCTCATCCTCCGACACCGATGACAACGATGACAGCGATGACAGCGACAACATCACTGCAGCCATTGATGGCTTGCTGGTAAGTGATATTGTGATAGGATATTGTGCGGAAAGTATTAATATTATATTTGCGTTTACATGTTTTAGACATGCTCCCGGATCTTGCTCGCGCCACCGCCAACGCAGCGCGGAGAGATTAATTTATATAGATTTTAATTTGTTTAGTTAATTTCATTTGTATATATTTTTTCTATTTTTACTATTTTTTTCTATTTTTTCTATTTTTTTCTATTTTTACTATTTTTTTCTATTTTTACTATTTATTCCGTGTTATTTTATAACATTTTATTATTATATTTTATTATTATATTCCTTTTTTATTATATTTCTATTTAGTTGTATATTTATATTTTTTTCTATAACAATATATATTTCTTAAACTTATATTATTTCTACATTTTATTTACCCGTCTTCCTTCTCCTTTCGCCACATAATTCTAACATTTGCAGACACTGCATAATTCTATTTCGTTCGAGCCTTCTTCGCGCCGTTGAATGACGTCATCGCACGCGGCTGCTCCAGAGGAGTCAAATTACGCACGATCGCGCGAGACGCTGCGACGCTAAGTATTGCTCTCTCTTTCCCTCCACGAATTTAGATTTTAATGTAATGCTCTCTCTTTCCTTCCTCCGAATACATGGTTTGTAACATGCCGATCTTTCCCGACATTGTCTGAAACATCATCCGATAAAAATAAATTATTATTTCTCTGTGTTGGGGGGAAAATTCGATCACATATTGGTTTGGAAAAAATTTTTGGGGTTGGGCCAAGGTCATTTCCTCACTCGGCTAGGTATAAAAAATTTTCGGGCGTGGGTCAGGTCTGGAGAGGTCTCCGTGGCTGGCTATCGAAAGAAGAAAGAAGAAAGGATATGTATGGTTTGTAAGAAAGAGGAAGAAACAGTGAAACACGTGATTGAAGCATGTGAAGTAAGTGGAGAGAGTGGCAGCAATTGGAAAGAGGTAATTAGAGGAGAAGGGACAAACTTGGTTATTCTATAGGAGATAATAGGGAGAATGAAAAGATGGGAAGAACAGGAAAGTGATAAAAGATGATTATGCAACATAAAATAGATTAGGAAACACTTGTAAAATAAAAAAAATTTGTTAAGACACAGCAGGATACATTAGAAGGGTAGGACTTACACTGACACAATCACGGGAATGAAATGGAAAGAGTATATGATCGTTAAATTGTAACACGAATGTGGGCAATAAATTAAATTATTATTATTATTATTATTATTATTATTATTATATTTTTTTTATAATGCACTTTTATATTGAATTTTTATATTTTTTATTTTTTTTATTTTTCATTTTTTATATTCTATTTATATTCTATTTTTACAATTTTTATTTTTTATATTATATTTAATATTTAATTCTATTTTCTTTTATTATTATTTTATTTTCTTTTATTATATTATTTCTTTATATTGTATTTTTATATTGAATTGAGTTTTTATATTTTTATTTTTTTATTTCTTATTTTTATATTCTATTTATATTCTATTTATATTCTTTTTTTATATTTTTTCTTTTTTATATTATATTTGATATTTAATTGTATTTTCTTTTTTTATTATTTTATTTTCTTTTATTATATTATTATATTCTTTTTATTATATTTCTTCTTTAATTGTATTTACTTTTATTTTATTATATTCTTTTTTATTATATTTCTTATTTAATTGTATTTTCTTTTATATTTATATTTATATTGTGTTGTATTTAGGAATTGGAAAGAGGTAATTAGAGGAGGAGGGAAAAACTTGGCTATTCTATGGGAGATAATAGGGAGAAGGAAAACATGGGAAGAACAGGAAAGTGATAAAAGAATATTATACAACATAGAATAGATTAGGAAACACTTGTAAAATAGAAAAAATTGTTAAGACACAGCAGGATACATTAGAAGGGTGGGACTTACACTGACACAATCATGAGAATGAAATGGAAAGATTATTTCATCGTTAAATTGTAACGCAAAAGTGGGCAATAAATTAAATTATTATTTTTATTATTATTATAATATTTTTGTCTTTTTTATATTGTATTTTTATATTCTATTTGTATGGAGAGAACTCAAAGATGTTGAGAATCGTGCGGTTTATTTAGAGATAAAGAATTGAGGCGATACAATAGATACGTAACACTTTTGGCGAATGTTGTTGAGATATTACTGTTCTGTGTAACTGAGCACTCGGTTCGGTCACGAGAGCGTGAGTGCGTATGAATGTAGACGAGGTGTTGTGTGGAAGAGTATGTATGTATGATGTCGCGAAAAGTAAATAGGAAGTCCATCAGCTGTTCGTGAATGTTCATGTTGTCTTGCGATTGATGTGAAGAAGAGAAAAAGAGAAGGAGAAAGAACGAGAGATTGAGAGACAGAGACAGACAGAGAGAGAGAGAGAGAGAGAGAGAGAGAGATAGAGAGAGATGGTTCTGCTGATTCACTATTTATATTCTATTTTTATATTTCTATTGTTTAATTAATTGAACAATATGTAATCATTTTACAAATATTGCAATCTATTTGCTTGTCTGTCTCCCTCCTTCACTTGTCATCAATTTCTATCGACTCTGCATAATTCTTTCTATGATTCTCGCCTCCAATTCTAAAGACGATACTACGTAATAAGTCGCTGTATTTCAAACTGAATACAGTATCATTTTTATTTAATCTTAAGTCATGTGTAAGCTATGTGTATCCGCGGCTGTATCAAACTGCGGAAGATGTGAGGACAAACTTTAAAACTTTTGTTACTGTGTTGTAACAGGGCGACGCTGCCTGCGAAACATTACATACGCGTCGTGCTGCTAAAATAATATGTGATAGCGAATACTACGACGAAGATTATCTTGTAGATTGCGAACTGGTAGCATCTGTCATCAATGATATTTTAGCGGATGCTCGTAGGAAAAAAATGTTAAATTATATTTCATTTCTGTTTATATTTCATTTCTGTTTATATTTTTATATTCTTTTAATTGTAATTAAATTACTTAAACATATTATTTCTCTATTTATTTATCCGTCTTCATCCTTCTCACCTCACCAATTTCTGCTGACACCACATAATTCTTTTTATGATTCGTGCGTTCGTTACGCCACCAAATGATGTAATCTTGCACGGCGGTCCCATCACGGGGGATTCAAATTACACGTGATCGCGCGATACGCTGCGATGTTAAGATTGAAAAACATTTTTAAAAATTGTTAGCTTTAGAGTGTGTTTGCTACATATTGGTTCGGTAGATCGGTGAGGGAGGGGATTAAAATTATTTTTTCTCTGCGTTGGGAAAAAAATGTCTGTTGATATGGAAAAGATTTTTTCTGCTGATGCCGCATAATTTTAAGATTCGACGTTTCTACATGTATTGTATTTTGTTCTTCACGCTGCCAAATGACGTCATCTAGCGCGGCTGCTCCAGAAGAGTCAGATTTCGCGAAATCTCGCGATACGCCGCGACGTTAAATCGGAACGCTTTGAAATACTGTTAGCTTTAGAATGCTCGCTACATAATGGTTCGGAAAAATATGTCTGTTTGCTACATAACAGTTTGCTATATCGGTGATTAAAAAATTATTATTATTTCTCTGTGTTGGGGAAAACTTTCCATCACATATTGGTATGGAAAAAAGTTTCTGCTGACGCCGCATAATTCTTTCTATGATTCGCGCTGCCAAATGTCGCCATCCTGCACGACTGCTAGAGGAGATTCAAATTACACACGATATGCAGCGACGTTAAATCGGAACGCTTTGAAATACTGTTAGCTTTAATAAAATGTGTTTGTATCACTATGTAGCGCTGTCTCTTTTCCTCTCCCAGATTTAGCTTTAAAGTAAATCGAAACGCTTCGAAATACTTTTAGCTTTAGAATAAAATGTGTTTGTATCACTATGTAGCGCTGACTCTTTCCCTCTCCCCGATTTTAGCTTTAAAGTAATGTTCTATCTCTTTCCCACCCTCCAAAGACGCGGTGTGTAGAAAAACGCCGATTTTTCCCGAGATCGTCCGAAATAATTCCCAATAAAAATAAATTATTAAAACAATTTCAGCTACATAATGGTTTGGAAAAATATTTGGGGGTGGGTCATTCACTCCCTCCGGTTAGGTCTAAAAAAGTTCTCGGGGGTCATTCACTCCCTCTAAAAAGTTTTCGGCGGTGGGTCCGGTCTCCGCGGCGGCTCGGCCTGGAGTGATCCCCTCCATCATCGCAGCTTCCCCCACTCCGCGGCTCGTGCGCGCGCAACCGGTTTTCCTCTCCCCGCAGGCCCCGCGCCCATGTTTCCCTCCGCCGCGCTCCCCCGCGCGCCCTCACTTCCCCCCGCCCCCGCGCTCCCCTCAGAGGACCTGGGTTAGAATCCCCTTAGCCTTACTACTAACGCCCATGGCCACGCGGGACGAATTAGAACAACGAATCCAGTTTACATCGGGGATAGTGCAGTATGTGATGGGCGACTTCCGACAAGTACGCGAAAACTTCCGCAGAAGAATACAACTGTGCCTTCAAGAGAATGGTGGTCACGTTGAACATCTCCTGTAAGACAATATTTTGTGCGTGAACACATGGACACTCGCGGACGGGACAATCGCGGTGCATGAAGACATGGACACTCGCGGGAAAACTAATCGTGGTGCGTGTGTGTAATTAAGTGAACAATCGCGGACGGGACAATCGCAGTGCGTGTGTAGCCGTGTGGGTGATTTTTGAGGGCAATATTTTCAATGGCAATGGCATTCACCCTCTCTACTTGAGAATCCCGTTGGGCGGGTTTTGATATGCCCTTGTGGATTTTTACGAGGAGGCAGGTTTAGTGCCGAACCACGTTTGCGTCTTTTCATAAATTATCGCAAGTACCGTATGTCACAGTTTCGGCGAGGTGGGTAAGTATCCGCTTTACATGGTAAATCCGTGGCGCGTCCGCCGCCACTGCACGCGCCTTGGCTGGCCCGCCTCGCGCGGCCCGCTGTCCGTCGAGTTGCCGTCATTCAGGCTGATTCAGGCGATCCAGACGCCAATCTTTAACCATCGATAATTAATAAACGAAGCATTTACCGCAATTTCGTCCCTCTTGATTTGCGACTGATATACGCCTGTATAATCACCCCCCACAGTATTGACTATAGATAGAGTAACACCCTATCATTATTCATCATATGCCATCATCTCGCATGATCGGAACGTAATAATTCATGCGTCCGGCGTTTCCATCGACACTGGTACTGCACTTTTTTTTCTGAGCACAATTTGTTCCGTCGAAAGTCACTGAGGCTACTGAGCGATTGATTGAATAGCGTTCGGGAGACTGGCTTAAATAGAGGTGCAATTACTTCCCCCACCACAGCATTTTCTTTTAAAGCTACCAATTTTTCTATAATGTGTTTCAATCTTAACGTCGCAGCATATCGAAAGATCGCATGTAACTTGAGCCCCATCCTCAAGGATAAAAGTCTCGACACGTGTTGAACGTAATATAATACTTTTGGGAACGTAGAATCTTAGAATTATGCGGAATCAGCAGAAACTGTGTCGGGTGATCTTGCGTGCTAATTTGTCATACGCGTGAATCATAAAAAGATTTTTGCTGTATCAACAGAAACTGCATGGAACCATGTTGGGTCGGATCATCGTTTTTGCATTGGAGGGAGGGGGTACGCCAAAAGAGTTCGACGGAGATAACAAATCGCTGTGTAGGTATAAATATGTGCTCTAAACTGTGCAAAGTCTCAAATCGTTGCAACGTGTTGCGAGGAAAAGACACACTACATTCCATTTACGATCATGGAAGAATTCGCGCAAATAGAACGCCAATTACACAGTACAACAAAATTTGACTTTTTCTCGGACTTGTAACATTCAATAGGCGTTTCTTATGGGTTTTCGTGCCCTGAAAACGAATCCGCAACCCGTTTGTTGCCATCACCCTTAGTTTTTGAGAAAATCGATTTTGAAAAAAACTGCAAATTTTCAACTTTGAACATATTTTCTGTCGAAACGGCAATAGTTATTCGATTGTTCGTTGCGTCAAATTATTCTATGAACTTTCCCGAATACAACGATGTAAGTGATTATTGGGTTATGAACATTTAAATATGTTTAAACAACGATCAAAGGGAAAAGGACACCCGAAATGCACCAATTTTTGCGGATATCTTTCAATTTATTTCCAAAACTAAGGGTCTGAGACGAAATCTGACCATCCCACGCGATGCAGCAGACATTGTTCCATCGGAAAGCGTCGGCAGAAGTGGTAAGTCTCGTTTCGTTTTCAATACAGAAACGAAATAGTTTGGCAAAACGCGCGGAGCCGACAGTGGTAGTCAACGGCGCGGCGGCACGCGCGGCGGCCAGCGTAGGTAGGTAACCCTGCCGCTCACGGTAAGCCTCTCACAGTGCTACAATATTGTATTTGTTATTTGTAAACTATTTAATTAAAAATTATTAACTATTGTATAATAAACTATGTAGGGTAAACCAACCAGTTATTGACCGCATACCAGTGAATGACCATTAGGCAAAGAAATGTCAATTATAAATTTTAAATATTTATATGTTTATAAATGGAGTGCAGTTGCACTTTTAATATCCCATATTTTTAATTACGCGTATTAAACAAACATTAATAAGTACAATTCTTATTAACAGTATGCGGTCATTTACTGGGCTTCTCATTCAACAACTCGGTCATTCACTGGTTGGTTTATCCTAATAAATTTTCTGTAATTTCAAACTTTGATTTTTTGAATATGCAAGGTTTCGGCGCTATGTGTGTACAATTTGCCGGTTTGGAGTTCGGTAGCGACCGACAAGCGAGCGGGCAACTATCTTGTAAACAGACTTATTAAAGCGTGTGAAAGATTGGGTTGCAATATGTCCCTCAAAATGCATTTTTTGCATTCCCATCTTGATTTTTTCCCGGAAAACCTTGGTGATTTGAGTGATGAGCACAGGGAACGATTTCACCAAGACGTGTCCGTGATGGAAAAACGTTACTACGGAAAAAGTAGCATCGCAATGTTGGCAGACTACTGTTGGCAACTCCAAATGAGTAGTAAAATAACCCATAAACGTCAGGCAAGAAGACAACACTTCTAGGTATGTAATTAATTTCGGTCTTCTTACTTTTATTAGAAAATAGTTTATAAATAACAAATATAATACTGGAGAACGGTAATATAGTCACGTGCGATATGCACTTCTGTTACACTGACGTGTTTAATATAATAGTGTAAAAAAATCACATCGACAGTGATTGTACACACATAGCGCCGAAACCTTGCATATTCAAAAAATCAAAGTTTGAAATTACAGAAAATTTATTAGGATAAACCAACCAGTGAATGACCGAGTTGTTGAATGAGAAGCCCAGTAAATGACCGCATACTGTTAATAAGAATTGTACTTATTAATGTTTGTTTAATACGCGTAATTAAAAATATGGGATATTAAAAGTGCAACTGCACTCCATTTATAAACATATAAATATTTAAAATTTATAATTGACATTTCTTTGCCTAATGGTCATTCACTGGTATGCGGTCAATAACTGGTTGGTTTACCCTACATAGTTTATTATACAATAGTTAATAATTTTTAATTAAATAGTTTACAAATAACAAATACAATATTGTAGCACTGTGAGAGGCTTACCGTGAGCGGCAGGGTTACCTACCTACGCTGGCCGCCGCGCGTGCCGCCGCGCCGTTGACTACCACTGTCGGCTCCGCGCGTTTTGCCAAACTATTTCGTTTCTGTATTGAAAACGAAACGAGACTTACCACTTCTGCCGACGCTTTCCGATGGAACAATGTCTGCTGCATCGCGTGGGATGGTCAGATTTCGTCTCAGACCCTTAGTTTTGGAAATAAATTGAAAGATATCCGCAAAAATTGGTGCATTTCGGGTGTCCTTTTCCCTTTGATCGTTGTTTAAACATATTTAAATGTTCATAACCCAATAATCACTTACATCGTTGTATTCGGGAAAGTTCATAGAATAATTTGACGCAACGAACAATCGAATAACTATTGCCGTTTCGACAGAAAATATGTTCAAAGTTGAAAATTTGCAGTTTTTTTCAAAATCGATTTTCTCAAAAACTAAGGGTGATGGCAACAAACGGGTTGCGGATTCGTTTTCAGGGCACGAAAACCTATAAGAAACGGCTATTGAATGTTCCAAGTCCAGATGGCTGTTGTACTGTGTTATTGGATCAATCTGCACGATTGATTTCGCGGGAAGAGTATCTCGCGTGGGAAGAACGATGCAACGAGTTTATCGAATCTTTAGAACAATGTAGCCGCGTAAAACGCCCGCGATTATCGATCGGTGTTCAACAATCGTTGGTTGCTCGAATCACGCGGATCTAAGGATTGAAACATTCCTTGCGGGGACGTTTCGTGCGTGAAGGTGCCGAACATTCGAGCACCCGACTTTTGTGGCGCGAAATAGACACTGCTTTCGATAGCCGCGTGTTAACTGATGCCGTGTTAAATTCGAATTACATCGAACCGCGGAACTTCCTCCAAGATGCAGGGACCATTGTGCTGGAGCATGTGCGAGGCGTTTTGATGAAACATCGGAACATCAAAGTGAACACGGTGTTTAACGGCGAATATGTGGCGGGTGACAAGCATGCTTGTAAAAGCGTCAATACCAGGAACTGCGAACTCTTCCACACATCCGATCTACAGGTGTGGTACCAGCGATGTATCATCAAACCCACCCTGGCATCGCTGGAAGAGTTCCAGGAACGCGACAGCGGATGGGCATTGACGAGAATCCTGAATCTCACCGTCAATGTCAACAAGTACAATCCGCTGCACGTGGGATGCCACTACAAGTTGCCGCGGGATGCCACTACAAGTTGCCGCGGGAATTGTTGGTGAAGAGAGCGACGATTAGCATACAATCCGTGGGTAATGCATGTTTCGCGTGGGCAATGGTCGCTGCTCTCGATCCCGCGGAAAGACATCCCGATCGCCCAAGCTCATATCCGCACTATACATTGGTGCTAAATCTCCAGGGCATCGAGTTTCCAATGTACAAGGCGCAAATTGGGAAGTTTGAGCGGCAAAATAACATCTCCGCCAACGTCTACAGTTTCGAGGAGGAGAAACGGTCGACAGTCTTTCCTCTGCGCCTCACCAGCCAAAAGAGTGATCGTCATGTAAACTTGCTCTACACGTCGAATCAAGAGCATGGCGATGTAGGGCACTTCGTACTGATCAAGGACTTGTCCCGGCTGGTGGGTATGCAGCTGAGCAGGAACAAGGCAAAGAAATTCATCTGCGATCGGTATGTATATAAACTTATGAAATGTTGAAATGTCTCACGAAAAAAAAACAAATTAAATAAAAAATTTGTTGGGTTTACAGATGCATGCACTATTTCGGATCTGCCGAGAAGTTGGAGACCCATGCAGTGGACTGTGGCAAGATGAACGACTGCGCCATTCTGTTGCCCAGCGAAGGCAAAAATTTGCTCAGCTTCAGCAACCACTGCAGGAAGTATTTTTTCGGAAAATATAATAGCTGTTGAATTGCGAAAACTCGAGGTGAAATTCAACAAACCGATATACGTGGGTATGTGCATTCTGGACATATCAAAAATTTGTTTGTACAAATTTCACCACGAGTACATGTCGCCCGAGCACGGACCAAATTGTAAAATTCTATACACAGACACAGACAGCCTCATTTATCACATTCGATGCGACGATATATACGAGTCTGTGAAACACAATATCGATAGATTCGACACGAGCGATTATCCTACCGACAATCCATATAATATGCCGCGCGTAAATAAGAAGGTTCCTGGGCTGATGAAGGACGAAAATAACGGTGCGATAATGACCGAATTCGTAGGTCTTAGAGCGAAAATGTATGCACTGCGCGTAGACGGCAAAAAGATACGAAAAAGGCGAAAGGCGTCAAGACCATCGTCATAGCCAGAACAATAACTTTCGACGACTACGCGCAGTGTTTGCACAGGGAGATCGAAATGGTTCGCAGACAATCATGCATACGGTCTAAATTTCATAAAGTGTACACCATTTCGGAATCTAAAATCGCTCTAAGTCCATACGACGACAAGCGGCATATTGTACCCGATTCGATCGACACTCTGCCCTGGGGACATTATAATATACCATTGTAAAATACCGTTATAAAATTCCGTTGTAAAAATATCGATGTAAAATAGAAACTATTGTATTTATTGTGTAATATAACATTCTTCGCACATGTATGGAAATTATTATAAATAATAGAATTATTGCATATGTATCATTGTATATATTAACTGGATTATAAATGGTGGAATTAATGTGTTAAAAATAAAATTGGTCACTCATGTATATGTATATATCATTGTATTTATTCAGCCATGTATTATTATTTTTACAATACATTATTTTTATTTATCCACGAAGTGTGTGATTTATCAAATCCCAACCACTTGACGTACATCTTATCCCCCTTTCTACACAACACTTTTTCCACTAGATACACATCAGGATCGGTGACGCGTTGCAGCTCGTGTTCATAGAATCCTCCGGCAACAGGTTTTCCACAGGAATCGACGACCAGATACGTTGCGGGATTAGTTGCTTGTATTTTGGCTATCTTGAACACCTCCGTTGTCCAATTCGGTGTATAGCCTTTATCGAATATGGTTTTAAATTTGCTCACGCGCACAAACTCGCCCAACTTGAATCTCGTTGGAGCAGCGATCTTTATGTTGCTGTATACGGTGGCTAGCAGCTTATCGGCGATCGCAGGGGTAACATCGCAAGGACGCATTCTGATGGTTCTATGCTTTCGTGCGTTATACTCTGCAAGTAGACTTGGTAGCTCATCGGTCCAGCTATAGGTTCCATTGAGCGTAAAGAGTTTCCAGATTGAAACGTTCTACGACGGAGGCCTCCATCACCGAATACGTCGAATAATGATTAACGTCATGTTTTGTCAAGAGTTTCTGCATATCGGCGTTGTAAAATTTTTTTCCTTGATCGGTTTGCAAATTTTTCGGATATCGATCTCTAAATATCTTTGCAAACGCTTTAGTCACCTCAGCGCCACTTTTAGTCGTGAGCGGCAACGCCCATGCATACTTGCTCAACACATCGATGACTGTGAGTATGTAGTGGTGACCCTGGTTGAATCGCGAGTATGGATGCATTTCTACAATGTCAGCTTGCCACAGATCATCGTATCCATGCACTATGACGCGTCTCCGCGGGAAATGTCTTCGAGCTGGAGCATGCAATTCCTCAACAAGTTGTAGCTTCTTGTGGCCGTGGTTTTCTTTACTCTTGGATTTCGATATTGGCTGCATGTTTGATCGCAGAGGTGTCTTTGACACGAATGATGTGATAATTATCGGCACATGCATTAAGTGCTCCCCATCGGCCCAAGGACAAGCTTATCCGCCTCATATGATTCTCCTTCGCAGTGCTGCTGCGGGATAGAATTCGACGCCTGTGATATCTTTTGAACGCTGTTTTGCAACGTCAGCATATCTGTCTGAAACGCGACCAGCTTCCTCTCTAATTCTTCCTGCTGCTCTCTCAAAAGTTTAATGCTCTTTTCCATGTATAGTTTATTGGCGGCATCGGTGTCGGCCACCGGCTGAGCTACGCGTCGTATCTTCTGCGATTTTGCATCAAAGTCTGCACCGGCTACGCAAAGAGCGTTATCTCGCATATAATTTCGAAGCAAACCGCTCCATTTGTAATAGTCCATTCTAGCTGCGCCACTCTTCTCGAGCGATACCCCAAATTTGTTGATCGGCATCTCGATGCATACAGTGCACATCATTGGCGTGCGACTTAATTTATATAATGAGGCCTACATCACGTAGTTCCTCGTAAATAGATAGAATTTCGGGATCATGAGAGTTGTTACCCGCCTGACGCGACGCTTCCAGCAAACGCAATCGATCCACCAGCTCGTTAGGATCGTCCCAGTGTACGTAATCGATCTTGTTATCCTTCACCACCATGGCTCGTGGTGTCCTAAGACCTTTCCCTGCTTTATTGACTGATGCGCGGGGGATTAGCGGTGCAATTACATGTTTGTACTTGTATCCCTTGTTGCTCAATATGGGATTTTTAGCACCATGACTGCGTCTGCGGCATTCGTCGCCGGTAGTATACTTTTATATTTTTGTTTATCAACATCGATGTGTATAGCATCATCGGGAATTCTCTTGAAAATCAGTTCGTAAAGACCGGGTGTTCCTCCGTATCTTACACCATCTATGATTATATTATCATCGTTGTCTATATTGAAAGCCTTATCCCCAAGCATCGTTCCACTATTGCCAAAGTATACACCGTACACATAGTCCATTGTTGTATCCTCATCACCACTCAGGATTGCGCTCATGTATTTTTGCCCCAACGGACCGAAATGACTGCGAAACGTTTCTTGTCCCTCGGATGTTTGAAGTTGCTGTCTGATAGATGTTACAAACGACTCATTGGGACTAGTTTCGAAAACGTCGTCATCAATGGTTGAGAGCGATTGTACACTGGGAAATGTATTTATTGGTGTGGGAGGAACGGGAGACTCGTTTGATGTAGCATTCCACCGTTTATGCTTCGATTGAACTGGTGTAGAGGTTATCGGTGAATATTCAAACGACATGTGTCGTTTCCTGTTTGTCTTGCGCGATGTGTTCCCTTTCGGATGGATTTTTTTAGGCGTTAATGTTTCATTCCCTTCAACGTCTGTGCTCATCGGCGGTGATATGTCTGCTTCTGTCGTTGTGGTATTTTCCACAATATGTTTTAGGGGTTCGACGATAGGGTTAAAGTATCTCTCCAACGCGGCATCTTCCTCCATCTTGCCAATCTTCAAAGCCTGATGTTTCTTGCGAATGGATTCGCTGCTTTTTGCAATTTCCTTCGCAATTCTCTCGCGATCCTTAATGTCCAGAATATCGATATCAATCATCGTTGTACCGCTGACGTTGCTTTCCCACCGACGTGTTGACGACAATTGACCTTCTCATGGTACGGCAAACTCGTTAAATCCCTTTCTGTAACGTCCATTGGACATCGCGCTATCCTTGTCTATTACTACGAAACCATACTCCCGTTGCCAACAATTACGACACAAAGCGTAGAAATCCTCGTAAGACATGTCAATGTTTACACGATCGTTGTACACATGTTTCAAGTTGGTACCATCCTGCGTAAACAGAATCAACAGATTGGCATTGTCGCGTATAAGATGTTTGGGTATCTTTGCATACGTCTGACAGAGATAGAAGCAGTCAACGTTCGAGTGGCGCCACATTGCAATGTATTCTCTTATCGTATCTTGCTTTTCGCATGCCATGTCATCAAAGATAAAAATAGAATTCGGAAGCGATTCGCCCGGTGGGATGACGTCACTGTTATTTGAAAACGTAAAGTAGCCAATTTCATCTATCGGAGTCAATAAATTCTCCAGATACTGATATTTTTGCTGTTGCAACGACTTGGAGTACACATACACGTTCTCGAAGCGGACGCCGTGACGACTTTCCAACAAGCTCACCAGCACGTTGGTCTTTCCACAATTTGATGGGCCACAAACGAGGCGGCGGATAGTGTTTGGTAGCATGCTACCATGTCTGCGTCTGGTTTTCGAAGACATCACTCGTGATTTATCGTAAAAATTTGTCACGCGTATCGTTACAGGTTGGCGCACGAATCGCATCCTCTTCGCAAACTGTGAAAAATGATTTTGATACGTCGAAGCGGTGGCGCGCCCTATTTATAGGTCCACGCCGAAACACGACAGCTCAGTATTCAAAATGCTTCTGATCCTCTCGGATAATTGCGATATTCGAGACCTAACCTCTGAGCAGTTGAAATATATACCAAAGGTTATTCTACTCCGAGAGTTTGGGAGACACATTGATCAGTTGTGGGACAGACTCCCCGAGCATATAAAAGCCGATTCTGAGGTTCAGCAGTATTGATTAAAAACTGTGGCGAATGTCGCCGAGGAGAGTAAAGAAAGGCTGTGGTTTGTTAAATCGAGCGATAAACGCGCTACCTATCGAATTACATATTGCGGGATACCAGTTTTGTGGACCGGGAACTCATCTGGAAAAACGATTTGCTAGAGTGGATCGATGTATCAATCCGTTGGACGCGGCGTGTCGCGAACACGATATTGCGTATTCGCGTAGCAACGACCTCGGCGAAAGGCACGCCGCAGATAATGTTCTCGCTGACAAAGCGCGAAAACGCATCGTTGCGCGAGACTCGACTCTGGGTGAAAGAGGTGCTGCTACAGCTATTTGGGCAGCTATGAAGGCCAAGACGAAAATCGGAGTGGGTGTAAAAACAAAATTGCCAAAGGGACGCGGATGCCCGCGGGCGTAACTACCGATGCACAATTGGAGGATTTGGTAAAACATATGCGTATTCCATTCTTTAGAGGTGTTTTTATGCGAAACGCATTACCAGCGGGAGGAGTACGTCGAAACGAGAGCGGTATCGTAAATTTGGACAATGTCGAGTGTATGCAAAGAGAGGGTGTCGAGCTATATATTTCGACAGCTTTGGAAATCTTCGACCGCTATAGGAATTGGTAAAAAATATGGATAAAGATGCTGTGAAAATTGAATACAATAGAACGTCTTGTCAGAAGTACGATCAGAGCAATTGTGGACAACTATGTCTACGCTTTCTACTAACGATCGGCACCAAATGTAAGGATTGACTTCCCACCACTCTGATTCAGTACTGGTCAAGCAGTACAGCTCGGAATATGTCGTTAACATTCACTCTAACCGGCAAGAGTAGCACCCTCGCGGTGAGCTACTTTCCCCATGGATTTGAGCGACGATGATTACGAGCTTGGTCTAACAACCTTAGAAACTTATCACACGATACCAAACATCGACTCGAGCAACGATAAATTCTATTTCACCGTAAACTATGATATCAACAATAGCGTCGACATCTCTTATGAATACATTACGATTCCCCACGGCTCCTACGAACTAGACGCCATTGCCAAGTATTTGGAGCAGCGATTACTAGAACGGTATCCTCAAAATCTCGGCGGTACCGATGGCGTTGACAACGATGCTTCTCGACGAATCGGGTATTAGAACCAGGATGGTGGCACGAATCGGACGATCCAATTAATATCATGAACGTGAACATTGTTCGTATAGAATGTACCGTGACCGCTGGCGCGTACAACAATGGGAGGCGTGTACATACGATACATGAATTTTCCCCGAGAGGTCCACCAGGATATAAGATATCGGAAACGCCCGCGCAGATCATTTACCTTCCAATCACCGCACGGGTCATTACGGATCTAACGATACGCGTTGTGGATCAAGACGGACGGTTGCTTGATTTTCGAGATGAAGAGATTACCATCAGATTGCACGTACGACGGCGACGACGATAATACGCGTGGTGTGAACGAAAGTGATGCTTGTATTAACCGACTCCAGAAACCCGTTTCTTCCAAGTGAAATTGTTTACAACAACAACAACTGCAACAGCACCGATCACGCTAAAAAGAAGAGGCTCAGTGCTGCGAACATTGCATTTTTGAAATCATTGGGATTCATTGTGCATTTAGGTTGAAAAATGGCTGACATTCTAAGCATTGGAGGGAAGCCGACGTTTGATGATTGTATCGTTAAGCTCGAGACTCATACATACAACCCATACGTCAACACGACGTTTGGATACTGCGATGAGATAAGAATACCGATACAGCAGTAGCATTTATACACATTGCCGTGTGAAAGTTTCCTCTATGTGGAGGGGAAATTGAAGATAAATAAGCCAAACGATGCGTTAACGGTGATGTTGAGAAATAACCGTGTGGCGTTCTTATTCGATGAGATTCGATACGAGCTGAATGGCGTGGAGATTGATCGCAACAGAAACGTTGGAATAACTAGCACGCTTAAAAACTATGTATCGATGACATCTGACGAAGACAAAAATATGGAGAATGCTGGATGGGGTTTGAAACGACGCGATGGGCTAATAGTGAAAAATCATTTCTATTTTTGCGTCCCGCTCAAATATTTGTTGGGATTTTGCGAGAACTACAAACACATGATTATTAATTCGCGCCATGAATTGCTATTAATACGCTCGTGCAACGACAACAATGCTCTGATAGGATCACCGATGTTGGAACCAGAAATTGAATTACTTAAACTACAATGGCGGATGCCTCATGTGACGCTGAACGACGTTAATAAGCTATCGTTGCTACGTACTTTGGAAAGTGGACAAAACCTGAGCATTTGTTTTCAATCGTGGGATCTGTACGAGTATCCTCTCTTACAGAGCAGTAGTATGGTAATGCCGATTCCAACCCAGGTCCTCTGAGGGGAGCGCGGGGGCGGGGGGAGGTGAGGGCGCGCGGGGGAGCGCGGCGGAGGGAAACATGGGCGCGGGGCCTGCGGGGAGAGGAAAACCGATTGCGCGCGCACGAGCCGCGGAGTGGGGGAAGCTGCGATGATGGAGGGGATCACTCCAGGCCGAGCCGCCGCGTAGACCGGACCCACCGCCGAAAACTTTTTAGAGGGAGTGAATGACCCCCGAGAACTTTTTTAAACCCCGATCCACCACCGGAAATTTTTTCCGAGCGAGAGAATGACCTTGGCCCACCCCCAAATATTTTTCCAAACCATTATGTGACATGCGGCGCGAAGAATGAAATAGATTTATGCAGTGTCTACAAATCTTAGAATTAGGAGGCGAGGAGGAAGACGAGTAAATAAAATGGAGACAGAATATACGTTTAAGAAATTTATTTAAAAAGAATATAATTTAACATTTTTTCTTCCTACGAGCTTCAACTAGAATATCACTGATGGCGCATGCTACCAGTTCGCAATCTACATGATAATCCTCACAGTAATGTTCGCTATCACATATGATTTTAGCAGCACGACGAGCATCTAATGTTTCGCAGGCAACATCGCTCTGCCGTAGCACGTTAACAAAAGTTTCAAATTTTTCACTCGCATCTTCTGCAGATTGATACAGCCGCGGATACAAATACTCTATACATGGCTGAAGACTAAATAAAAATATTGCTGTATCCAGTGTGAAATACACTGTATCATCACCATCTGTCATCTTTATAATTGGCGAATCAGAGATCCGAAAAAAGTCCAACGATAAATTATCAATCCCCATGTAGTCCGGTTCAGGTAATCGTGCACATTCTTCGATGTTATCACGGTTGTCGAATAGTGGACCCCATGTATGCCATGATAATATGAGATGATTTCCATGATTGTCGCCGAGAAGAACTTCTACATCGGCCGTACGGCCTACGTCGATTCCAATTTCCAAATATTTGGTACCCATGGTTGTTAATGCGTATCTTCTGACCATGATACGTGACGTTTGGCGCGGGCTAAGAGAACAATCAAAGCTATGAAAGTACTCGCTCGTATTAGGAACAAACATAAATATTTTGAGAAGATGTGAAAATTACACCGTACCGGTCACGATATATATTCTCCCCACATGGAGCTACGCCATCATCTCGCACGATCGGAACGAAACAATCCTCACACCTAGCGAGTATTTCATCAATGGTATACATTTTTTCAGAGCACTGAGATGCTACTGAGCGATTGATTGAATAGCGTCCGGGAACTGGTTTAAATAGAGGTTGCTTCCCCCCCACCACCACCACCGCATCTTATTCTAAAGCTACCAATTTTTTAAAATGATTTTCAATCTTAACACCGCAATGTATCGCGCGATCGTGTGTAATATGAGTCCTCCCCGAGCATCTCCATACGATGATGTCATTTTCACGGTGTGAAGAACGAAATAAACGCTGAATCTTAGAATTAGGTGTGGAAGAGGAAGACGGATAAGTAAATGGAGAAAAAATATACGTTTAAGAAATTTTATTTAAAATTAAAAGAATATAATTTTAACATTTTTTCCCACGAGCATCAGCTAGAATATCATTGATGGCGCATGCTGCCAGTTCGCAATCTACATGATAATCCTCACAGTAATGTTCGCTATCACATATGATTTTAGCAGCACGACGCGCATCTAATGTTTCACAAGCAACTTCGCTTTGTTGTAGGACGTTAACAAAAGTTTTAAATTTCGCCTCCACATCTCTGCTAATTCGATGCAGCCGTGGATACACATAGTCTATACATGATTCAAGATTTAATAAAAATGATACTGTATCCGGTTTGAAATACAGCGGCTTATTATGCAGCATCATCCTTACAATTGGAGAATTATAGATATCACAAAAATCTATCGTTAATTGATCCATCTGCATCGAAGGTGATCCAGGTAATCGTGAACGTTCTTCGATAGCATCACGATTGTTGCATAGTAGACCCCATGTATTATATGGTAACGTGAGATACATCCCACGATTGTCGCCGAGAATAATTTCTACATCGATCGTAGGTCGTACTCTGATTCCAATTTCCAAATATTTGCTGCCCATAGATGTTAATGCGTATCTTCTGACCATGATCCGCGATGTTCGGCGCGGGCTAAGAGAACAATCAAAGCTATGAAAGTGCTGGAATAAACATAAAAAATTTTGAGAAGATGTGAAAATTAAGCCTTACCAAGCAACTGTATCCTCCCCGCATTGAGCTATGCCATCATCTTGCATGATCGGAACGTAATAATTCATTTGTCCGGCGTTTCCTTCGGCACTGGTACTACACATTTTTTCAGAGCACAATTTGTTTCGTCGAAAGTCACTGAGGCTACTGAGCGATTGATTGAATGGCGTTCGGGAGACTGGCTTAAATAGAGGTACAATTGCTTCCCCCACCACAGCATTTTATTTTAAAGCATCCAATTTTTCCATAATGTATTTCAATCTTAACGTCGCAGCATATCACATGTAATTTGAACCCATCCTCAAGTATAAAAGTCTCAACACGTGCTGAATGTAATATAATACTTTTGCGCGCCAATTCGCCATACGCGTGAATCATAGAAAGAATTTTGCTGTATCAGCAGAAACTGCATAGAACCATGTTGTGTTGGATCGTCAAAAGAGTAAGACAGAGATCGCAAATCATGACACCAGTCATAAAAGCGCGCTCCAAACTGCACAAAACTTCAAATCGTTGCAACGTGTTGCGAGGAAAAGACATTACATTTACATTCCATTTACGACCATGGGAGAATTCGTGCAAGTGTTGGATCAATCTGCGCGATTGATTTCACGGGAAGAATACCTCGCGTGGGAAGCACGGTGCAACGAGTGCATCGAATCGTTGGAAGAACAGAGCCGAGTGAAACGTCCTCGATTATCGATCGGTGTTCGGCAATCGTTGGTTGCTCGAATCGCGCAGCTCGAAGGACTAAAATATTCATTGCGCGGCCGTTTTGTGCATGATGGTGCAGGACATTCGAGCACAGGACTTTTGTGGCGCGAAATAGACGCTGCGTTCGATAGTCGCGTATTAACCGGTGCCGTGCTAAATTCGAACTATATCGAGCCGCGCAACTTCCTCCAGGATGCAGGAACCATTGTGTTGGAACATGGGTGCTTTGAGGAAACAGCGGAACCTCAAAGTGAACACAGTGTTCAACGGCGAATTTGTGGCGGGCGATAAACGTGCAAGTAAGAGCATCAACACCCGGAACTGCGAACTCTTCCGCACATCCGATCTACAGGAGTGGTACCAACGATGCGTCATCGAACCCACCCTGGCATCGTTGGAAGAGTTCCAGGAACGCGACAGCGGATGGGCATTGACGAGAATCCTCAACCTGACCGTCAATATCAACAAGTACAATCCGCTGCGCGCGGGGTGCCACTTCAAGTTGCCACAGGATTTATTGTTGAAGAATGCAACGATCAATGTGCAATCCCCAGACAATGCGTGTTTCGCGTGGGCAGTGGTCGCCGCTCTCCATCCTGCGGAAAGACATCCCGATCGTCCAAGTTCATACCCGCACTATACGTCTGTGCTAAATCTCCAGGGCATTGAGTTCCCAATGTCCCTGAGGCAAATTGGAAAATTTGAGCGGTTGAATGAAATCTCCATCAACATCTACACCTTCGAGATGGAGAAGACGAAGACGGTCTTTCCGCTGCGCCTCACCAGCCAAAAGAAGGATCAACACGTCAACCTGCTCTACACGCCGAATCAAGAGCACGGCGATGTAGGGCACTTTGTGCTGATCAAGAATTTGTCCCGGCTGGTGAGCGCACAGCTGAGCAGGCACCAAAAAAAGAAATTCATCTGCGATCGGTACGTATATAAACTTATGAAATGTCTCGCGAAACAAATTAAATAAAAAAAATTTTGGGTTTACAGATGCATGCACTATTTCGGATCTGCCGCGAAGTTGGAGCTTCATTCGCTGGACTGTGGCAAGATGAATGACTGCGCCATCCTGCTGCCCAGCGAAGGCAAAAATCTCCTCAACTTCGACAACCATTGCAGGAAGGAGCGGCTCCCTTTCGTGGTGTACGCAGATCTCGAGTGCATCATCGCAAAAACGGAGGACAGTCACCGAATGGGTGATAAATTATGCGCGTAGCGATGTACGAGTCCACGATCATTGCCATCTGTCCGGACGGTTTAGAGGCCCAGCACATACGGAGTGCAATTTAAATTATAAAAACGCGTTTTACATCCCCATAGTTTTCCACAATTTATCCGGCTATGATTCACATTTCATTATCGAGGAAATAGCTATCGCTTTCGAAGGTCACGTTGACGTATTACCCATAACTAAAGAAAAGTATATTTCTTTCACAAAAAATGTCGAAGATACGGCTGATTCAGACTCGCGAAATTGTATTAAATTGCGGTTCATCGATTCGTACAAATTTCTCAACGTCAGTCTCGACAAATTAGCATCCTTTCTTAGCACAGATAAATTAAAAATTTTACAATCCCAATTTGAAACATTATCCACCGAGGATTTCATTTTATTGACACGAAAGGGTGTCTTTCCGTACGAATACCTCGATTGCGAGGACAAGCTGCAGGACCCATGCTTACCGCCGCGCGAATCATTCTACAGTTCGTTAACGGGTGAGACTGTATCCGAGAGCGATTACGCGCACGCCGAAACTGTCTGGCAGCGTTTCGAGATTAGAACCTTGGGCGAATACAGCGACTTGTATTTGAAAACTGATGTCTTGTTATTGGCAGATATTTTTGAAAATATTCGCGAAAGTTGTATCAAGAGTTACGGATTAGATTCAGCACATTATTATACTCTATCTAGTTTCACATGGGATGCAATGCTAAAACATACTAAAATTACATTCGAATTGCTCACAGACATCGATATGGTTATGTTTATCGAACGCGGTATACGTGGGGGTTTAAGCCAATGTTCCGGAAGATACGCACATGCCAATAACAAGTACATGTCATCTTACGACGCATCGGAAAAGTCATCGTACTTGATGTACTTTGACGTGAACAATTTGTATGGATGGGCAATGTGTCAGCCCCTGCCATACGCTAAATTTCAATGGGTCGAAGATGTTGCGAATTTTGACGTGTCTTCAATCCCGATCGATTCACCTACGGGATACATTCTTGAGGTAGATCTGGAATATCCGCAACGTCTGCACGACGCTCATGCCGATCTACCGTTCTGCCCGACGCGTGCCAAACCACCTGGTTGCAAGCAGGACAAATTACTCGCGACGGTATACGATAAGCAGCGTTACGTTATCCATTATCGCAACCTGCAACAGTGCATGCGACACGGTCTTCGTATTACAAAGATACACCGCGTGCTTCAATTCGCTCAATCTCCCTGGCTCCGCGATTATATCGAACTCAATACACGGTTTAGAACAAGCGCGACAAACGACTTTGAAAAAATTTGTACAAATTGATGAACAACGCGGTATTCGGTAAAACTATGGAAAATGTACGAAATCACGTGGATGTAAAACTTTTGACACATTGGGAAGGGCGATATGGTGCGGAGGCAATGATCGCGAAACCGAATTTCCACAGCAGAAGTGTTTTTTCGGAAAATTTAATAGCTGGTGAATTGCGAAAACTCGAGGTGAAATTCAACAAGCCGATATATGTGGGTATGTGCATTCTGGACATATCAAAAATTTGTTTGTACGAATTTCACCACGAGTACATGTCGCCCAAGCATGGAAAAAATTGTAAAATTCTATATACCGACACAGATAGTCTCA
Source organism: Andrena chrysosceles (assembly GCA_963855975.1). Classification (NCBI taxonomy): domain Eukaryota; kingdom Metazoa; phylum Arthropoda; class Insecta; order Hymenoptera; family Andrenidae; genus Andrena; species Andrena chrysosceles. Next base: position 163,756 of record CAWLCU010000363.1, on the reverse strand, counting down.
TTTATCACATTCAATGCGATGATATCTACGAGTCCATGAAACACAATATCGATAGATTCGACACGAGCGATTATCCTACCGACAATCCATATAATATGCCGCGCGTAAATAAGAAGGTTCCGGGGCTGATGAAGGATGAAAATAACGGTGCGATAATGACCGAATTCGTAGGTCTTAGAGCGAAAATGTATGCACTTCGCGTAGACGGCAAAAAAGATACGAAAAAGGCGAAAGGCGTCAAGACCAACGTCATAGCCAGAACGATAACTTTCGACGACTACGCGCAATGTTTGCATAGGGAGATCGAAATGGTTCGCAGACAATCATGCATACGGTCTAAATTGCATAAAGTGTACACCATTTCGGAATCTAAAATCGCTCTAAGCCCACACGACGATAAGCGGCATATCGTACCCAATTCGATGGACACTCTGCCCTGGGGTCATTATAATATCCCATTGTAAAATAGAAATTGTATTTATTGTATAATATAAAATTATTTGAGAATGTATAAAAAATTATTATTGTGTTTATTCTATTTATTGTGTAAAATATAAATGGTGGAATTAATGTATAAAAATTGTTCACACATATATATATATATGTATCATTGTATTTATTGAACCATGTATTATTATGCTACAATACATTATTTTTATTTATCCAAGAATTGTGTGATTTATCAAATCCCAACCACTTGAGGTACACCTTATCCCCCTTCCTACGTAAGACTTTTTCCACTAGATACACATCAGGATCGGTGACGCGTTGCAGCTCGTGTTCATAGAATCCTCCGGCAACAGGTTTTCCACAGGAATCGACCAGCAGATACGTTGCGGGATTAGTTGCTTGTACTTTGACTATCTTGAACACCTCCGTTGTCCAATTCGGCGTATAGCCTTTATCGAATATGGTTTTAAATTTGCTCACGCGCACAAACTCGCCCAACTTGAATCTCGCTGGAGCAGCGATCTTTATGTTGCTGTATACGGTGGCTAGCAGCTTATCGGCGATCGCAGGGGTAACATCGCAAGGACGCATTCCGATGGTTCTATGTTTTCGTGCGTTATACTCTGCAAGTAGACTTGGTAGAGCATCGGTCCATCTATAGGTTCCATTGAGCGTAAACAGTTTCCACATATTGTTTTTCAAAGTTCGATTGAAACGTTCTACGACGGAGGCCTTCATCACAGAATACGTCGAATAATGATTAACGTTATGCTTTGCCAAGAGTTTCTGCACATCAGCGTTGTAAAATTCTTTCCCTTGATCGGTTTGCAAATTTTTCGGATATCGATCTCTAAATATCTTTGCAAACGCTTTAGTCACCTCAGCGCCACTTTTAGTCTTGAGTGGCAACGCCCATGCATACTTGCTCAACACATCGATGACTGTGAGTATGTAGTGGTGACCCTGGTTGAATCGCGAGTATGGACGCATTTCTACAATGTCAGCTTGCCACAGATCATCGTATCCATGCACTATGACACGCCTCCGCGGAAAATGTCTTCGAGCTGGAGGATGCAATTCCTCAACGAGTTGTAGCTTCTTGTGGCCGTGGTTTTCTTTACTCTTGGATTTCGATAATGGCTGCATGTTTGATCGCAGAGGTGTCTTTGACACGAATGATGCGATAATTATCGGGCACATTCATTAAGTGCTCCCAATCGGTCCAGGGTCAAGTTCATCCGCCTCGCATGATTCTCCTTCGCAGCGCTGCAGCCTGCGTTCGAGTGGCGCCCCATTGCAAAGTATTCCCTTATCGTATCTTGCTTGTCGCATGCCACGTCATCAAAGATGAAAATAGAATTCGGAAGCGATTCGCACGGTGGGATGACGTCACTGTTATTCGAAAACGTAAAGTAGCCAATTTCATCTATCGGAGTCAATAAATTCTCCAAATACTGATATTTCGGCTGTTGCAACGACTTGGAGTACACGTACACGTTCTCGAAGCGGACGCCGTGAGGACTTTCCAACAAGCTCACCAACACGTTTGTCTTTCCGCAATTTGATGGGCCACAAACGAGGCAGCGTATAGTGTTTGGTAGCATGCTACCATGTCTGCGTCTGGTTTTCGAAGACATAACTCGTGATTTATCGTCAAAATTTGTCACGCGTATCGTTACAGGTTGTCGCACGAATCGCATCCTCTCCGCAAACTGTGAAAAATGATTTTGATACGTCGAAGCGCCCTATTTATAGGTCCGCATCGACTCAAAACAGCTCAGTATTCAAAATGCTTCTGATCCTGTCGGATAATTGCGATATTCGAGACCTAACCTCTGAGCAGTTGAAATATATACCAAAGATTATTCTACTCCGAGAGTTTGGGAGACACATTGATCAGTTGTGGGACAGACTCCCCGAGCACATAAAAGCCGATTCTGAGGTTCGGCAGTATCGTCGGTGTCTGGAGCATTATAATCGTCCTTGGCAGCGAACGCATATCGACGGTCCAGCACCATTGATTAAAAACTGTAGCGAATGTCGCCGACGAGAGTAAAGAAAGGCTGTGGTTTGTTAAATCGAGCGATAAACGCGCTACCTATCAAATTACATATTCCGGGATACCAGTTTTGCGGTCCAGGAACACATCTGGCAAAACGATTGGCTAGAGGGGATCAAGGTATCAATCCGTTGGACGCGGCGTGTCGCGAACACGATATTGCGTATTCGCGCAGCAACAATCTCGGCGAAAGGCACGCGGCAGATAAAGTTCTCGCTGACAAAGCGCGAAAACGCATCGTTGCGCGAGACTCGAAAGAGGTGCTGCTACAGCTGTTTGGGCAGCTATGAAGGCCAAGACGAAAATCGGAATGGGGATGAAAACAAAACCCTGCAAAAGTACTCCAAAGAGAGCGCCAAAAAAGCGGATTCTTCCGGTCGCAAAACGGGGTGGTATATTACCACTTCTCATTAGCTGTTGGAGCGGCGGGGATCGCCAAGGCGGTAAACGATAATAAGGCGGCGCAACATCAGCTGCAGGAAATGCAACGTCATAATCGCTCCATGGAAGGTCGCGGACTTTATCTCGCGCCATACAAGCGTGGACAGGGAATATCGAAACGAAAAAAAAACGCCGAAAAGAAAATAAAAATGCCCGCGGGTGTAACTACCGATGCACAATTGGAGGAGTTGGCAAAACGTATGCGTATTCCATTCTTTAGAGGTGTTTTTATGCGAAACGCACTACCAGTCGGAGGAGTACGTCGAAACGAGAGCGGTATTGTAAATTTGGACAATGTCGAGGGGTCGGGGACTCATTGGGTGGCATATGCGAAGAGAGGGTGTCGAGCTATATATTTCGACAGCTTTGGAAATCTTCGACCGCCCAAGGAATTGGTAAAATATCTGGATAAGGATGCTGTGAAAATTGAATACAATCGAACGTCTTATCAAAAGTACAATCAGAGCAATTGTGGACAACTATGTCTACGCTTTCTACAAACGATCGGTACCAAATTTAAGGATTGACTTCCCGCCACTCTGATTCAGTACTAATCGAGCCGTACAGTTCGGAATATGTCGTTAACATTCACTCTAACCGGCAAGAGTAGCACCCTCGCGGTGAGCTACTTTCCACCCATAGATTTGAGCGACGATGATTACGAGCTTGGTCTAACAACCTTTGAAACTTATCACACCATACCAAACATCGACTCGAGCAATGATAAATTCTACTTCACCGTAAACTATGACATCAGCAACAGCGTCGACACCACTCCTGAATACATTACGATTCCCCATGGCTCCTACGAACTAGACGCCATTGCCAAGTATTTGAAGCAGCGATTACTCGAGCGGTATCCTCAAAATCTCGACGGTACCGATGACAGTGACAACGATGCGTATCCAATAGTGTTGCGTCCCAACAACAACACCATGAAAAGCGAACTGTACTGTCGGTTCACCGTAGATTTTACAAAGCCTAATAACATTGGATCGCTATTGGGATTCTCGACGAATCGGGTATTAGAACCAGGACGGTGGCACGAATCGGACGATGCAATTAATATCATGAACGTGAACATTGTTCGTATAGAATGTAGCGTGACCGCTGGCGCGTACAACAGTGGGAGGCGTGTCCATACGATACATGAATTTTCTCCGAGAGTTCCACCAGGATATAAGATATCGGAAACGCCCGCGCAGATCATTTACCTTCCAATCACCGCACGGATCATTACAGATCTAACGATACGCGTTGTGGATCAAAACGGACGGTTGCTCGATTTTCGAGGTGAAGAGATTACCATCAGATTGCACGTACGACGGCGACGACGATAATACATGTGGTGCGAACGAAAGAGATGCTTGTATTGAACGACTCTAGAAACCCGTTTCTTCCAAGTGAAATTGTTTACAACAACTGCAACAACAACTGCAACAGCTCCGATCACGCTAAAAAGAAGAGGCTCAGTGCTGCGAACATTGCATTTTTGAAATCATTGGGATTCATTGTGCGCATTTAGGTTGAAAAATGGCTGACATTCTAAGTATTGGAGGGAAGCCGACGTTTGATGACCGCATCGTCAAACTTCAGACTCACACATACAACCCATACGTCAACACGACGTTTGGATACAGCGATGAGATAAGAATACCGATACAACAGCAGAATTTATACACATTGCCGTATAAAAGTTTTCTCTATGTGGAGGGGAAATTGAAGATAAATAAGCCAAAAGATGCATTAACGGTGACGTTGGGAAATAATTGCATGGCGTTCTTATTCGATGAGATTCGATACGAGCTGAATGGCGTGGAGATTGATCGCAGCAGAAACGTTGGAATAACTAGCACGCTTAAAAACTATGTATCGCTGACATCTGGCGAAGACAAAAATATGGAGAATGTTGGATGGGGGTTGAAACGGCGGGATGGGCCAATAGTGAAAAGTCATTTCAATTTTTGCATCCCACTCAAATATTTGCTGGGATTTTGTGAGGACTACAAACCCATGATTATTAATGCGCGTCACGAATTGATTTTAATACGATCGCGCAACGACAACAATGCTCTGATAGGTTCGCCGATGTTGGAACCAGAAATTGAATTGGTTAAACTACAATGGCGGATGCCCCATGTGACGTTAAATGACGTTAATAAGCTATCGTTGCTACATACTTTGGAACGTGGACAAAACCTGAGCATTTGTTTTCAATCGTGGGATCTGTACGAGTATCCTCTCTTACAGAGCACGACCAAGCATTCGTGGGCCGTGAAGGCATCTGCACAGCTGGAGAAGCCGCGATGCGTGATCCTTGCTCTACAGACTGGTCGAAGAAATGTGATGAGTGAAGACGTTACTATGTTCAACAACTGCAAATTGGCCAATGTAAAACTTTTTCTCAACTCAGAATTTTACCCATATGATGATCAGAACTTGGACTTTGACAAGAATAAGCACGCCATCTTGTATCACATGTATACGCAATTCCGTAAATCATATTATGGGTATAGTTGCAACGAGGCATTATTCACCGTGGCTGAATTTTTTACAGTTTGGTCCCCTCGTGGTGATTGATTGCTCGCGACAAAATGAGTCGATCAAGAATGGCATAGTGGATGTGTGCATAGGATTCGAGTGTAAAGAGAATGTGCCGGTAAATACTACGGCCTACTGTCTGATTCTGCACGATCGGGTGGTTGAATACAATCCGCTAACAAACGTGGTGCGCAAAATGAATTAAATTGCCACATTACTTGTCCACCCTATCCTGTGTCAAATTCATACAAAATTTCATCGTGAAAATTGAGTTGCTTTACGAGAAAGACTGCATTCTCCCGTCTGTGTTGTCTCCAAATTGTACCGATAATGGTTGTACCAACATTCGTTGACCTGCAAGGGTTCAACGTCGATGGAAGATTTGTCGCGTATGAAGTGCCTGTCCTACGAAAGGGGGCAATTCTCTCGCACTATATTTTTGGGAGTCCTATGCCACAATTTTTTCTTACAAAATCCGACAAATCAAGCATCCGATTGCTGGTGGCAAATCATCATGGGCTACGTTAGGACGATGGAGACGTTCCGTACAGTATGGCTAAACGGCCAATTTCGAAAGCTGTAGCTGATGCGATGGATAAAGAAGATGATGCATCCCATATCGTATACGTTAAAGGGCTGCAGAAACGCGACTGGCTTGCCGATTTCCTGGATGAAAATACGAGAGCGGACGTGGTCATCGAGACCCTGGACATTGACTATGAGGATATCATATCTCTAAATAAGCTAAATGTAGTTAATACTCTGCGATGTGGCAGACACGCAAAACACTGTGCCATGCAAAATGTATTTAAAATATTCAACTGGTGGTCTAAACACCAGAGAAATGCATAAATAAAATATAATCAATTTTTAATGTATATGAAAATGTTTATCTTCACCCTCCTCCCAATCCAACTTCCTACATGCGATGTATTCTAGATTAAGACGATACCCGATCAAAGCCGTTCGATACCCGTTCGCTATACGTTCAAAACCGTTCAATACTTGATCAAAGTCGATCAAAGACGTTCAATACCCGTTCCATACCCGTTCGATATACGTTCAAAGCCGTTCAATACCCGTCCGATTCACGTTCAATACCGTTCAATACCCGTTCGATACCCGATCAAAGCCGTTCAATACACGTTCAAAGCCGTTCAATACCCGATCAAAGCCGTTCAGTACCCGTTTGATACACGTTCAATACCCGATCAAAGCCGTTCAATACCCGTTCAATACCCATTCAAAGCCGTTCATTACCCGTTCGATACCCGATCATAGGGGTACGTTAGACGTTCGATACACGTTCGAAGGCACGTTCGATGCACGATCAAAGTGGTAGAATACACGTTAGATACCCGATGAAAGGCGTTTGATTCACGTTCAAAGCCATTCGATACCCGATCAAATTGATATGGTCTAGCTGAATGATGAGTGCAAAGAAGAATGGAAAGAAGACGCGTGTGAATAAGGAGAGGATGGTCAATGAAGAAGATAAGTGCAAGGAGGAGGAATGGGATGGTCAGCGAAAATGAAGGTGGAGAACAACAGCATCTTACTTTTGCAAAGCTACACACTTCTCGATTTCATGATAGGAGTTTGCATGCGAGAGCCAGGAGATGCAGCGAGACCAGTTGCTCATTAATCGTCACAGCTCGTGCTGTTAATAATAGCATTTTATTATAAAATGGGGTTTTATAGAAAAGATATTGGAAATTTTGACCAGGAGATGTGGCAGAATAATCAGGAGGTATGTACCTAACAATGTTTTGTACGTTTTTATGTTTAACACGTGAATATTATATCCAGGTTTCTATGTTCTAGGATTTGCAGGTCGACGAGACCGAGGACTGCAACATCAATACTGATGATGATGACGACGGCGGCACCACCAGTGATACCGATGACGGTGACCGCATCGTTGCAGCCATCGATGGCTTGCAGGTAAGTGATATTGTGATTGCATAATGTGCGGAATGTATCAATATTTTATCGGGGTTTACATGTTTTAGAACCTGCCACCACTGCCACCGCCGCCACAGATGGACCGGGAACTGCTCCCAGCACTGGCTCATGCGATCCCCTACGCCGCCCGCGCTGTCGTTGCCAGAAGGGGGCGATTTATATGGATTTATATTGTATTTTTATATTCTTTTTCTATTGTATTTCATATATTTTATTGTATTTTTATTGTATTTTTATATTTTATTTATTTATTTATTTATTTATTTATTTACTTACGGGCGAAGGCCCTTTTGTGTCGAGTACATAAGTAACGAAGTGTATAGGAGAATTAAGTTAAGTTACAAGAACGCAGCTTAATATGCCTTGATGCAGCAGATTTGAAAATGGTTACGGACCCATGGAAAAAGTCGACAAAGACGTTGAAATCATTCGCAGTTGAACAGAGTTCCTAAGTTCGTTCGATATGGGGCAATATGAAAAAGTTGCCTAGATCTTAAGGGTTTGCTGGGGACGTAAAATTTTAGAAGTTCCAGAATTTCTGGACAATCGACGACATGATTTAGGGGTTTAAAAACTAAGACTAGGTCAGCCATGGTTCTACGCTCTACCAGAGTGCTCATATTTAAGGTGTTGAGAATGCTGTCATAATTGTGGCAGGTTATAGGCATTGGTTTATTAATTTTGAAGGCGACATATCTTAGGAATTTGTCCTGGGCACCTTCGAGCAGTTTGACATGATTTAATTGCGTCGGATTCCATACTTGCGAAGCATATTCGAGGTGTGGTAATACAAGAGCCAAATACAAAATTTTAAAGGTGTGTGTGTTTTTGAAATCCGTGGCATGTCTGATAATAAGACCCAGGGATTTCAAAGCGCTGGTTTTTATACGACGAATATGGTCAGTGAACGATAACGAGGAAGAAAACGTAACGCCTAAATCAGTTGTTGTTTGACGTTTATCCAGTGGTAAACCATTAACGGAGTAGGTGTAATCAAGAACTGTTTTCTTCCTCGTAAAACGTAAAACGTGACATTTCGGGATATTCAACAGCAGCATAGTTTTTACGCTCCACGCGTGAAGTTCGAGTAAATCAGTTTGGATGCCTAAGGCATCGGTTTCAGAATACACTCTGTTGTACATTTTTAAATCGTCGACAAATAACAAAAATTTACAATGTTGAAAGACCCCTGAGATGTCGTTGATCAAAAGGAGGGGACCAATGTGGGATCCTGTGGGACACCTGAGGGAACCTTAAACGGTGGTTGAATTTAACAACAAGGTAACGATTTGTGAGGTAGCTGGATAAGCAGGCAATGATGCTGCCGGTGAAACCCATGGCTCGGAGCTTACAGATTAGGATATCGTGGTTTAACGAGTCGAAAGCCTTGCGGAAGTCTGCATACACGGAGTCGACCTGGTGACCACTATCAAGCTCCCCTGTTAAGTAGTGCTGGTATAACACGAGATTGGTTAATGTAGATCTCCCTGGAACAAAGCCATGTTGCTCGGGAATAATAAATTTTTTACCAGTGGAGAGATTTTATCTACGACTAATTGTAAGCTCTCGAAAATTTTGGCCATGATGTTGAGCACACAAATTGGCACACATATTCTTTTATATTTTTTATTTTTTTATATTCTATATTATATATATTTATATTCATTTTATATTCTTTTATTTTTAAATAAATTTCTTAAACGCATATTCTGTCTCCATTTTATTTACCTGTCTTCCTTCTCTTTTCGCCACATAATTTTAAGATTTGCAGACACTGCATAATTCTATTTTGCTCGAGCGTTCTTCGCGCCGTGAAATGACGTCATCGCACGCGGCTGCTCCAGAGGAGTCAAATTACGCGTAATCGCGCGATACGCCGCGACGTTAAATCAGAACGCTTCGAAATACTGTTAGCTTTAGAATAAAATATGATTGTACCACCAAGTAGCGCCGTCTCTCTCCCTCCTCCCAGAATTTTAGCTTTAAAGTAATGCTCTGTCTCTTTCCCTCCTCTGAAGACGCGGTGTGTAAAAAGCCGATATTTCCCGAGATTGTCCGATAAAAAACGGACGCGTGTGACGCTTGGTATATGTACCATTGGAGAAAGACTAATGTCAGGGAGTGGGCGTTGGGGGAGTTGGTTAGGCGGCTGACTCGTACCGTGGAGGTCTTGGGTTTGAGCCTCGTCGCCTGGATTCTGTTTTTTCATTTAAATTAATATCTTAAAATCAATATTTCCTTCCTTACCGACAGTAGTCAGTACCACGCCCAAGAGAGTGTAGCACTTCGGTATCGGTTCGGTTATCGATTGATTCGATATCTGGTCTTGCGCTAATACCCCCCACCACTCCGCCCATCTGTATGACGTCATAGGCCGCCCGTCGCCCCGCTGCGATGGATTTCCTGCGACCTTGAAACTCAAATTCGAGTTTCAAGGTCGAGGAGGGGAGGGGGAAATGGCCTTCAAACTCAAATTTGGGTTAGAATCCCCCTAGCCTTACTACATTTATGTACTTTTGTACTTCTTTCAGAAACTTTTTTGAGGAAGGACCACTCAGAGTTCTCGGATCAGCCAGAGAAGTATGGTATCCTTGAACTAGGTGTGCTCATATGACATTGAATCTGGAATTAATGTGGTTTTTATTTATTCTTGTATATGTCTCAATCTGAATCCGGATTCGGCGCAAATCCCGAATGCGCACCTTCGTGGTTTGGGTCACTTTCAACGGGTGAAGGATGCTGCGCATTATCCTGCATATCGTCGATTACCTGGTTACACATTTCGGGTATTACCTTTCCCCGTTGTATCAAGGCGGAAAGTCTTGTTATTGGCTTTTACGTGGCCTTTTACTACCGCCCACGCGAGCTCAATTGGATTCAAGTCGCAATGGTAAGGCGGTAATCGGAGAATAATTCTCCCCGTTGTTTTTGCGTATTCATCGATCACTTATTTATCACAATTGGGCTTAATTCTGCGAACTTCGTCCAATAACTGCCACTTCAGTGCGTTATCTGGCATTCGTATTCCCTTGCTGGTAAGCCACTGTCTTATCTGCGGTTTGTTCCAGCTCGTTACGGGACAAGGCTCCTGTTTCGCAGAGTGGTACGACGCGTTATCCATCACAATAACGGCGTTTGGTTTTAAATATGGTACAGTGCACTTAAGGGGGGAGACCACTGTCTCGGTCCGAAATGTAAGGGTGTTTTCGGGAATTTATTTCAACCAAACAACGCAAGTAAATCAATTTATTGCTTAGTATAGTTAATAGTGTACATATCGAAGGGTAAGAAAAATTTTTTTCAATCAAATTCATAAATCCGTTTCCTGTATACTCTTCGTCAAAATTTGCGCTCCGGCAAAAACATGCTAGTCGCGTTGACAGGCCCCGGGCCATATCGTTCATCGAAATTAAAAAAAACAATAATATTTAGAAACTAGAAGCCTGCCTCTATTACGTGACGATCGAAAAATGTCAAAATTGTAAAAAATAACAAAATGGCGGACCACGGAAAAAAGTCATGTTTCCGGGTACAAAATTGGAGAAATGTTCCTGAAAAAAATAGAAGCAGGTCGAAAATTGAAAATGTCTGATAGTCACGTAATAGCGACGGGTTTTCCGTATAATAAATGTCCTTGATCATGCCAATTGGACGTATAGTTTTCTCTGTAGACTGTCAACGCGGTTGAAAAATGTCATTCTGTGGAAAACGCGTTCAATGTTCCGCGTGGCTCAGTCGCGCGTTTGACACTGCTTCACGAAAAACACCATATCTCCATCAATTTTGCGAATTTCTTCATAAAATTTGGAGTGAACATTCTTGAAACATACCTTTTTCAGAAAATGTAAAAAATTTCAGATTTGAGACAGTGGTCTCCCCCTTAAACCACTCGAAAAAGTGTACCGCATTCATCTCGTCGTGATAATCAGCGCTCTTGGTCTTCGATTCAAAACAAAGCAGGCCATTTTCAACAAAACCATCCTCTGATCCAATATGGAGTACGATGAGGCGCTTTCCTTTCGCAGTCGGAGTAGGTGGGCCCCTTTCTCTGGCGTTCGATGCCGAAGCTATGCTGTTGTCCACTCACAGTCGCTGCCGTGTGTCACGCATTTACCCATGTCTCGTCCAAATAATAAATGGGTCTTCCCGCCGCTCTATATTCTCGAATTTTCGTGATAAACGTTCGGCGCCAACGAATTATATCTTCTCGCTCGATAAGGGCACTATTGCGCTGCCTCTGTACGTATACTTGAAGTTCATTTTCTTCAAAAGGCATTGTAACGTACTCTGCGACATAGTTGGTAAATTTTCGTCACTTCGGATTGCCGTCAAAACTCCGTAGTTCTCTTCGTTCCCAAAAGGCGTGCACGTGCTTCCTTATTGCTCCAATTTCCTCTTCCGACATCTTCTGCATTTTATCGGGCCTTACCGTTTCTTCGAAGGTGAAGTCACAGTCCCCGCCCTTTTAAATTCTTTTAGACTGTCGACGACGGTACGATAGCGGACAGTCTACGCCGCATGTATTTCCAACCAATTTTATGAGTTCCTGGTACTTCATATTCGGAAATTGAGTTTTCTTATCATTGTATATATTTATAATAATCCTCTTTTGTCCAGTGTTTTATAAAAATATGCCAATGTTTTATAAATATCTTACAAATTGTATTTTACATAAGTTTTGTATAATAAAATTTATTTGTATATGTCATACTTTGTTGTTATATTTCATCATATTAATACCGTAAACATTTCAGTATAATACGACTAATAAATAAATTCGTAATATGGCACGAATTTAATAGAATACACGTTTTATTTGGTTACCCGGTATATGAAAGAGAATCGGAACGGTGCATGGAGAGAGGGAAGCCTGGGTGGTAAAGTGGGGGAACAGAGACCTCGCGACAGTTGAAGAGCTCATTCTACATGCGCGAATAAGTTCCTTCTTAAATGACTTGGAGTATAGGTATCTACGGTGAAAGTGTCTACAGGAAGTGGTCAGAGCCCCTAGACTCGTCATTAAGGGCAGGTTCCGGTCTAAATGTCGATTTTTATATTTCATTTTTCAAATGTTCAACCTTTTACGAAAACGTGTTTAAAAGGATTTGTTGAAATTCGTAAAATTTCCGAAGCTATAGGCATTTGAGTAGCGGCATGGGTCACAACCGGTCACTCGGCGTTCACATAAAACTTTAAATGCGTTTTTCTCGAAACAGTGTTCTCAAAACGGTGGGACGTGTATCTCCAAAAGTTATTATCCGATTCGACTGAAACTTTTTTTATTTTGAAGAATATACTTCTGGCTAGGGGGGGGGGGCTAGAAAAAATTACAAAAAATTGAAAATTTATAATTTTCAAAGGCGTTGAGAGGACGAAAAATATTGAGAAAAAGTGATTTCAAACTTTAGGTGTCGTTATTTTCTAAAAAATGTCATTTTTGTATTTTTTCTACCCCCCCCCCCAGCCAGAAGAATAATCTTCAAAATAAAAGAGGTTTCAGTCGAATCGGATAATAACTTTTGGCGATACAGGTCCCACCGATTTGGATCAATTTTTTGACGCCTCGACTTTAACGACTACCCAGGGCCGTCTGCAATGATTAATTATAAAACAAAAAATACCTTTCTATAATTTTAGACATCCTTAATACAATGCAAAAAGTCCCATTAAATTATATATAGTAGTTTTCCTTTAATTAATTCCTAAATATCACCTATTTCTTTGGGCTCTAGACCGGAACCTCCCCTTAACTAATTGTAAGACGTTAATCTTGTCCCCTACGTCTAATGTAGAGATCACAAAATCTATGTTTGATTTTGTCCCAGTGTGAACGTTAATGTACGTGTGTGAGTCCACGTTATGTATGTAAAGGTTAGCATCCTCTAAACTGTTGAAAAATCTGTCGCCATTTGTATCCGTCTTACAGCAGTTCCATATTTGATTGTGTGCGTTAAAATCACCTACCAAGATACAATGCGAGTTTTTATTAGCATATACAGTAACCAGATTCCATTGACTTTACGTTAATGTGAGACCCGGGGCTCTGTAACAGACAATCAAATTTAATTGAGGCTCAATGTTTGTAATATGAATCCCGCACAGTTCTACCGACTGATCGGGATGATTTATATGACTTAATTCTACGTAGGCTAGATTTTTTCTAATTAACAGCAGTAAGCCTCCTCCTCTTGAATGAAGTCTGTCCTGTCGGAAGATTACGAAACCGGGTAAGTTGCAAGTTTGTTCGGATGTGGTGCCCTCCGTTAATCATGATTCAACACAGATACATATGTCTATTGCTTGAAGTATTGCTTGGAGTTCTAATTTACGTCGGTTGGAGTTCTTGTTTACGTCTGTTGAAGCTTCTAACATTCCAGAATAGAAATCTGAGTGACATATCACTTGTTTCTTCCGAATGATCCATTTTTAGTAAGAATGTCGAAGTAAATAATGGTAGTCCGTTTAGTCCGTCTAACCACTTATTGGTTTAGAATTCCATTTCTTCGTTAGAGCTTGCTCCTGCACTGGAAGTTTCTGTAGTTGCATCCGCGGTTCTAAACTTATTTAGGTTTTGCCTCAGTTTTGTAAGTCTGCTCTTAAGACCCCGATTGGCGATATGAGGATAGATATTCGTAACCATATGTTCTAGAGCTGAGATGTCTTTGTTGTGTTTAAGGGCGACTTCATGGAGGTTTGAGTTGTAGTAGCTTTCTGTTAGAAATTGTAATAATTTTTGATAATTTATTGGGAACTTATCGTCATTGTTCGCTATATATTCTGTCGTTGGAAGTAACTTTTCGTTTACTTCTTCCATAGAACTAGTTGAAGTAGTTCTTCTTATTTTTTTAAGTGTCTGTTGTGCACTCCGATTATTGTTCGCTCTGGACTGAGTTACTTCTTTATTAATTGGATTTAATAGAGATGCTCCTGAGCTAGAAAACGATCTTTTAACTTCGAGCGGTGAAGGCATTAGTACTTTTTCCTTAGTAGTAAGGCTAAGTGGTGGGCTAAGTTTGTCCCCTCCCTCGGTTAGGTATGAAAAATTTTCGGGTGGGGGCCCCTTCCTCTGAAAAATTTCCGACGGCAGTTCCGATCTGGAGAGGTCTCCGCGGCGGCTCGTCTTGGACTGATCCCCTCCATGATTATGGCTTCCCCTACTCCGCGGGTCGTACGCGCGCAGCCAGTCTTCCTCTCCCCGCTCCCCCCGCGCCGAGAGATGCCCCCATCGCACTCCCCCGCGCGCCTTCACTTCCCCTTCTCCCCCGCGCCCCTTCACTTCCCCTTCTCTCCCGCGCTCTCCACAGAGGACCTGCGTTAGAACCCGCTTAGCCTTACTACTTTCCTTGTTACGAGTAGCGGTACTTTCGTTATCTTTAAGGGTCATTGGAGTCATTGCGTCTTTGTCTTGATCTCCTTCCTTCTGGTAAATGTTGAGATTTTCAGTGTTTTGATAATTAAGGTCGGTATCAAATATATTGGTCGGTGAATTCGTTTTCGCAAACAGCGATCAAGGAGAAATCAGCCACCACCATCTGACGATCGTGGATTTGTCAGTTGGAATTGCGTGGCCCTCGCAGGGAATGGTGGAGTAAGGGGAATGCTGCTGTGTTCCGCCTGAACCTAGCCGTTTGGCTGTTATTTATTCTTAGCGTAATAGTTGTATGCGTTACGAAGCTATGCGTAGACCATTACGAGATGAAGCTATCGAGAAAGAATCAATCTGCTGACCAATAAAGCTCCTGAATTTTTTCGTTGCTAACGCACACCTATTCTGATGTGTTTACTTCTACGCTGAAAACTCGGTTTGGTCTACACCCCAGAAACTTGGCACCATCCCCACCATTTGTGGCTCACTCTTGTTCTGCGAAGCCGAAAGCGAGATGGAGCGAGAGCGAGTCAGAAAACGGTGAGAAAAGGAGCACCGAGGCAAACAAACGGTGTGGTGGGAGAATACCCCTCACGAAACTCACCGGCCAATATATATGATACCGACCTTAGTTCTGTGTTGCTGAGAATAGTTTCCGACATTTCTACAGTGACGAGCTAGGTGCCCTTCCTTCTTGCACAGGAAACAGGTAATTTTCTCGGTTGAGAAGTAAATCCAATATGCTGTATTGTCGTAAGTGATTTTTAGGGATTCGGGTAATTTGCTTGCGTCTTCCGGTTGTATGTACATTTGACGCAGAAAACTTAGAATGTGGCCAAATCTCGGGTCATTTATACCTGCCTTAATGCTTGTTATGTTCGAAACTGGATTGATGTTGAATTTAGTTAGTTCATCTACTATGTGGGAGTGTGGAATGAGGGGACATAAGTTTTTCGAGCTTTTCCGAAAACCGTTAGTTGCACGAGAAAAAGTAATACAACATACAATGTATATTGTCTGGATCTACAAATTTTGTTTGACATATTTTGTTATGTAATCAATAACTCGGAGGATATTATATAAAATGGACTTTGTGAGCTGTTAAATCATTATTAAAATGTTCAAGGGCCCAGGGGCACATTCTTCCGGGGCACACTCGTTTTTCTTATTATTTGGAACCATTTAGGGAGGGAGGGGGGGGTGCCGCGAAGCAAATCTTGAACAAAAATTTTACCAAGAGTATAGGAGAGCCTAGTGCGCAACATTGCAGGTAGGGTAAGTGCAGGTAACATGGAACGGCACGTAATATGGAACTTCGTAAAATTTCGATAAAGAAATAACGAGCTCTTCAGACAATCGTTTATACTAGAGCTGTTCGAGTAATCGAAGTATTCGAGTAGCTTGAAATGCGAACCGGGCGGGACTCGATTTTTAGAGCCGAGCCGGGACCCGAACGGATCCGAGTAACCCGAATGTTTCGGGTAGCTCGATTCTTTCAAGTAACTCGAATGTTTCG
The DNA here is from genome assembly GCA_963855975.1 of Andrena chrysosceles. Lineage (NCBI taxonomy): Eukaryota > Metazoa > Arthropoda > Insecta > Hymenoptera > Andrenidae > Andrena > Andrena chrysosceles. Next base: position 147,418 of record CAWLCU010000363.1, on the reverse strand, counting down.
AGTAACCCGAATGTTTCGAGTAGCTCGATTCTTTCGGGTAGCTCGATTTTTTCGAGTAACCCGATTTTTTCGGGTAACCCGATTTTTTCGGGTAGCTCGATTTTTTCGGGCAGCTCGATTTTTTCGGGAGCCCGATTCTTTCGAGCAGTCCGAACATATTCCGGGCATCTCGATCGTGTCGGGCAGTCTGCTTGCTTAGAGTAGATAGGACGTTTTAAAAGTTAGTATATTGATCATTTTCATGCGCCATGCTGTATGGAGTAATTGAAAGGTTCTTTGTTATCACATTTCGCGTCACATATCTCACCTACGAAACTTAGGCTTAACCGGGAGCAAAAATTGTCGTATTTCGGTTTGAAATAACATTAGAAAAATTGCTATGGCTGAACAAGTATCAACTCATTATTCGAGTATGGAATTTAAAATATAACATATCAAACCAGCTTTCGTGAAATATGAATACTGTTTTTTATATTCTTACCAGTAACGTTTATTGTATTGTAGAAATATATTTGTATTTTAAATTTATTACAAAAAAACTTAAGATTATCGTGACTCAAAATAAGTTGTAACAGCAATTGATTCAATTTGTTTGTGATATTAAACTGTATTATATTAAGGGGACTAGGCAGTCAAATTTGGTAAAAATATAAGTTTTTGCGGGAATTATGTAGAAGGAAATGAATACAAATTATGATTAGTATTTTTGGGTAAGGTTTATTGATAAATATTATTATAAATATAATTATTTATATGCTAAAAATTATATCTCTTTGATTTCTTTTTTTCTCAAATTAGCCGAGAGGAAGCAAATTTGTTCAATTTTTTCTGACAGCAGAGAGGTACGTTTATCGGGCAGTATGTTCCCAGCATTAACGACAAGGTTGGTACCATTGATAAGGAATTGATGTGGTACTACGAGGAGAAACTTATTCCAACCACGTCGTGCATCCTCAAATGGTGGAATGATAATTCCCGAAGATTCTCAAATTTGGGAAATTTGGCCCAGCAGTTTTTGGGAATTCCGGCAACGGAAACATACAGCGAGAGATTATTCTCAACAGCTGGGAACATACTGACCGAAAAACATACCTCTCTGCTGTCAGAAAAAATTGAACAAATTTGCTTCCTCTCGGCTAATTTGAGAAAAAAAGAAATCAAAGAGATATCATTTTTAGCATATAAATAATTATATTTATAATAATATTTATCAATAAACCTTACCCAAAAATACTAATCATAATTTGTATTCATTTCCTTCTACACAATTCCCGCAAAAACTTATATTTTTACCAAATTTGACTGCCTAGTCCCCTTAATATAATACAGTTTAATATCACAAACAAATTGAATCAATTGCTGTTACAACTTATTTTGAGTCACGATAATCTTCAGTTTTTTTGTAATAAATTTAAAATACAAATACATTTCTACAATACAATAAACGTTACTGGTAAGAATATAAAAAACAATATTCATATTTCACGAAAGTTGGTTTGATATGTTATATTTTAAATTCCATACTCGAATAATGAGTTGATACTTGTTCAGCCATAGCAATTTTTCTAATGTTATTTCAAACCGAAATACGACAATTTTTGCTCCCGGTTAAGCCTAAGTTTCGTAGGTGAGAGATGTGACGCGAAATGTGATAACAAAGAACCTTTCAATTACTCCATACAGCATGCCGCATGAAAATGATCAATATACTAACTTTTAAAACGCCCTATCTACTCTAAGCCAGTGATGCCAGATTCGGGACGGGTGCGCTCGAGAATTTCCCCCACCTCGCACGCACACTACGCCGGAGCTGCGTGTCCGTGAGCTCGGCGCTTCGGACAACGTCGGGAAGACGAGAGAGAAAACGAATGTGTGTCTTTCTCTCTCGCTGTTGAAACGCTGTGATCCAAGGTGGGGTGCAAGCGACACGCGGCCGTGCGCGATCTTCCTGAGTGCCTCGAGATACACTTTTCACTTTCTGACATATGTATTATAATACTCTCGTAATGAAAAAAAATTGGAAAATGTTTTGTTACGGAAATCACGTTTTAAGACCTCCTGATCACGTTTTGACTATTTAGAAAAGAGCTTTTTTTAAATATCTCATGTATTTGTTAACACATTTACGTTTAAACGGCAAAATGGATTTCAATGAAACTTTATATTAAAATTTTATATTCTTGTCTTAAGATCCGATTAGATCACGAAAAACGATAATTACCCGTTATGGTTCTTCGATTTTTCAGATATGCGAACTAAATTCTACATAAAAAAAATTTAAGGAAAAAGGGCACATAGGTCTATGTGCCCTTCTTCCATCAAATGCCTCAATTTCTGGTGTTCATTTTAAATTTCCGTACGTTTTATTTCAGCTATTTCTATTTTTCAAACCTAAAAATGAATTTTTTGATTAAAAGATGAATATTTTGATACTGTACATTGGTGAACTTTGTTAAAATTAGAATCCACTCTTGGCCAGTACCATGGACGCTGTAGAAGCCTTCGATAAAAAATATTTTTTCAGAGTATGATCTAAAATCTAAACGTAATCATCATATCAAGTTGCGACAAAGAATCAGCCACTATTTAGAAATTAATTACGCGCAGCGTGCACGTTACCGCTCGATGGAAACTACGAGACGGTGGTCTCTTCCATCGAGAGGGAAATGTAAACAATTGGTTATGCAAAGCTAACATCGCGATACATGTTGTACACTAAAATGTACAAAAACATTACAAAAATAGAAAAGAAAGGCAGCACGTAAATATATCAATTGGGTTCGATATATTGACGAGATGTAAGACTGAAATAATGCTACAATTGTTTACATTTCCAAAGGATAGAAAGCAAGCAAAGGAATTTACTATAATACATGCGACAGAATTTCGAGATAATTGTTACATATAAAATGAATATAATTAAGAATATACATTTATTTGTACAATTATCTCGAAGTTCTCTCTATGAATCATATGTACAGCAAGCAAGCGAATTTATTGCAAGGATAGAACAAGAATTGCGTGAGGTAGGGGAGAGGTGGGATGAAAGGGACACGTACTGAAGAGGACATGGTCATTATCTCAAAGATAAAGGATCTGCCCAGGCCAAAAGTGTTGTTATTTTGTAGCCACATTCATTCATGTGTAATCAAACCGAATTTCAAGCCCCTATCGTATCTACGACGACAGAAATACACGATTGAATTTTTTTGAGGTTCAAAGTATAACTTTTAGTATTTCCTTGAACTGTCTTGTGAAGTGCTGTTACCAGCGACTGATTTCTCTATTACTGCATCTAAACAGGTATTTATTTAAGAACAATATCGTATAATGTCCGATCCTTTTTGTGTCATATCGTAATTGTAGCAATTAGATTTTCAATTTTGGTGTCTTATTTATGAAAGGAACACAAGAGAAATTATAAAATAGTAAGAAAAATTCAGAAAGGAGAAAAATCGAAGAAAAGGCTAAAAGAAATAACAGCAAGGCAATGGTGACAGTACCGAACTGCCACAGATGCATTTACCAGTTACCTTTCTCTCCTATTCTTGTACAATAATTCCTTTATACCAATTTACACATTTTAGTGTACAACACGTATCACGATGTTAGCTTTGCATAACCAATTGTTTACATTTCCCTCCCGATGGAAGAGACCACCACTTTCCCGTAGTTTCCATCGAGCGGTAACGTGCACGCTGCGCGTAATTAATTTCTAAATAGTGGCTGATTCTTTGTCGCAACTTGATATGATGATTACGTTTAGATTTTAGATTTTAGATCATACTCTGAAAAAATATTTTTTATCGAAGGCTTCTACAGCGTCCATGGTACTGGCCAAGAGTGGATTCTAATTTTAACAAAGTTCACCAATGTACAGTATCAAAATATTCATCTTTTAATCAAAAAATTCATTTTTAGGTTTGAAAAATAGAAATAGCTCAAATAAAACGTACGGAAATTTAAAATGAACACAAGAAATTGACGCATTTGATGGAAGAAGGACACATAGGCCTATGTGCCCTGTTTCCTTAAATTTTTTTATGTAGAATTTAGTTCGCATATCTGAAAAATCGAAGAACCATAACGGGTAATTATCGTTTTTCGTGATCTAATCGGATCTTAAGACAAGAATATAAAATTTTAATATAAAGTTTCATTGAAATCCATTTTGCCGTTTAAACGTAAATGTGTTAACAAATACATGAGATATTTAAAAAAAAGCTCTTTTCTAAATAGTCAAAACGTGATCAGGAGGTCTTAAAACGTGATTTCCGTAACAAAACTTTTTCCAATTTTTTTTCATTACAAGAGTATTATAATACATATGTCAGAAAGTGAAAAGTGTATCTCGAGGCACTCAGGAAGATCGCGCACGGCCGCGTGTCGCTTGCACCCCACCTTGGATCACAGCGTTTCAACAGCGAGAGAGAAAGACACACATTCGTTTTCTCTCTCGTCTTCCCGACGTTGTCCGAAGCGCCGAGCTCACGGACACGCAGCTCCGGCGTAGTGTGCGTGCGAGGTGGGGGAAATTCTCGAGCGCACCCGTCCCGAATCTGGCATCACTGCTCTAAGCAAGCAGACTGCCCGACACGATCGAGTTGCCCGGAATACGTTCGCACTGCTCGAAAGAATCGGGCTCCTGAAAAAATCAGGTTACTCGAAAAAATCGAGCTACCCGATAGAATCGAGCTACCCGAAACATTCGGGTTACTCGGATCCGTTCGCGTCCCGGCTCGGCTCGTTTATTTCGAGTACTCGAACAGCTCTAGTGTATACTAGATCCCTAGACACAATAGACGATGATACCGTTAAGGAACTAGTTTTTGGTCAGTTTAGAGGGCTTCCCGCTTTAATATTTATTTTTAACCTACTAAAACTTTCAACCATAGACATTTTTTTATACTAAAAGATGAATAAAGTTTACACTTTAAGGAAAAATTTTAAAAAGTTGAAAATAAGTATAATTTAATTATTTATAAGGTACGGAAGAATAAGATGACTAGGAACTAGTTTTTGATCACCTGAAAATACATTGGAACTAATTTTTTATCAAGTCAGGAACTAGTTTTTGATCATCTAAAATACATTGGAACTAATTTCTTATCAGGTAACGAACTAATATTTGATCAGATACTAATACTAATTAAAAAGAAAGAAAGTACCAAATAAACTTATTTCTAGTATTAAACCATCTAAATTTAAATTTTTTATAATTGTATAATATGCTAACCTAATTTTTAAAAAAATTGAAACTAAATAATGATCACTGACTTTTAAAGCAAAATGATACATATAATACTAAAATTCTTTCGCTACATTGTAAAGTAAACTATTGTAAGCAATATGTATGAAAATAACCTTTAACCCCTTAACGCTCACGCCCGTGACATAACCGGGACACTCTGAACCGTACTATCTGAACATGCCCGTGACAGTCACGGGCATGTAGTTCATTCGTTCGCCGCTTGGCGGTTTGTTTAATTTAGGCGCTAATATCTGTCCGCCCAAGCAATACTATCTTATACTAACTGGAAAACATGTAAAGTGCTGTGTTAACACAATCTATTGTAGACTGTACAAATAATAATATCTACAATTTTTGCCGTCTCCTGTGTTGTTTGTACTAGCAAAAGAGATGCAAAGGGGAAAAACGTAGCAAAGAAACACGATATATGTGCAATGATTGTAATGTAGGTTTATGTGCCGTGTCTTGTTTCAAAATTTATCACACCAAATTACATTTTTAATTCCTCTTTGTTATATGGCTCTATAATAAACTATATTACATGAAACAGAATATAATGTGTTACATACCATTTGTTGCTTTCTTTGCTCTATTTCGGCAAAAATCCTTCGTTCACCACTGCCAATGTACAAAACAAGTTACAACATCCCGAATACATCAATTTATGCAAAAAAAATTGTGCATTTTTGGACCGTACCCCTCGAAAAAAATCTGTGCGTTAAGGGGTTAATACCTCAATAACCAGTAAAGAAATCGACTGTGGCGTCGATAGTGATCTCTTAGTTTGAACAGTAAGAGATGGCGTTCAACAGAGGCTTTCTTCAAGTGAGCTACCTTACACATTTATTTTCACAAAAACTAACAATACTAACTGTTTTCACAGACAACACGTATATTTTTGAATTATCAATTTTTATGTTAGTAATTATTTCAAACAATTATTTAATGACATAAACTGAAAAGAACGATTTATTTCATGAACTGATAAAAATTTATTGCCTGATCAAGAACTAGTTCCTTAACAGTACTGACAATTGAACATCAGTCATTCAACAATAGTTTACCAATTAAGTTACTTTTTTCTTAGTATAATTCTTAATCTCTTGTCGGAACATGTGTGTACGTAATATGGAACATACAGAGTAACATAGATGAAGTTGATAATGACGATGACGACGATGATGCGGAATGCTTATTTTGTGATGATAATTATAAAAATAATGACAATGAAAAGTAGACCCAATGTATTCGCTGCTTTCAGTGGGCATACGAAGAATGTGGGACTTCCGACGTATTATTCACGTGCTCAACGTGTAGGAGACGCAGAAAGCACGAATAAATTCCAAAAATGATGTATATCTATTTATTTGTATCTTCTACTTAATAAATCTTCATTTTTAGTAAAAAAAAAAGTATAGATTTTTGAGTTTTCTTTAGAAATTTCCTAGGTGTCCCATATTAGAACCCATTTTTTCGAACAGCCGAGTTTTACTCTTCAGTTTTTTTTTACTATAATTGCAAAACAATTGAATTTTTTTACATTTGACTATGTAAATATGATTATGCATTAGTTCCTTCGTCCCCTCATGTCAGTTTTATTAGAACAAGTACCCCTACTTTTGACAAGCTTTTGAAATCAGATGTTCCATATTACCTGCCTTTACCCTATATTGCACGAACGTTCCCACTGCAATATTCCATGGCAATATGTGCGCAATATTCCACGGCAATGTGTGCGCAAGAGTCCAAGACCATTGCACAATCGTTGCCATTGCAGTATTGCACGGCAATGTTTCTACAATATTGCAGCAAAATTGCAATTCAGTCTAGAACATTGCAATATGGCAGAAACGGTTCTGTAACTTTCCTGTAACGATATATGCTGTACGAGAACTGGTATTATAAAATTAGGTACTGATTTAAAATCATTCACTTTATTGTAAAACTGATTTATTACTTTGCGATTGTGAACCATTTTTAACTTAATGGATGAAATTACTGTCGCTGTAAAAGAAGAAAAAATTACATTTGTACAAAGTGTACAAAAAGTAATGGACACTGTTTTCGTGGGTGATTTTACATCTCTGGATTGGTAGATATTTATAATATAACATTGAAAAAGATTGTAAATTTTTTACAACTTATTCTGCTCGTTGAAAGGATTAAATGTTAAGAAATTATATGTCGCAAACGTGCTATTTTTTCAATAAACGTGAATTTTTTTTCATATAATATAGCGATGCCCCAATGGGCGGTCCGAGAACGCGAGCATCCATAGCGTTATCTACGAGCCGCGATGCTCTTTCCGCACGCGCTCGAAAATTTTTGCCGGCGGGCATTCAGCCGTTCAGGACTGCCTTAAGTGTACGAGCCTACACGCACACTATTAAAGTTTTCCCTATCCGTTGCATGCCCGCCGCTTCGTTGGCTTCGATCACCCCCTTCCCCGCGGCTCGTAGAAAACTCCTTGGACCGCTCATCAGGGCATCGCTGATCCAATATATAGATCAGTTTTTTGTGAAAACTGTGTGTTTTGACAATTATTTAATTTCATTTAAAGTAATGAAACTATAATGACACCGTGTCCTCCATTTCAATTTACTAAACAATTTGAAGTAGCTAATGCTATAATTTATAATTACAGAGAACTTAATAACTTATCAACAACATCGAAGGACGCACAGCAATGTATCATATACAAATAATGTTGGCATATGTACTTATTGTCTCACCGGATGTACTTACTCAAAATGTTTTGTATGGAGAAATAATGCATCGATGTCCACAACACTGGATAACATTCCAAGAATCATGTTATCGTTTTATAAAAAGTCCACTTAAGGAAAGAGAAGAAGCAAGAAAAAATTGTCAAGCTTACCAAAGCGATCTTGTTACGATTAATTCCTTGGAGGAACATGGGTTTATATTATATCAGTTATTATGGCAAGATCCTCAACATCATAAATGGTACACTGGTATGAAGTATCAAAATGGAAACTGGATAAATGAAGGAGATAATACTCAGTTACTAAACATGGACAATGCATTTTTACCTGAACCAAATGATAATTTCTTTGCTAGAGACTATTTAGCATATTCTTACCATAATAATCTACAACGTTGGGGACTGGAAAAAATAATTGGCGGAGAAAAATTGTTATATATTTGTGAAGCTCCAATATCTAATTTACATAACTTAGTAGAAGATGACCGTACCTATCAATATGGTATTGAAATTAGTAATCCCGCTCAAATACCTAGAGGGCCATACTTTATTAAACAACCCGTAGATAAAGTATTTGATGTATCAAAAAGGAAGATAAGTAATGATGTTTCTTTAAGCTGTCTTGCTGGTGGTTATTCTGCACCAACTTATGAATGGTTTAAGGAAGATTATGAAAATGATAGATTAATTGCAACAAAAATAGATCCACTAAAAAATACCAGATATACAGTCAGTGGTGGCACTTTAATTATTTATGAACCTGATCAGGTAATTGTATTTACAATTTTATAAGATTTATGTGTTTAGAAATAATCGTTTCAAGAATATTGACTAATTGTTTTTAGACAGAAGACAGAGGTTCATATCATTGTAAAGCAACAAATGAGTTTGGTACAATTATATCTGAAAGTGTAGAATTGTCATTTGGATATATCTTGGAATTTAATTTAAAACGCTCTGAGGAACGTGGAGATCAAAATTGGGGTAAAGCAGTATATTGTGATCCACCACAACATTTTCCCGGGGTAAAATATTATTGGGCACGTGATTATTTTCCTAATTTTGTGGAAGAAGATAAACGAGTCTTTGTTTCCCATGATGGGGCGCTTTACTTTTCTGCATTAGAAATGATTGATCGTGGCAACTATTCCTGCAATGTTCAAAGTGTTGCCTCTGATACTGGTCGTAATGGGCCATTCTTTCCATTGAGAGTTGATCCACATTGTAAGTACTTTTTTTTTATCAATTATGCATTATCTCCTATCATTTACATATGGGATATAAACAGTTTGCATAAATTCATGTTATATTTCTTTTTATTATTACAAATGCGTATTTATATAATTTCATGTTTTCCTACAGTATGCGATTTTTAATATTCTTATAGGTCCTTTTACTTTTCAGCTTCATTTCAACAGTTAAAGTTTCCTAATAATTTTCCGAAAGCATTTCCAGAGGCTCCAATTGCTGGAGAGGAAGTGAGACTCGAATGCATTGCATTTGGATAGTAAGTTGTTTGGTAAAAATATGCAATTGAATAGTCATATTGAATATGCAATATGAATAGTTACAGCCGTGCCATGTATATATTCTATACGTCGATATATAATGATTTCCATTTTATTAATTTTATCAATGCCATTAATAATTTCACAATTAGGATATAAATACTATTTAATTTGATATAGCCCTGTTCCGTCATACAATTGGACAAGACGAGGAGCACCATTACCACGTGGAGCATACACAATTAGTTATAACCGGGTATTAATAATATCAAAAGTACTTGTTGACGATCAAGGAGAGTATGTCTGTAGAGTTTACAATGACAGATTGTCAATTGAAAATTCTGTGAGACTAACCATACAAGCTGCTCCTAATTTTACTATTCCATTAGTGGATAAACACACAGATAACAGAGGAGAATTAACTTGGACTTGCGAAGCGTTTGGCATACCAGATGTAACTTATAGTTGGGTTAGGAATGGTGAATTATTGGATATTGAATCACTTCATCCTGAAGAGAAGGATCGATATTCTATACAAGACAATGTGTTAAGTATAAAATATCTAGATCCAGAAAGAGATCAAGCTATGTATCAATGCCGTGCAAAAAATCAATTAAAGACGAAATACTCAGCTGCACAACTTAGAGTTTTGTGTAAGTTGGTACTCAACTATTCATCGTAAGCTCAATGAAATCGGAAGAGAATCTATATTTAGGAAAAGAAATTACTGCAACCCTAATTCTTTACTTAACTGAATTATGACATTATCTTGAACGTAACTATGTTTTCAAGTACAAGCTGGAGCAGTGATTCCCAACCGGTGGGTCGCGATGTGTATTCTGGAGGGTCGCAACGCTTTTTTGGCTTTTTTTTAAAAATATTATTATGTTAGAATTATAATCCGAAATACAGAAATTCGTCGTAATAAGCCCGGCGAACGGGGCTAGCAGCGAGCGTACGACGCGATGCAGACACTATTCAGGCGAACGAGAGGGAACGCAACAGTTGATACGAAGTTGCCGTCGACTCTTTCGTTCTCTCACTCTCGACCGAAGGATTCCAAGAAATGGTGGGGATAGTCACCGAGCGTACTACGCATGGTAAAAACGGGACAATAACGACGAATTACTGTACCTATTTTTAATGTGTTTTTTACCTTATTAAATTTATCTGACCTTATATTGGAAGAGATGGGGGGAGGTTGAAGGTCAGAAAAGGTTGCGAAACACTGAACTAGAATATTTTTCCTATCAATAATTATAATCATAATCCTACGAAAATAAGAGGTAATATCCCTGATAACCAGATCTGGCAGCAGAATCTGACGTCAGATCCGTAGTCGTCTGTGTCCGCATTTGGCTGCGTTCTGAGGTACAGAATCTGATGTCAGATTCTGATGTCAGATCGGCAGCAGATGGACAGCAGATTCTGTCGTCTGCTAGGCACAGCCAACAGCGCCATCTGAGGTCCAGAATTAACATACAATTCCCTACGCGTGACGTCACATGGCCGCCCCTACGCGTGACGTCACACTAGGTGTATCCCCACCCTTTCTACTGCTCGTAGAGAAGTTTTGGAGCAGATTCTAAGATTCTGCTCGCAGGTTATATGAGCCGCAGTTTATTAAATAAGTTCTTTATTTTTTTATAAAGGTATGTGTTTATTCTTTAATATTACAAGTACAAAATATATATAAGTGGCACATATATTAACATTTAATATTTACATTTGGAAATGGTGATTCTAGATGCAAACATAAGCCAATTTTCCCGAGAACGAACTTTTATTCTACATTACATTTTTATTTATATAGATTTTCGACTTATTGTTTTTGCATAGAATCACCATATCCCTGCTTGTGTTAACTCTGAAAAGAAATACAACATTAGTATAAAATTGAAACGATACTGGGAATGTACCGATGAATATTTTATTAAACGTTAAGTACTTTATTTCAGTGATGCTAAAGTAAAGTGAGCACTGAAAAGTACTGTTTGGTTTAGTACGTTTTAAAAGACTGGCGCTGAAAAGTGCCGATTATTGTTCCTTGTGAACGTCGAAAGGTTGTTCTCGTTGGACTCGATTAAAATGGGCACTGAAAAGTACCGTTTGGTCTCTTCGCCACTGTAAAAGGAGACACATCTCAACTTTTAATGGGCATATTTCGTCAAATAAAACATCTGCCACAGTTCTTCAGACGTCATCAGCTTCTTCTTCGGGCTGCTGGTCGCTCCAAATCTCGCGGCGCCTTTGCAAGGCACTTGGGGGGGCTGCCGTCGCCCGTGGACCACACCTCCTGCTGCGTACTCTTTCTTTCGCGGTCCGCAGTGCCCGCTGCATATATAGCTGAAAGTCCGATCGGAGGGGCTTGTTGAAATGCGGGTTCCCAGACACCGCTTCTGAAAAAGTAATGCACGCAAAGTACATTAGTATAATTATTTATAAAAACATGAAGATGCTTATTGCTTCGTACCGTAAATCGCCATAGTAATACGGGCGTTGTACAACGGCCGTTGTCCCGTTCGGCCGAACCACGTGAAGGCCGTTGTCACGTCGTCGACAAGGGCCTCCTTCATACAAAAATCGACCGCGGCCTTCAGGCTGAACCCACCCACGTATTTTAAATATTGGACCTAAACAAAGTAAGTAAATATTGATGTAAGTATGTATTATATAAAAGTAAATAAAAGCATAATTTCGCTTTCACTTTCAACATTGGAATATGTTTGGTCGTCGATGGTCTCGAAACAGTCCACCTCCTCCGGTGACGAGAGAGGAATGATTGCTGGTTTCCTTGGTGGACCGTTACGGGTGAGTTGCACACATTGGAGAACATTCTCCAATAAAGTATTCATTCTTCTGCAAGCAGAATGGATGGAGGCGTAACGTATTAATAAACACGATAACATGCAATACTTACCTTAGCTCCGTCTCGACGCTCGCCGTGCGGTCTTCCAGGCTCCTGCGAACATGAACATTTATAATAGAAAACGTCACACTATCAATATTTTTATAACAAAAAAAAGAAACATGTAAATTTACCTATTAGCAGGAGGTTGTATGTGCACTGTATGGTGCTGAAACGGCTCATTCTGAATGACCGTGGCGCGTGCAGAGGACGTCCCTGGATCGTGATGATCCCTTATTGTTGCGAGGACAGGAGCACTGGCAGCAGCAGGACTATTCTGCAACATAAGAACGTTACTCGGATTAGTCGTAGAAAAATCCTTTGACGTTGGTAGATAATTATTTGATTCCTGCAGGATTGTCCTCAAATCCTGGATATCCTGATCGATGCTTTGCTTCGGCATGGCTGACGTCTTCTTTCTTGGAGGTTCCTCCTCCGAAGATGTCGTCTGATACCTCGCTGGTTTGGCGACCACACGCTTCTCTCGCTGCGACATGTTTGGTAAACCTGTGAGTAAAAGTACATATTACAATTCTTAGCAAAGGTGTGTTGGCTGTTTTTCCTATTTTACATGCATACATGCAATATTAACCGAACCCAGGTAATGTATTACTCAATAATTCGAGTGTAACTCGACAAAGGCTATAACAGTAGAAAATGTAAAAAAGTGACCCATGAAGAAATATTCGAACCAAACGATAAAATAACTCATCAACAGAGATTAACAAGGATACGTGTAAATATAATATTACTTATGAAGAGCAATACAAAAGGAAAGTGTAATACAAAAGAAGAAAATGTAAATATTATAGAGCATGCCCCTCACCAGAAAATAGTCGTAACTTACCAAAAACAAGAGACGAGGCTAGAAATGGAAGATTTTTTTTTTTTTTACATGGTGGAAATCCCTAACGGATACCTCACCCCCCATGGCAGGGGGGAGATTATGTGGGGCTTGCACCCATTAAAACCACCATGGTGACCGCCTGACGCGAGAAGCTACGCGAGGGAGTGGGACTGACAGCGAGATACATCCAGCGAAAATAAAAGTGGAAGAATTTAAATACTATGGATCCTACGGCTTCTCGCTGTGCGTAATAACAGCAACGATATACCTACGGGGTTCTAAGAGGTTTGTGTCAGTGGACATACTACAGCGAAAAGGCATTCTATAACATTTGCCACGAACCTGATCGGGGGAGATATATAAAATTTCATGGCTCAATGTGGCGCATTTATATATGCCAAGAGCCGAAGACTCTATGCCGACATCATAAAAATTATCGACTTCTAAAAATGTTTTGATACCCAAACGATACGAGTCATTGTCCATGCCAATAGTGAAAATTATGCAGATCGAGCCATCGTCTGAGATGCAACAATTATCGCGTACATTTGTGCCTAGAGATATGTTATTAAATTCTATCTTACGGTACTGAGAACAATTGGTGTCGTTCGTAAGGGGTCTAGATACACGAATAGAAAAATCGACATTACGATGAATGTTTGTGCCATGTGATTGTATCTCCCTCATCCTGTTGGAAAATTGTTGGAGAGGAAGAGATGGCTTATTAAGAAATTTTTTAAAAATGGACATGTTGTTTTCATAGGGAAAAGCAGAACATGAATCTAAATTACCAAAACGTCTGACATCGTTGGTTAAGTGAAGAAGACCATGGACGTTATAACTATTAAAAGTTGGGCCATATAGATTTTCGGTACGAAGAACAAATTTCTGTAAAGCTGACTCTGCGAATCTCAAGTGGGGGCTCGATGGAGATTCTGCAACCAAAATTCTTATGGCCGCATGTAAAATTAAGAAGTGCTTGTATATTTCATCGTTGAGTACACCATACAGTACAACCGGCCCTGTATATAGAAGGAACTGACGAAACTCGGTCGCCTTATATTTACAATATTCCTCAATAGCTCTGGGACGTCTGGCAAAGTCCAAGGGACAATATCTTGCGAGATTGTTGAGTCTCGTAGATATCACAGAAATATTCAGTGCGGGCAATTTTGACAAAAATGTAAAGCTTCCAGATACCCACGCGGACAAAAGTTTCTTCATTACGCCCAAGCATACAAGGTGCATATACTCGAACGGAACTTGGGAAACCATTCCTATCGGTAGCGATGCCAATGGGCTTGGACCTTCTTTGTGATGGTTCTCGTGTAACCGTTTAGGGTATTCCTCATCGGTACGAGGAGAATCATCTATACCATCGAAGGCATAATGCTTACCGTTCAGGGTACCAGAAACCATACATTTGGAACAGGGATATTGAGACATATGCCCAAAATGATTCAACACAAATGCTCGAGCTGGTGCGTCAGCTATGAAACATCTCAGACGTATGGGCAACTTACTGCCATGAAAATTTATACCTCCGTTGGACATGATGGCTTTGACGTTTGCAATAAATTTCTCAAAAAAAATATTGGGATCGTGTGGTTTATGGCGACCTTTATAGATTCCTACCACTATTGGCTTTATACGGGGAATATTTGAAATCCTACATTGGATGGGCCAGAACTGAATGGAACCTTTGTCCACACGACATCCGTCGGTATGAAAATCTAATTCTAACTCTCTAACAAAAGATACGGACAAAGGGAGACTTTTAACAATTTCTGTTTCCAGATCGAAATGAATGTATTCTCCTGGTTCCACGACGAATGTAACAGCAGGATTACGTGGCGTATCGAGAAGTGTTCTAACATCCTGAGGCAACTGGGAAAAACAGGAATGCGTTCGAAGGAGAGATAATATATTATTTCCTTGAACGTGTGTTAAATTGCTGTCTACGAAACAAGACGCTAAACGTTGGCGAAAAGATGGCTCGGAGAAAGTATCACAGGACAATGAAACTGTATCATGAATTGAAGAAACGCGTGACGTGGAAGTAGAAGGACCGGCGTCTTCTACATTGATATCGCGCCTAACACTGAATCTATCCGGGATAAAATTAATAGGAACGGACGAACTACAACCTGCAGATGTGCTAGCAGCATCTCGCACGTTAGAAGTATTATCCGCTACTCTACGAACGGTGTTAAATTCAGGACGGTATCGCGCGCGTAACTTTTCTCGCATCTCGCGTATAACCCTCCTTTTTTGCCTCGCCGACAATGCGTGTCCGGGTTTCCGCGACGTAGACAACTTGAAACGATTAAATTCCATAATTACTTACGTCTTGCGGATGTCTCGGGATGATATTCGTACTTTTTAATGCTCTGGAAATTCTTCGGATCTGCCGTCGATGACTGCCACCTCAGAATGAACGAGAATTCGAAACAAACGCGAACTGGGAAGTAGAGTCCCGACCAATCACGAATGACCGCAAGGCGGCGCAGCCAATCCGAGCGTAGTCCAGTGTACCGCCAAAATATTACCTCGTGGTACCCTTTGTGCTGGAAAAAAAACGAATTGAATTTAACACCGTTCGTAGAGTAGCGGATAATACTTCTAACGTGCGAGATGCTGCTAGCACATCTGCAGGTTGTAGTTCGTCCGTTCCTATTAATTTTATCCCGGATAGATTCAGTGTTAGGCGCGATATCAATGTAGAAGACGCCGGTCCTTCTACTTCCACATCACGCGTTTCTTCAATTCATGATACAGTTTCATTGTCCTGTGATACTTTCTCCGAGCCATCTTTTCGCCAACGTTTAGCGTCTTGTTTCGTAGACAGCAATTTAACACACGTTCAAGGAAATAATATATTATCTCTCCTTCGAACGCATTCCTGTTTTTCCCAGTTGCCTCAGGATGTTAGAACACTTCTCGATACGCCACGTAATCCTGCTGTTACATTCGTCGTGGAACCAGGAGAATACATTCATTTCGATCTGGAAACAGAAATTGTTAAAAGTCTCCCTTTGTCCGTATCTTTTGTTAGAGAGTTAGAATTAGATTTTCATACCGACGGATGTCGTGTGGACAAAGGTTCCATTCAGTTCTGGCCCATCCAATGTAGGATTTCAAATATTCCCCGTATAAAGCCAATAGTGGTAGGAATCTATAAAGGTCGCCATAAACCACACGATCCCAATATTTTTTTTGAGAAATTTATTGCAAACGTCAAAGCCATCATGTCCAACGGAGGTATAAATTTTCATGGCAGTAAGTTGCCCATACGTCTGAGATGTTTCATAGCTGACGCACCAGCTCGAGCATTTGTGTTGAATCATTTTGGGCATATGTCTCAATATCCCTGTTCCAAATGTATGGTTTCTGGTACACTGAACGGTAAGCATTATGCCTTCGATGGTATAGATGATTCTCCTCGTACCGATGAGGAATACCCTAAACGGTTACACGAGAACCATCACAAAGAAGGTCCAAGCCCATTGGCATCGCTACCGATAGGAATGGTTTCCCAAGTTCCGTTCGAGTATATGCACCTTGTATGCTTGGGCGTAATGAAGAAACTTTTGTCCGCGTGGGTATCTGGAAGCTTTACATTTTTGTCAAAATTGCCCGCACTGAATATTTCTGTGATATCTACGAGACTCAACAATCTCGCAAGATATTGTCCCTTGGACTTTGCCAGACGTCCCAGAGCTATTGAGGAATATTGTAAATATAAGGCGACCGAGTTTCGTCAGTTCCTTCTATATACAGGGCCGGTTGTACTGTATGGTGTACTCAACGATGAAATATACAAGCACTTCTTAATTTTACATGCGGCCATAAGAATTTTGGTTGCAGAATCTCCATCGAGCCCCCACTTGAGATTCGCAGAGTCAGCTTTACAGAAATTTGTTCTTCGTACCGAAAATCTATATGGCCCAACTTTTAATAGTTATAACGTCCATGGTCTTCTTCACTTAACCAACGATGTCAGACGTTTTGGTAATTTAGATTCATGTTCTGCTTTTCCCTATGAAAACATGTCCATTTTTAAAAAATTTCTTAATAAGCCATCTCTTCCTCTCCAACAATTTTCCAACAGGATGAGGGAGATACAATCACATGGCACAAACATTCATCGTAATGTCGATTTTTCTATTCGTGTATCTAGACCCCTTACGAACGACACCAATTGTTCTCAGTACCGTAAGATAGAATTTAATAACATATCTCTAGGCACAAATGTACGCGATAATTGTTGCATCTCAGACGATGGCTCGATCTGCATAATTTTCACTATTGGCATGGACAATGACTCGTATCGTTTGGGTATCAAAACATTTTTAGAAGTCGATAATTTTTATGATGTCGGCATAGAGTCTTCGGCTCTTGGCATATATAAATGCGCCACATTGAGCCATGAAATTTTATATATCTCCCCCGATCAGGTTCGTGGCAAATGTTATAGAATGCCTTTTCGCTGTAGTATGTCCACTGACACAAACCTCTTAGAACCCCGTAGGTATATCGTTGCTGTTATTACGCACAGCGAGAAGCCGTAGGATCCATAGTATTTAAATTCTTCCACTTTTATTTTCGCTGGATGTATCTCGCTGTCAGTCCCACTCCCTCGCGTAGCTTCTCGCGTCAGGCGGTCACCATGGTGGTTTTAATGGGTGCAAGCCCCACATAATCTCACCCCTGCCATGGGGGGTGAGGTATCCGTTAGGGATTTCCACCATGTAAAAAAAAAAAAAAATCTTCCATTTCTAGCCTCGTCTCTTGTTTTTGGTAAGTTACGACTATTTTCTGGTGAGGGGCATGCTCTATAATATTTACATTTTCTTCTTTTGTATTACACTTTCCTTTTGTATTGCTCTTCATAAGTAATATTATATTTACACGTATCCTTGTTAATCTCTGTTGATGAGTTATTTTATCGTTTGGTTCGAATATTTCTTCATGGGTCACTTTTTTACATTTTCTACTGTTATAGCCTTTGTCGAGTTACACTCGAATTATTGAGTAATACATTACCTGGGTTCGGTTAATATTGCATGTATGCATGTAAAATAGGAAAAACAGCCAACACACCTTTGCTAAGAATTGTAATATGTACTTTTACTCACAGGTTTACCAAACATGTCGCAGCGAGAGAAGCGTGTGGTCGCCAAACCAGCGAGGTATCAGACGACATCTTCGGAGGAGGAACCTCCAAGAAAGAAGACGTCAGCCATGCCGAAGCAAAGCATCGATCAGGATATCC
This sequence comes from Andrena chrysosceles, assembly GCA_963855975.1. NCBI lineage: Eukaryota > Metazoa > Arthropoda > Insecta > Hymenoptera > Andrenidae > Andrena > Andrena chrysosceles. Next base: position 128,904 of record CAWLCU010000363.1, on the reverse strand, counting down.
AGGATTTGAGGACAATCCTGCAGGAATCAAATAATTATCTACCAACGTCAAAGGATTTTTCTACGACTAATCCGAGTAACGTTCTTATGTTGCAGAATAGTCCTGCTGCTGCCAGTGCTCCTGTCCTCGCAACAATAAGGGATCATCACGATCCAGGGACGTCCTCTGCACGCGCCACGGTCATTCAGAATGAGCCGTTTCAGCACCATACAGTGCACATACAACCTCCTGCTAATAGGTAAATTTACATGTTTCTTTTTTTTGTTATAAAAATATTGATAGTGTGACGTTTTCTATTATAAATGTTCATGTTCGCAGGAGCCTGGAAGACCGCACGGCGAGCGTCGAGACGGAGCTAAGGTAAGTATTGCATGTTATCGTGTTTATTAATACGTTACGCCTCCATCCATTCTGCTTGCAGAAGAATGAATACTTTATTGGAGAATGTTCTCCAATGTGTGCAACTCACCCGTAACGGTCCACCAAGGAAACCAGCAATCATTCCTCTCTCGTCACCGGAGGAGGTGGACTGTTTCGAGACCATCGACGACCAAACATATTCCAATGTTGTAAGTGAAAGCGAAATTATGCTTTTATTTACTTTTATATAATACATACTTACATCAATATTTACTTACTTTGTTTAGGTCCAATATTTAAAATACGTGGGTGGGTTCAGCCTGAAGGCCGCGGTCGATTTTTGTATGAAGGAGGCCCTTGTCGACGACGTGACAACGGCCTTCACGTGGTTCGGCCGAACGGGACAACGGCCGTTGTACAACGCCCGTATTACTATGGCGATTTACGGTACGAAGCAATAAGCATCTTCATGTTTTTATAAATAATTATACTAATGTACTTTGCGTGCATTACTTTTTCAGAAGCGGTGTCTGGGAACCCGCATTTCAACAAGCCCCTCCGATCGGACTTTCAGCTATATATGCAGCGGGCACTGCGGACCGCGAAAGAAAGAGTACGCAGCAGGAGGTGTGGTCCACGGGCGACGGCAGCCCCCTCAAGTGCCTTGCAAAGGCGCCGCGAGATTTGGAGCGACCAGCAGCCCGAAGAAGAAGCTGATGACGTCTGAAGAACTGTGGCAGATGTTTTATTTGACGAAATATGCCCATTAAAAGTTGAGATGTGTCTCCTTTTACAGTGGCGAAGAGACCAAACGGTACTTTTCAGTGCCCATTTTAATCGAGTCCAACGAGAACAACCTTTCGACGTTCACAAGGAACAATAATCGGCACTTTTCAGCGCCAGTCTTTTAAAACGTACTAAACCAAACAGTACTTTTCAGTGCTCACTTTACTTTAGCATCACTGAAATAAAGTACTTAACGTTTAATAAAATATTCATCGGTACATTCCCAGTATCGTTTCAATTTTATACTAATGTTGTATTTCTTTTCAGAGTTAACACAAGCAGGGATATGGTGATTCTATGCAAAAACAATAAGTCGAAAATCTATATAAATAAAAATGTAATGTAGAATAAAAGTTCGTTCTCGGGAAAATTGGCTTATGTTTGCATCTAGAATCACCATTTCCAAATGTAAATATTAAATGTTAATATATGTGCCACTTATATATATTTTGTACTTGTAATATTAAAGAATAAACACATACCTTTATAAAAAAATAAAGAACTTATTTAATAAACTGCGGCTCATATAACCTGCGAGCAGAATCTTAGAATCTGCTCCAAAACTTCTCTACGAGCAGTAGAAAGGGTGGGGATACACCTAGTGTGACGTCACGCGTAGGGGCGGCCATGTGACGTCACGCGTAGGGAATTGTATGTTAATTCTGGACCTCAGATGGCGCTGTTGGCTGTGCCTAGCAGACGGCAGAATCTGCTGTCCATCTGCTGCCGATCTGACATCAGAATCTGACATCAGATTCTGTACCTCAGAACGCAGCCAAATGCGGACACAGACGACTACGGATCTGACGTCAGATTCTGCGCTCTCATGCCAGACTCTGCTACCAATCTGATGTCAGATTGGCGTCAGATGGTTATCAGGGATGTTAACTGTAACTAAAGTTACCGATGTATTAGTTAGTGCAGTTATGTAATAAGTAAAAGATTTAGATTTGAAATTCAGCTAGTAAACTATATTTGAAAATTACAGTAGTGTTAATACTGCTTTTTAAAAATTGTAGCATTAAAGCCATCCTTCAAAAAACGACCCATGGAGCCTGAAACTTATGCAGCCGAAAGAGGTAATATTACAATTTTCTGCATTCCTGAAGCTGCACCCCGACCAAAATTTGTTTGGAAAAAGGATGGAAATGTAATTGGTTCTGGTGGAAGACGAAGAATATTAGAAACTGGTAATCTTATAATCAGTCCTGTTTCGAGGGATGACGAAGGTACTTACGTTTGCACCGCAACAAATCAATACGGAACAGATGAAACTCGCGGACGGTTGATAGTTTTACGTAAGTTAATTTTTCTTTATAACGCTCACTTACTTTAGCAAGTTGGGTTTAAAATGTTAAATTTTAAATAAAGATGGCCCACAATTTGTGGAGAGATTGCCGCAACGCATAACAACAGCAATAATGCAAAATCAAACTCTACGTTGTATGGGGGAGATAGATGAAATGCTAGATGTAGCGTATATATGGAAACATAATAGTATACGAATCAGAGATGAGGATTTACTGAACAATCCAAGATTGCATATGGATAGTGAACAACTTAATATCATAAATGCTACATTTGCGGAAGGAGGAGAATATGAATGTATAATTAAAAGTGCTGTCGGCCAAATATCTAGTAAAACAACAGTCACAATAGAAGGGCCACCGGGACCACCTGGAGGTGTGCAAGTTGTAAATATTGGAAAAACTTCCACAACATTACGTTGGACTGATGGTGCTCTTAATGGCAAACTTATTATCATGTATACTGTAAGCGCCAGAACGAATTGGAATCATACATGGAGTAATATCATAGAAAGTATGTAGAAAGAAGTATAATCTACATTACCTACTGATAAATTCGGTGATACCAATTTCTATAATGTTTATATTATTTCAGATATTACTGCTGTGGAAATAGATAGATATAATGGCAGAAAGGAAGCTTATTTAGAGAATGTTTTAAATCCTTACACCACCTACGAATTTTGTGTATCTGCGTTTAATGAATTGGGATACAGCTTACCTTCATCACCTTCCCCACAACACAGTACTCTATCAGATAAACCGAGCAAAGTTCCATCCAACATAGGCGGAGGTGGAGGAAAGATTGGAGATCTTACAATCACATGGGACCCTTTGCCACCCTCTGATCAAAACGGACCACAAATTTACTATAAAGTCTTTTGGCGTCAAAAGTATCATGAAACAGAATTTCAGTCATTGTCCCTAAAAGAATATGGAAATGTTGGACGAAGTGTCATACAAATACCACAACAATTCTATTATACAGAATACGAAGTTAAAGTTCAGGCAATTAATGCATTAGGTTTCGGACCAATATCCGATGCAGTTACAATATTCAGCGCAGAAGACATGCCACAAGTAGCGCCACAACAGGTTGTTGCTCATAGCTATAACAGTACTAGTTTAAAAGTGAGTTGGGCACCAATCGAACAGATTCGTGAAAGGATACGAGGCAAGTTGATAGGTCATAGAATAAAATATTGGAAGGAAAGCAATCGTGAAGAAGATGCAGTATATTATTTATCCCGAAGTACAAGACATTGGGCTCTTGTAGTTGGTTTGCAGCCCGATACTTACTACTATGTTAAAGTAATGGCATATAATTCTGCTGGAGAAGGTCCAGAAAGCGAACGATATCTGGAAAGAACATACAGAAAAGCACCACAAAAGCCACCGTCTTCTGTGAATGTGTTCGGTGTAAATCCGTCGACGGTTAGAGTTGTATGGCGTTATGTACAACCAAGTTTAGAAGAAGAACCATTAATAGGATACAAGATACGTGTTTGGGAATTGGATCAAGACATGAGCACTGCAAATGATACTATTATACTTGGTGGTTCAAAACTAGAAACTGACATTACCAATCTCAGTCCCGGTAAAGCGTACCATTTGCGTGTACTTGCATTCAGTAATGGTGGCGATGGACGCATGTCAAGTCCAACTTATACATTCCAAATGGGCGATGCAGCTGCGTTTAGAAATAGTGCTGGTAATAAGATCTTGGATGCCGCTCTAAGTATATCTTTTTTACTATTATTACGCGTTTACGAATATGTGTAATATACAAATGTTTTTGCACAACATATTCTCTTATCAAATATATTGTAACAAAGTTTGGTAAAAGCAGTATATTCATATACATACATCATTTTTATACGGAGGAATATTCTGTATTAACAAAATTTTTATTACCTGTTTTTATTAGCATATTAGGTTAATGTCATTTGATAAAGGTTATAAACCTATTTAATTACATTTTCGTTAATAAAACTGTACTAGTAGTATCAGATATAAAAATTACATGTGAAATTGTAATTAACAAGTAAAGAAAATTTTTTAACTAACAATAAGAATTATGATTCGTATAGTTTGTGATGGTAAACTAAATGATTTTTGTTTCCATGTGTTAAGGCTGCCGTCTCAGCGGGCCTTGAATGTGTGGGTACGCTCACACAAGATAGGAAAAGCGTGTACGTATACGCGTGTAGTAAACAAACCGTAAAATACAATTTTCGTCCTGGAATGGACCAGAAGGAATTTTTTGCGGGTATAGTTGCCTCCAGTAGGCATTCGTGCAGACGTGTCTAGTGCGTTTGAATGCTAATAACCACCGTACGTTTAAATAATAATGAATTTATGACTCGCAAAGTGAGAATGAGGCTCGAGTACACCATTAGTGCCACCAACGGAGAAGCCTTGAAGCTTCATTCTTTCACTTTTCGAGTCATAAATTCATTATTATTTCAACGTACGGTGGTTATTAGCATTCAAACGCGCCAGACCCGTCTGCACGGATGCCTACTGGAGGCAGCTATACAGGGTTATCCACCGAAGACAATTGAAAATGGCAACAGCGTCACACGCATACGTACTACTACAATCATATGTCAATACATCTGCCATCTATGGGCTGTTGCTAAAACTATAGGTTCGTGTAGATGCCAATAGAGAGCACCAGGCGTTTTGGGCTGTCTGCCCAGATTATTTTACATTTGACGTAGCCGACGGGGAAGAAAACGACAGCCTTTTCCCTCAGAAACTGATTGAGAATGTTAGAATGCTTGTTGAACGACGAAACCGTGGGTGATCAACAAGCATTTTAACATTCTCAATCAGTTTCTGAGGGAAAAGGCTGTCATTTTCTTCCCCGTCGGTTACGTCAAATGTAAAATAATCTGGGCAGACAGCCAAAAACGCCTTGTGCTCTCTACTTTCATCTACACGAACCTATACTTTTAGCAACAGCCCATAGATGGCGGATATATTGACATATGATTGTAGTAGTAAGTATGCGTGTTACGCTGTTGCCATTCTCATATGTACTCGCGCGAACGCCGCCAGTCTTCGGTGGATAACCCTGTACCCGCAATAACTTCCTTGTGGTCGACTTCAGGACGAAAGTTGTAATTTACGGTTTGTTTACTACACGCGTATACGTACACGCTTTTCCTAGCTTGTGTGAGCGTACGCAAAAAAAGAAAAATTATATTTGTTTCCAAACTATTTATTTGATAATTATAATTTGCTTGGAAGTATTAATTAACATTACAACATAACATACATATTTAAGTTAATGTAATTTTTGCAGTGGTTTTTGCTACTTAGGTCTCGCCAAGCGGATGTTCAGTTTGATCTACTTTATTAACTTAATTTTACACATTCTATAGAAAAAGTTTATATTGAATCTCATAATAACCAAGATGAAAAGGCTCTCGTAGTTCTATGATAATGAGGAAGATGACGGCAATTTTTTCCCACCCGTGGCGACACCAGCACACGTGCCACTTGTCATCGGTCTGTTATAAAACATTAATATGTATTTACCAACTTCATACATTCCACAAATGAAAAATTCGCGCGTAAACCATTCACACATGCGCACTCATGCAAAAGCGCAGTACATGCGCTAGTGGCGCCTTCTGCGCAGAGGTTTGCGTCATCTTCCCCATTTGCTTAAATTACAGAAATCCTCCAACTGCACACACTATCGGAGTCATATCTGTATATATATTTTTTCATACCCTAATACAAGATAAAGCTTTATTCAACAACTTGTAACAATGTGCCATTTCCTCGAGTAGCATATTCTCGAGGTATATATGAAGTGCTCAAAGTAATATCTGTTGGCTTTAGTGTATTATTAAACCCTCCTGATCAATAGCCTGCACAACTTTGCTACTTCCTGCGGTGTTATTGGTGCTACTACATGCCGCAGTAGTTGTTTGCTTCATACTGTCTAATACTGATATACCTCCATTAACTTTAGAAAATATTATTTATTTTCATATTCAAATCTTTCGATATAATATGATTAGAATGGTACATTGTTACAGTTTGTTCAATATGTGTTTTGTATCTTATATGAGGGTATAGAATTTTTTTTATTAGTGTCGGTACATATTCAAAGCGTGGGGCGAGTTGAGCAAACTTTTCCGACAGAAGCGATCGTTTGAAAAGACCTGATCAATTTGAAACGATATTTCACCAACCCTTCCGCCTTTTATAAGGGAACATTCCGGACCCGCGAATTCCGATTTTAATGAAACATCGTGTGAATGTAGAGCACATTGGAGTATGCAAGCAGCAATTTTTTACGTGAATACGTCTTGAAATTTGCTTCCATACTAGGGGACATTCCAGAAAACCCGATGATAACAAAATCGGGAGATACAGTTTCGCATTGTAGCTCCGAATCTATGGTCTACATCCAAAATCCAATTACATGACTCATCAGAGAATTTGTTGCGCTAATTGTATGTAAGGACCGTGACGCATCGCGGGCGGCGGAGGGGCGCGCCACCATTTTGAGTTTGTTTTGCCCCGGCTGGAAACTCCCGCGCAGAATAACTTCTGACTCGGTGAATCTATGACGCTCCTTTTTTCTGCGGAAAGTCATTGTGAAGAGGCGAATTCAATCCTTAAAGTTATATCGCATCTTTTTATTTCTTTAATATATCTTTATTTTTCTTTTCATAGCTTGATAGAGCAAAAAATCTGAACAGTTCTCATATTTAAAATTTTGTTGCATCTTGAACCGTTACAGAGATATATTAAGTGCGGTAACTTTAAGGACTTTAAGGACAAAGTGCGGTAACTTTAAGGACTGCTTTCACCCTTTCAGAATGAATCTCCACGGAAAAAAGCATTGCTCCTTGCATACTCCAATATGCTCTACATTCACACGAAGTTGGAATGTTCCCGTAGTGTGAATTAGAAACTTTTCTATAAGAAGCGTCTATCCGTCCATGAATGCCCAGATAACAATATAAATGCTGGTTGGTGGTACGATTTTTTTAATACATTCCAAATTGTTTTATCAATGTATTCTAGTTGTGCGTATAATAAATGAATATTGTATTTTACCTATTTGAAATAAAATTATATCAAAATTTTACCGACATTTTGGAAGCAGGGACTCCTACCGGTACGTAAAATACCGGTATTATACCAATATTTTTCGGTTGTAGCTTCGTCTGGGACTTAATACCGGTATAACGCTCATACCGGTATTTCGCCAATACAGCTATACCGAAACCTATATCGTACCGAAAACCGAAATAAATACCGGTATTTTTTCGGTATTCTTTTCGGTAACATGGTAGGAAAATACCGAAGCCTTTTGTATTATTTGATGATCAATCACGTACAATACATGAGTTTTTTAAAATTAAACCTATTTTAATATTTTTTTCCCTGCAAAAATTAAGAATATATTATGCACATCGAGTGAATTTGATTTCCTCGTACCAACCACAGTTACACAACGGAAGACGCGGCTACTTCTAGGCGTTTCCTATATCTTCCTTGTGCATTGCGCCTAAGAGAAGATAGCACCTTCACTGTGTGAATCAATAATGATTAGACTGCTGATGTTTATGCGAATGCATATATTTATGTGCAAACATTATTTTGCATATTGCATATGCTTTGTTAAAAGGCATATGCACATATGTTACATATTTCTTTTATATCTATTTCACTGTATCTGGTTGCGATCATAGATGAATTGTCAAGCCGTTACGTGACACTAAAATCGGTATCATCACATATATTGGTCGGTGAGTTTCGTGAGGGGTATTCTCCCACCACACAGTTTGCCTGCCTCGGTGCTCCTTTTCTCAAAGTTTCCTGACTCGCTCCCGTTCCATCTCGCTCTCACCTGCGCAGAACAAGAGTGAGCCAGAAAAAGGGCAGACTCGAACTGTGTTCCCTGGTCCGTGGTGATAGTAAGCGGCGTTCCGAAAGAGCAAATCCAATGCTCGTAAAAAGCCGCAGCCACAGTGCTCGCCTGCATGTCCCTGAGAGGGACAGCCGTCGGCCATCTTGAAAAACGGTCAATGATAGTGAGGCAATAACGCAGATCCCCAACCAACGGCATGATGACTATGTCCATGTGTATGTGGTTAAAACGGCTGTCCGGGACTTCATTGTTGTCAGGGACAACCCTGTTGTGCCTATGGACTTTCGCGCGCTGACATGGGACGCACTCGCGCGCCCAACGAACCGCATCCCGTCCAATCCCTGGCCAGACAAACTTCTCTCTGAGTCTTCGAGAAGTGATTCGGCCACTGGGATGGGCCAAACCATGGATGACATCGAAAGCCCGTCGACGGAGGCTCTGAGGAAGATATGACCTCACGACGCCAGCCGTAACGTCGCACCAGACAGCATCCGCACCAATGGACAGCGATTGGAGAGCGAGGGACGTGTCTGAGCGTACCGTCTGTAGTTCAGCATCCTGCTCCTGAGCAGCCTGGATTGTAGCTGCGTCCAAAACGGTATGCATATCCACCGCGCTTATGCGGGATAACGCGTCGGCAACAAGGTTGTCGTCACCCTTTACATGAACGATTTCCGTAGTATATTGCGATATGAAATCCAGGTGACGTCGCTGCCTGGGGGAAGCCTTGTCCAGTCGCTGAGTAAAGGCGTACACCAATGGGCGATGATCCGTCCGGACGATAAAAGGTCGACCTTCGACAATGTGTTTGAAATATTTAATTGACGAGAAAATAGCTAGTAACTCACGATCATACGTGCTGTAGCCTCTTTCAGCAGTGCTCAGTTTCCGTGAGAAGAAACCAAGCGGCACCCAAATGCCATCCACCCTCTGCTCGAGAGCCGCGCCGATGGCGACGTCGGAAGCATCAGTGGTAAGAGCCAGCTGAGCTGATGGCAAAAGAAAAGCAATCCGAGCAGCCATTGCAATGCTGTCTCTGCAAGCCTGGAAGCATTCCTCGGTGTGAGGGGTCCACGGAATTTTCCTGTTGTCCTTCTTTTTGGCGTCCTTCAGGTAAGCGCATAAAGGTGCCTGCATCTCCGCAGCATGCGGTATGCAGCGCCGGAAGTAGTTTAGCATGCCGATGAATCGGCGCATGTCGGAGACAGTTTCAGGTTGGGGATATGAAGAAATAACCTCCACCTTCTCCACGGGAGGTCGATAGCCATACCTGTTCACAATGTATCCTAGATAGGTAACCTCGTCCTTGCCAAAGTGACACTTCTGGTGGTTAATGGTCAAGTTGTGCTGACGAAGAATGTTGAACACAACCTCAAGGTGTCCCAGATGCTCGTCGTGTGAATTGGAAACAACTATGAGGTCATCGATGTAACACCTTACAAAATCTAAGCCCCTAAGAATGTTGTCCATGTGTCGCAGCAAAGTCTGACCGCTGTTCTTGGACTCAAAGAGTCCGAAAGGCGTTGTCAAAGCCGTCTTACCAATGTCCTCGGGCGCCACTAGTATTTGATGGTATGCGCGCTCAAGATCGATGGTAGAGAAAACCTCAGCACCGTGGAGGCTCTGCAGAAGGTCCTCCGGACACGGGATCGTGTGACGATCCGACTCGGTGAGGGCATTAACGCCGCGATAATCACCAGTCACGCGCCAATCCCACGTGACCTCTTCTGTGTTATCTTCCCTTAACGATTTCTTCTTTTTCTTGACGAGGTGCAGCGGACTCGACCAAGAACTGCTAGATGGGCGAACGATGCCGTGGTGAAGCAGAAGCTCGATATGTCTTTTGGCCGCCGCCAATTTGTCGCCGGTGAGACGTCGTGGGCGTGCAAACGCCGGTGGTCCAGGTGTCACGATGTGGTGCGCGACTGGAGAGACTGCATCTGGGACTATTATCGTTTTAGGTTGAGAGAGGTCGTCGTAAGCCCGAAGAAGCTCAGCATACCTGACCTCATCCGGGGCATCAACGCGGGTCGCCTGAGACGCCGCCGAAACCGAATGCACCGCAGCCGGGTGAAGGAGTCCCTGCGCCGCGATCCTCGTGAGGGGATCCGCCAAACACCAACCTTTTAGATCGATCAAGAGCCCGTAGTGCGACAGGAAATCGGCGCCTATAATGGCTTGGCGCACATCCGCAACAACGAAGGCCCACCGGAACTCTCGGCGCAGTGCAAACTTGAGTGAAAGCACCTTCTGCCCATATGTTTTGATAACAGTTCCATTGGCTGCAGATAGGTTGAAATCGGTGGGTACAAGCCTACCGGCACAAAAACGTCTAGGGACCAAAGACAGCTTAGACCCTGAGTCAATCAAATATTTGAGGTTAGTATTAGTAGTAAGACTAGGCCAATTCCAACCCAGGTCCTCTGAGGGGAGCGCTGGGGCGGGGGGAAGTGAGGGCGCGCGGGGGAGCGCGGCGGAGGGAAACATGCGCGCGGGGCCTGCGGGGAGAGGAAGACCGGTTGCGCGCGCACGAGCCGCGGAGTGGGGGAAGCTGCGATGATGGAGGGGATCACTCCAGGCCGAGCCGCCGCGGAGACCGGACCCACCGCCGAAAACTTTTTAGAGGGAGGGAATGACCCCCGAGAACTTTTTCAGACCTAACCGGAGGGAGTGAATGACCTTGGCCCACCCCCAAATATTTTTCCAAACCATTATGTGACATGCGGCGCGAAGAACGAAATAGATTTATGCAGTGTCTACAAATCTTAGAATTAGGAGGCGAGGAGGAAGACGGATAAGTAAATAGAGAAATAATATGTTTAAGAAATTTAATTACAATTAAAAGAATATAAAAATATAAACAGAAATGGAATATAATTTTACATTTTTTTCCTACGAGCATCCGCTAAAATATCATTGATGACAGATGCTACCAGTTCGCAATCTACAAGATAATCCTCGTCGTAGTATTCGCTATCACATATTATTTTAGCAGCACGACGCGTATATAATGTTTCGCAGGCAGCGTCGCTCTGTTACAACACAGTAACAAAAGTTTTAAAGTTTGTCCTCACATCTTCTGCAGTTTGATACAGCCGCGGATACACATAGCTTACACATGACTTAAGATTAAATAAAAATGATACTGTATGCAGTTTGAAATACAACGACTTATTACGTAGTATCGTCTTTAGAATTGCAGGCGAGAATCATAGAAAGAATTATGCAGAGTCGATAGAAATTGATGACAAGTGAAGGAGGGAGACAGACAAGCAAATAGATTACAATATTTGTAAAATGATTACATATTGTTCAATTAATTAAACAATAGAAATATAAAAATAGAATATAAATAGTGTATCGGCAGAACCATCTCTCTCTCTCTCTCTCTCTCTCTTTCTCTCTCTCTCTCTCTCTATCTCTCTCAATCTGTCGTTCTTTCTCCTTCTCTTTTTCTCTTCTTCACATCAATCGCAAGACAACATGAACATTCTCGAACAGCTGATGGACTTCCTATTTACTTTTCGCGACATCATACATACATACTCTTCCGCACAACACCTCGTCTACATTCATACGCACTCACGCTCTCGTGACCGACCCGAGTGCTCAGTTACACAGAACAGTAATATCTCAACAACATTCGCCGAAAGTGTTACGTATCTATTGTATCGCCTCAATTCTTTATCTCTAAATAAACCGCACGATTCTCAACATCTTTGAGTTCTCTCCATACAAATAGAATATAAAAATACAATATAAAAAAGACAAAAATATAATAATAATAAAAATAATAATTTAATTTATTGCCCACTTTTGCGTTACAATTTAACGATGAAATAATCTTTCCATTTCATTCTCATGATTGTGTCAGTGTAAGTCCTACCCTTCTAATGTATCCTGCTGTGTCTTAACAAATTTTTTTATTTTACAAGTGTTTCCTAATCTATTTTATGTTGCATAATCATCTTTTATCACTTTCCTGTTCTTCCCATCTTTTCCTTCTCCCTATTATCTCCTATAGAATAACCAAGTTTGTCACTTCTCCTCTAATTACCTCTTTCCAATTGCTGCCACTCTCTCCACTTACTTCACATGCTTCAATCACGTGTTTCACTGTTTCTGAGGCCATCGCTGAGGCGGCTGACCTTGCTATACCGAAAACGTCCCATAAAACATTTAAAAAACAAGTCCCTTGGTGGAACTCTGAAGTCGAAGAAGCTATCAATCAGAAAAGACATGCTTTCAACGTCTACAAAAAACATAAGACTACTGACAATATGATTGAATTCAAAAAATTGCGAGCCATCGCAAGGAGAAAGACTAAGCAGAGCAGCAGAAACTCGTGGATCACCTATATTTCATCGCTAAAATACAATACACAAAGCTCCGACGCTTGGAAAAAAATCAACGCAATTGGGGGAAGTTCTACCTCTACATGTATTAAGGCATTACAAAGAGCTGATGGGTCCATTTCGGCTGACTCTACTGAAGTTGCTGACGTACTGGCCGATAACTATGCATCAAATTCCAGTAACGAAAATTACGAAGAAAATTTTCTTACCTCTAAACGAGATACCGAAAACCACTTCGGCCCAAGATTTGAAGAAAACAACAACTCAACTATAAACTCTCCTTTTCTGTTATCTGAACTTATACCAGTACTTAAGCAATCTAAGAACACTAGCCCAGGGCCTGATAAAATCCCCAACACCCTCCTCAAAAGCCTCCCGTTGAAAGGCTTAGAATACCTGCTTAAGATGTTCAATTACATATGGACTCACAAAGTCTTTCCAAAGAGATGGAGAGAAGCTCTTATCGTGCCAATCCAAAAACCAGGAACAGACAAACTGAAGGCTATCAGTTACCGACCCATCGCCCTAACATGCAATATGTGTAAGACAATGGAAAAGATAGTCAATAACAGGCTTAGATGGTATTTGGAAAGCAAGGGATTTTTCAACATCCACCAGAATGCTTTCAGGCGGCACCGATCTACTCTTGACTCTCTGGTTGATCTTGAAACATGCATATATGACTCATTCATCAATGACCAACACCTTCTGGCAGTTTCAATGGACATTGAGAAGTGCTATGAAATGGTGTGGAGAGATAGAATACTGCACATCCTACTTGAAAATGGGGTTGACGGACCCATGCTAATTTTCATCAAAAATTTCCTTTCAGAAAGATTCATCCAGGTCAGAGTTAACGGGCACCTCTCTAAAAGGACCAAACTCGAGAATGGAGTGCCTCAAGGATCTGTTCTGAGTGTTACACTTTTTTTAGTATCCTTCAATGACATTACTAAATGTATTCCCCGGCCTCTAAAAAAGAGTGTCTTCGCTGATGATGTTACTATTTACTGCAGTGGAAAAGACCTCCTCGTCGCACAAGAAATAGTTCAGAACTGTCTCAGTAACCTTCAAGAGTGGGCAGGGAAAACTGGTTTTAAATTCTCCAAAACAAAAACCAAGTGCATAGTTTTCTCAAAAAAGAAATCTTTCACCCAGAACCCCACCCTCTATCTGAACAACCATCAACTGGAAGTAGTACAAACAATCAAAATTCTAGGGCTCCTCTTTGACCAAAAACTCACCTGGATTCCCCATCTGAAGTACTTAAAATCAGTTTGCAAGAAAAAACTTAACATTATTAAAAGCTTCGCTAAAAGGAACTGGGGAGCCGACCAAAAGCTATTGTTAAATACCTACAAAGCCATTGTCAGATCCAAACTGGATTATGGATCTGTGATATATAATTCGGCCAAACAAACCGCCTTGAACATGCTCTCCCCCATACACAACGCTGGATTGAGAATCGCTATGGGCGCCTTCATATCTAGTCCAATTAGCAGCATTCTAGCTGAAGCTGGAGAACCGCCACTAGACCACAGGAGAAAACAGCTAAGCCTGACCTATGCAACTTCAATAGCCTCAACGCCTCACAACCCTGTGTACCGAAATCTCTTCCTTGGAGACTATCGGGAGAAATATAATAAACACCCCAATGCTCCTGTGTCTCTATACATTAGACTGAGTACATACTTACAAGAAATAAACTGGAAACTCCCCAGGATTGCCTGCAGAAGTTTCCACATCTCACCTTTTTGGGAACTTCCACTACCGACTGTCAACACTGGTCTCCGCGAACTCCCGAAAATCCAAACTGAATCAAACAACTTTAAAGCAGCCCTAAATGGCATCCTTAACTCCATTCCTAATCACATCCAAATATATACCGACGGATCGAAATCCAAAACTGGATGTGGATGCTCGGTGGTTACACCAGAAGAAAACTTGCGATATAAACTACCGGATTTCTACAGTATACTCAGATGCGAAATGTATGCTATTTTACAGGCTCTGAAATTTATAGAAAAAAGTGACGATTCCATGTTTGCCATTCTCACTGACTCCATGGCTGCTATTGAGGCAACCACAGACCCCAGCAAAGGTGACCACATCACCCAAGACCTACAAGACACCCTCTGTATTCTAAAAAATCGAGGCAAAGAGATTATTTTAATATGGATACCATCCCACGTGGGTATCGAAGGAAATGAAAAAGCCGATTCCCTAGCCTGACACCCCTATCTCTGTGCAATACAATGATCTCAAAGCCCCGATTCGTAACGCAGTCAAGGCCCTGTGGGATGAAAAATGGAGAACGGGAGTAACCACCAAACTGCACCTGATCAGGAAGGATATCTTTGAAAGAAATGAAATCGGCTTAGAAAATAGGAAAGACCAAGTGACTCTCACTCGACTGAGAATCGGCCACACGCACTTGACCCATTCCCACCTTATTACCAAGAACGAACCGGCAGAATGTGATGTCTGCAAAGTACGTGTCACCATCCAGCACATACTGATGGATTGTGCTAAGTATTCATCATATCGAAACCAACACAAAATTGGCACGGACCTCAATCAGATGCTCACCGACCCGGATACCTTCAACAATGTGCTCACCTTCCTTGAAGACATTGGAATCCGACAACTAATTTAGCACCTGTGTCCACTAGTACCTAAGATGTTTGAGCCTCAGGAGCATTTTACTTTGTGTTTTCTTTGTTTTCTCTTATTGATTCACACGATGAGTAATTAACCTTACGCACCCAATGTAGTCGCTAATGACCATAGAAGTAGATGCGACTCTGAACACTCAATAAAAAAAAAATCATATTTTATGCATCTTATATACAATTTGAAATGGTATGTAGTCGTACAGAAACATAGTACAGTATTGTCTCCATATGTACCCGATTTGGTGTACACGATGTAGGCCTGTCGCTATCCCCACCACTTCTGTCTCACTCTTGTCCGGCGAAGGCGAGAGCGAGATGGAACGAGAGCGAGCGAGAGCCCCTAAAAGCGAGCGAGGACAATACGAGACAGACGACAGCGTTCATGTTTTGTCTCCCTCCGTCTTTCGGGCGCCGTGACACTCCGTCCTTTGCGTGCGCGACGGGCGTGCGCGATGGTCGCAGGTACATACGGAAGCACAAAACCGCAACGCAAAAACTTGACGCACGCCCGGCTCAAGTTTTTTTTTGCGCCCTATGCCAACTTTTCAAATTACGCCCTTTATTATAATACATTTATTTGAGATTATTAATAACCTTACTTTGAATTTTTATTCGTAGTTTAATCCACTTATAGTATTGTTGTTTGCAAAAATGTTGCCGGCAGAAACTTGGTGGTCCGATCGAGTGAATCGTCATAGGCCCACGTTCTCTAACACAGTGGTGGCGGTAAGGCACACGTATTGTCGCTATTGGCCGACGCGTCATGGCAACGAATCGGTCAGCAGCACCGCGTGACGAAGAGAGCGAACGGGACACGGCGAGATCGAGAGAAATAGAGCTATATCAGGGACCCGACGAAAAGCAATAGCGTAGACATCTCAGAGTGTTTGGACACAAGTTGCCAACAATGTTGCACTATTGAGTACACATTAAGACTTTTGCTGCCAGCGCGACGGCTCCGATCGGAGTCGTTTCAACAAATATCATGAATATACTTTAACAATAAAAGTATAAACATATAAATAAGTCGGTGGCACCCGGCATCCAACATTTTTTCGCACGCCGGCAGCGAAAGTGTTAACGGTGACAGAAAAACATTACCCGAGTGTCTAACGACATAATATGAAAGGATGTTACTTGTATCCAGGTTCCTAATTCGGATGGAAAACATCGCTGAGTTTATGTGTTTCTTAACGACTTCAGAAAAATCAATATGCATTTTAATTTGGTAATAACTAATAATACCATCCTGATAATGGTCAGGTGACAATCGTGCTATGCACAGGATTCGAATTCACTAAGCATAAGTACGTTGTCATTAATATTTATTTAAGCACCATGTTTCCCTACAGATTGCATAAAAAATAATGTTCATGTCATAATTTTTTTTCTTCATGCTTATATTAAAGATACATTCAATGTTGTGAAATATAACTGACAATAATCACGTTTTGCTAAGTAGTGCAGTAAGACCTCCCAACCGCGATTTTGTACATTCGCGGTAAGTAATAGATCATAGAACGAGTCCCCCGTAGATATAGGAATTCTACGACTATGCAGCGTGTGCCGCTAAGGTCCTACGAGTGAGGAATTGGGCAGTTCCGCGACAGAGAGTGGGGCGGCGCGAGCGAGATAGTCCCCTTGCCCCGCGCAGCTTTCGACTGCCAACAATTTTGCAAACCACAGTACAACTTGTAATATTTAATTCTAAAGTTTATTTTCAGCAATAACAGCAATGAAAATACATACCATTTTGCACCACTTGTCGACTTTCGTCCCTATAAGCAAAATTGGACGTCTGCCTAGGGCAGAAAGTCGACAAGAGGTGCAAAATGGTATGTATTTTCATTGCTGCTATTGCTGAAAATAAACTTTAGAATTAAATATTACAAGTTGTACTATAAGTGGATTAAACTACGAATAAAAATTCAAAGTAAGGTTATTAATAATCTCAAATAAATGTATTATAATATAGGGCGTAATTTGAAAAGTTTGTCTAGGGCGCAAAAAAGACTTGTGCCGTGCCTGGCTATCTGACCGTCGCGCGCATGCGTTGGGCAGTCACGATTCCATCTGAGTGCCCGCACGCCCGCGCACAAGAAAACCGGTCCATCTCGCTCACTCCTTCGGCCAGAAAGAAGCGAGAAACGCACACTCGGAATTAGGGATCTGCGCATTCTGAGTGCCCACGCCAGTCCCGACCACCGGGCACACACGGAGACAATACTGTACCTCAATCATTTGCTTTTCGGGAAAAAGAAATGACATATTATTACACATTTGTTTCTTTAATTAGATTTTTTATTACGCAGCCGTGCTGCTTGCTGTAAAATGTGTGATTTGGTATTGTCATCGACTAATACCTTTCCTTGCAGTACATTATTAATATGTTTAAAACATGAAATATAAAAATCTATTACGTTATCAGATATATACTTGATAGTTGCTTCTTTATCTTCGCAGATAAAACTAAAAGCTACATACTGTTTCGTATATATACTGATAATTTTTTTTAAGTGTGTGGTAAATGTGTAAGTTGTGATCATAAACCTACATATATTATAAATTTTTAACACGCAACTTATAAAATACGACTTATAACGGTTATTTACATCCGCGGTTTCAATATGTAATTTACAAAATGGACATGTAATTTTATACATAATTTTGTCTAAAAATTCTATTAAACATTGTTTCCCTCGAACATTTATCTCATAATTTAATATTTTTGGAATGCGCTGATGAATTTCTATCGATTCATGTAATATTACGTTTCTATCACGACCGTCTAAAATATTCTTATGTATGAAATCGCGCATCTGTAGCAAGGACGTATCACTCGTCTCTTCACAATTTGCCATGAAAGAGTGGAACGTGATGTTCCTAATCAGTATGGTCTTATATGATTGAATAAAATGTTTCGCCGTTAAGATATTGTGCCTCCCCCTATGTTGACGAATTTGTCCGAAAAAATTTTCTATGCAATCTTGATTAAGCATACGGGAATAATAATATGGTACATTATTTTCAAATAATAAGTTGCTTAAATCTATGAACCCTTGGATCGTGGTGATAAAATTTTTTAACGAGGGTGGTCGTATCTGTTTAATAGTTCCCTCTTTCTGGAAATACATTTTTTGTAACGACCGAATGGCTTTTTGTCACAGAGACCTGTGCGCACTGTCTGGTCGTATACAGTCTGTATACTCTTTTCCACGTACAATACCCCGCGAGGAAACATTTAAACTATCGAATAGTGTATCAAAAAACTTGCATATTTTCTCATAGTAAATTTTCCTGTGGCGTCCGTTTCGTCTGAAATACAAATGGATTATGGATTACTTTAAATTTAATTCGAGACTTTTGGACGGTGGTTGAAAAACGCTTCAACTAGGGTAGATGTCCCAATTATCATGCCCTGTACCTATTATCGTGCCTTTATACTTAAAGAACCCGTACAAAAAAACTTGCACACATAACTAAGGAAATAAATTTTTTTAAGTTATACTATTAATGTATATGTGTTACAAACGAGTAGATTGCATTTTTAAAGAATTAAAGCTTCTTTAAGTATAAAGGCACGGTAATTGGGACATCTACCCTACTGTGCCCCGATGAAAAGAAGTCAGGAAAAATGTCACAGGGGCAAAACGGGTTCTTCGCTCGTATTGGCTCCCGCCGCCCGTGTCCCGTTTGCTTACTTTGTATTCGTCGACGTTGTCGCGCCAACCAATAGGGATATACTATTCGGACCCTAGAGTTTCTCGACCGACTTCTTTTCATCGGTTACTTCACCCATAGGATCCAAGGGTGTGTTCCAATTCGCGCATTGGGCGCATGAAATTGGCATTGGATTGATGGTAAGTGAGAGAAATTCTAGGGAATCGTACGATGTCACCAATTTCATGTGCTCAATGCGCGAATCGGAACAGACCCCCGGTATTTTATAGTTCAATGGTGCAACGATTCCGAATTCGTTAATACAGTGATATAATTTCTATACTTACTGTTTCGAGCCATGCTACTTATGGCCGAACACATTGAATGGCTGAAAACTTGTGCGGCATAACATACTTTCATTTTCTTAATTTTATTTATTTTAACATGTTGTTCAATAATCAGTCGTATAGCTCTTGAGTGTACATATCCCTTATCTATTTCGTAGGCTGTGTTGCGTGGCCGGCTGGTTCCTCTCAGGATCCTTGCAGGGAATTTGGCGAGGGTCGATGCCCGTGGAACGCTAAGGCGTTCTGCTCCTTGGACGCGGATTTTTGTACGATAAATATAATGAAAACGATGCTAATTAATTGAATAAAACAATTTGAACACAGTAACTAATAGCAATAATCAATGCAAACAACGATTTTATCACAAAATAAATCTTTTGGAAATTTTATTAATATGTACGTCCGTTCACTTGTGCTTTCGGGGCTCGAGTGACGCTTTCCAAGCGAACGCTCTTACAACCGTTTTTCATTTTTACAAAATGTCCTTAACAACTAAGCCAAACAAACTAAATTCCTCTTGGTCGATTTTGAGAATCAAGCGTTTAACAACATAGCTCTGGAATTTCACCTAGGAGAAAGGATCAAAGTGTGGTTCATTTATTCAAACACCCGTTTCCAAGGGGTATCGATTAATTTATAATCTTGAAGTCCTCTCATTAAAGGATCTCTAACTATTTTCAAACACCTCGGCCTTGTGCGAACTTCACTTTGTCTCCTTTTCCCATTACATTCAGGTGATTCAATCTGAACTTCGCGCTTCCGAAGCTTATACTGCACGCCGCTAGACGGGAGTCGCAACAGCTGTTTCTATGGGCGGTATTCACAGTCGCGTCTTGAGCGAATGCTTGAGATCATCTTCTAGAAGACGATCTTGTTTGCCTGAATACATCAGGTATTCATAGTCGTTACTCAAGATGATCTTAAGCATTTGCTTGGAATAAGCGATTGCTTATATGACGTATCTAGTTACTTTATAAAGCATTTACTCAAGCATTTGCTCATTCACGTTCGGAAACTTTCGGAATAATTCTGTTAGAACAACCAATGATGAAGGATATTCCGTTCGTTCCTTGGTGGACGACGGAGTAGGATACTCGAACGTGAGTGAGTGATGTGTATGACCGTCGAGGTTATATTATAGCGATGCCGGGGGACAGTTTATCGGAGAGTCTCCGGAATGGCGAGGATAACCCCTCGCGGTGCTTTATAATGATTTCAGGAACAACGTAATTCGGAGCATAATCAAGGAAATTAGATGTAAAATTGATTTATATTGCTTTATATAATGAACTAATATATAAACCCAACCACTAAACTGTAATGCGTGTGAGCGTCGAGGTTATATTATAGCAATGCCGGGGGAACAGTTTAGCAGAGAGTCTCCAGAATGGCGAGGATACCCCCCGTGGTGCCTCACGATGACTTCCAGGACTTCGATACGATAGAATAAAGAATGTTGTTTTTATGTAACAGGTATCAAGGGGGGCAATTTTGGGATGGTGGTAAAGAAAAATATATACCCTTCTCGCTTTTTAATGTTTTGTAGTACCAATTTAATTAAAAATTTAAAACCGAAATTGAAAAATATTCCCATTTTTAGTATAAACTTAACAAAGATCAATTTTGAAATTTCGCAATTTTTTCTCAAAAGTCCAGTTGCTCCAGGATCACCCTGTTATATGCGTGATGGCCCATATACCATGCGTAAGCATGCAAGTAGTTGCAATTGCGGGGCAATCGGCAGGCCACGATTATTTATTTTCGCCAGTCCTTCAATAATTCTCGGTAAAATACCATGTAATACAGAGTCCTTATTAAATCGAAATCGCCTTTTCAATTCATCTTCATCGTAATATTCAAATGGATTTTGCACGTCCCGAATATACCTTCTAACGACTCTATTGTCCGCTATATAATCATCTTCGTCAATATCGCTAATATCAATATTAATGTCGATATAGTCTACAAAATCCATTTTTCGCGTCCTTTATGCAGGTAATGGCGGAAGTATTTGATAGTTTATACTTTCAACGCGTTGCCGGGGAATAGAATCTCTGGAGTGGAGAGGGACTATCACGTGACGGTACATGGGGATGGAATCATCACGCACACATACGGCCACTGCCGTAGATGTTCCCCCCCTACTCCGGACATTCTTCTGGTGGAATCTCAAGACAGTCTCAAGACATGTAAAACGTCGTCTTGAAAATATAACCTCGCTTTACCGTCTATTTTGACACATGTGACGTCATACAAGGATTTACTTATTTGAAAAAGATTTTCCTCAAGCAAATGCTCAAGTCACGATCTCAAGACGCAATTATGAATCTAGGCGGCATCTTGAGCAAATGCTTGAGATGGTCTTGAGAACATGTGACGTCATACAAGGATTTACTTATTTGAACAAGATTTTCCTCAAGTAAATGCTCAAGACACGACCTCAAGACGCAACTATGAATCTAGGCGGCATCTTAAGCAAATGCTTGAGATGGTCTTTATCTCAAGACGCGACTGTGAATACCGCCCTATGTCCTTCCATTTTGCTACGATGAGTTCATTTTCTTGCCACACTAAATTTTTGTTTAGCAAATTATTCCGTATCCCTTTTAGAAGATGTGGGACATCGTAGAGTTGAATAATTTCAACGTTATTAATTATGATGCGGCGTCGTGGCTGCATATTGTTGCGTAGATAATGTTCCCGCGCATCCGCGAGTAAACTTTTAATCGCTGATCGATTGGTCGGACCTTGGTCGCAAATCAGCGTTACAACGTTTAATCCTGTAAAATGACAAATGGCAAATTAGTGAAAATGAATATCTGTAGGTATAAAACTTATTTTGGAATTGTATACTTTACGTACCAATTGCATTTAATTCTTCTACTGTATTTTTTATTAGTGTCTTTAATTCCAAGACCTTTGTTGTACTCTTGCAAAATTGAAACGATATCGTTTGTTTCCATGGTTTTAAAACACCCTTCACCATGAATACCAATACATGGTCCACTATTTCCCTATTTTCGATCCCAGTAATATCATCTTGGAATTTATCGTATTCCACATGTGGTAATAATGCCATTTCATCAAATATGACGGAGCATAGTTTGTCGTTTGGTTTCATTTTATCGACATATGTTTTTAAGTTTTGCATTAAAAATTTATTGATCCCGGCTTTAATGGGTATCTTCTGTAAAATTCTTAAAATTGTGCGTTTGGATGGGAGGTGGAACCAACGTGCTAAAAAGCGGTAGGCAGAGCCTGATATTTTGTACAAGCCCAAACACATCAATTTTTCTTCTAAACTATATCTTCTTCCCTGTGGTTTTGCTGTTTTTTTCGACAATTGCTGTATACAAAACTTCACAGCTTCTCCTCTCAGACCATTTGCTGAGGTATCAAACATATTTTTTGCTAACTTTAATCTTTCTTTGAGCGTAGTAGCTCTTCTTTTGTACAATAGGCAGTGCTTTTTAAGTTTCTAGTTCTTGTATACAGTTTCTTAGCCTTTGGTGTGAAGTCAAATGACTTTGTAACACCTAAGTCTTTCAATGTAGTATTTGAAAGCCCTGAGAAGAGAATGTAAATAATGAATAACACGACTTTGTACTTTCGTTTATATCAATAAAATTACACTGCAGTAAGTGTTACATATAAAATACAGTATTTTCTAAAAGGACTCCTCAATTAACTCAACACCACCTATCTGCTAAAACCTGCACGATAGGCCGTTTTGTATTTAAACTAAACGCTGATCACTTACATATACAAAAATTCATTCTTAATTCATTCACAATTAAATTATCTATCAAATACGAATTCTCTTACTTTTGCTACTTGTTGGTGTCACACTACGCTGTATATCTAAAGACGATACCTCCTCTGAATGAGTACTTATTACATTCAACGGCTCTGCTGCAGTACAAGTTGATGTAGATGTAGACGGGTCTGTTGCTATAATCAAAAATTTCAATATAATTTTTATACTTTATAAGATAGTCCTGTATATACTGTCGTTTACTGAGAAGAAGGAATAAGAACGGACAAAGGGGCAACTTCGCTCGCCGCCTGTGTCTCATTCACTCTCTTTATATTTGTCGATGTTGTCGCATCTGTCAATAGAGCGACATTGTGTTAGAGAATATGGACCTATGGGAATATACTAATCGGACCACCAAGTTTCTCCCGGCAACATCTTAGTAAACGACAGTCGTTATAATATTCATAATTAGTACCTTCTTTAGATGGTAATTTCTGAGACGGTACAGTTGTACGTAGTAAATACATATTTGTAGATTTATCATTAGGCGTGAAGTGTTGATGGCACACACGATAGTTGGAATATACTTTCATAGGACCCATTGAAACCAATTTTGGGTTTGCTACCAGCACAATCCATATATCAAATCGTTTTTTGTCCTTAAGAGGATTGGGAAATCTGTGCCTTGTTGATGACCTATCTTCGCACCCAGGGACTGCACAAGTAACCATAATGAATCTGCTAAAAAGTATGAAAGCTAAATCAGAAAATTTTTCGTTAAATCAAATATACTTATAATTTTAACTATAATGTTAAAACTGAAAATAAAATAGAACGACACGTGGGATATCAAATGTGTAAATCAATGTTGTAAACTCTGCTACGAAGTCCTTTGCAAGGGTCTAATATGTGTCCTCGTATTCTTCAGATTTTTTCCGAACGTCAAAGGCTACGATCGGACACCGTATTACGATTTTTAAGTTCCTAATTGCTATAAAACGAAGTTGATTAGAATTACGCATAGGTAGTAAGCTACTCGTAATGTTCAGTAAATAAATACCAACTCTCAAAATATGTAGAATGATGCACTATAAATGACAATAAATTACAGTAAATAACAATTAAATAATGATAAATATGCGCTTGTCAAACTATGCCAGACAACGCTGAAATACGATGAGATGCGATTCAATGCGATCAACTCAGATTAACTCAGATATAAAAAATGTGGATCGAGTGATCAATGACGACCAACGATGAAAAAACGTTTTCAATTGTTTTTAATCGTTTACAATGTTTCAAATCGCGCCGTTGGCGCCAGGTCCGGCTGGGGCGCACTCAACGCGACGCTGTCAGTACCATCTAGCGTACGATTTTCTTCACTCCATTGAGAACAGCGCCGTCTGAGGAGTAGTGATCCTACTATAATCGTGCTGACAATTCCCCCATTTAAGTGTCACCCCCCTGCGTCTGCCTTTCTACCAGGGGTGGTCCACTACGGGTATTATTTTGTTAGCACAGCATTAACACCCTCTAGCGGGTTGGATATGCACTATAGTACTAATGGCGGGCATTTCAAAATTTGTATTCAATGCATCCCTTACTTATGACTATATGTGCCGGTGATTATGGAAGTGCCGTTGGTCAAAAAATTTAAAAAAATTGAATTCATCACTTACTTTGTGTTATATTACAAAATAAGTAATAAATTCAATTTTATTAAATTTTTTACTAACACCACTTTGAAATTATATTTTAAGAATTAAAATTGTCCAATTGCATACACGTATAAAATACAATATATTTATAAAATATTACATTACAATTTATTTGAGAAATATTACATTACAATTTATTTGGGAAATATTAAATTACAATTTGCGTAACACGATGTGCACTTAACGATGTGCAGAAAAGAAGAGAGCGATGGAAAGCAAGCGTCCCCAAGCGTTCCGCAAAATTTCAGAAATACATGATTTATGATACTACCCCCATTGAATTGTAGGGATTACCGGCACATTAGTAATTATAGCAGGCCCTACTCGTGCAGGTGATGTATGTCGAAGATTGGGAAGGACAATGATCACTCTTGTTTAACAATAAAAAGTATAAATGTATTTGAGGTTAGACTCTTGCACGCGTTAGCTTGGTTCACGAGAATGTTCCCCACTCTTGGGTCTCGGCAGGAGGAGACAGTACTCCCTACAAAATAACGCTGTGAGTGCCATCTAGTACAAATTCCGAGAATTAATACTGCTTTCAGAGGCCTCATGCGGCCTGGATAGCTACTAAATCCGTGTTAACAGTGTTCCTATGCGAGTGGACTACCCCTGCTTTCTACTGCTGGCAGGCCTGTATTTATACCTATCTGTGGTACGTAGCCCGCACCAGTCACTGGCTGTGCGATCTCGCGCACCAATTATAATTAACATCCGGTTCGCGCCACTTGCACACTATGCTCGGTATATTCGGCGTCCGGTTTATCGTACGGTGTGCGCATGCGTGCGCGGTTCACTCGTGGCACTGAGTCTGCTGCTTGAATACGCGGCTGTGCGCATGCGTTACGCATCACTTGAGTTCAATGTTTTTCCCGCCGGATGGGATGTCGCTTGCACGTGTTTCGCGTGTTACAACTAAAACAATGGTTAAATTAGGAAAAAGGCGGTTCGTAGCGGTACGTTACACATGCCAAAACACACCAAAAGTACATTCGAATTGCTCACAGACGTTGATATAGTAATGTTTATCGAACGCGGTATACGTGGGGGTTTAAGTCAATATTCCGGAAGATACGCACATGCCAATAACAAGTACATGTCATCTTACGACTCATCGGAACTGTCATCGTACTTGATGAACTTTGATGTGAACAATTTGTATGGATGGGCAATGTGTCAGCCCCTGCCATATGCTAAATTTCAATGGGTACACAGATGTTGTAAATTTTGACGCGTCTGCAATCGGTGTCGATTCGCACGGGATACATTCTCGAGGTAGATCTGAAATATCTGCAACGTCTGCACGACGCTCATGCTGATCTACCGTTCTGCCCGACGCGAACCAACCCACCTGGCAGCAGACAGGACAAGTTACTCGCGACGGTATACGATAAGCAGCGTTACGTTATCCATTATCGCAACCTGCAGCAGTGCACGCGTCACGGTCATCAGTAGTATGGTAAAGCGGTTTCCAACCCAGGTCCTCTGAGGGGAGCGCGGGGGCGGGGGAAAGTGAAGGCGCGCGGGGGAGCGCGGCGGAGGGAAACATGGGCGCGGGGCCTGCGGGGAGAGGAAAACCGGTTGCGCGCGCACGAGCCGCGGAGTGGGGGAAGCTGCGATGATGGAGGGGATCACTCCAGGCCGAGCCGCCGCGTAGACCGGACCCACCGCCGAAAACTTTTAAGAGGGAGTGAATGACAACCGAGAACTTTTTCAAACCCCGATCCACCACCGGAAATTTTTTCCGAGGGAAGGGACAACCTTGACCCACCCCCAAATATTTTTTCAAACAATTATGTGACATGCGGCGCGAAGAACGAAATAGATTTATGCAGTGTCTACAAATCTTAGAATTAGGAGGCGAGGAGGAAGACGAGTAAATAAAATGGAGACAGAATATGTGTTTAAGAAATTTATTTAAAAAGAATATAATTTAACATTTTTTCTTCCTACGAGCTTCAACTAGAATATCACTGATGGCGCATGCTACCAGTTCGCAATCTACAAGATACTCCTCGTCGTAGTATTTGCTATCACATATTATTTTAGCAGCACGACGAGCATCTAATGTTTCGCAGGCAACATCGCTCTGCCGTAGCACGTTAACAAAAGTTTCAAATTTTTCACTCGCATCTTCTGCAATTTGATACAGCCGCGGATACAAATACTCTATACATTGCTGAAGACTAAATTAAATATTGCTGTATCCAGTGTGAAATACACTGTATCATCACCATGTGTCATCTTTATAATTGGCGAATCAGAGATCCGAAAAAAGTCCAACGATAAATCATCAAACTGCATCGAAGATAATCCAGGTAATCGTGCACGTTCTTCGATGTTATCACGGTTGTCGAATAGTAGACCCCATGTATGCCATGATAATATGAGATGATTTCCATGATTGTCGCCGAGAAGAACTTCTACATCGGCCGTACGACCTACGTCGATTCCAATTTCCAAATATTTGGTACCCATGGTTGTTAATGCGTATCTTCTGACCATGATACGTGACGTTTGGCGCGGGCTAAGAGAACAATCAAAGCTATGAAAGTACTCGCTCGTATTAGAAACAAACATAAATATTTTGAGAAGATGTGAAAATTACACCGTACCGGTCACGATATATATTCTCCCCACATGGAGCTACACCGTCATCTCGCACGATCGGAACGAAACAATCCTCACACCCAGCGAGTATTTCATCAATGGTATACATTTTTTCAGAGCACTATTTGTTCCGTCGAAAGTCACTGATGCTACTGAGCGATTGATTGAATAGCGTCCGGGAACTGGTTTAAATAGAGGTGCAATTGTTTCCCCCCACCACCACCACCACCGCATCTTATTCTAAAGCTACCAATTTTTTAAAATGATTTTCAATCTTAACACCGCAATGTATCGCGCGATCGTGTGTAATATGAGTCCTCCCCGAGCATCTCCATACGATGATATCATTTTCACGGTGTGAAGAACGAAATAAACGCTGAATCTTAGAATTAGATGGCGAGGAGGAAGACGGATAAGTAAATGGAGAAAAAATATACGTTTAAGAAATTTTATTTAAAATTAAAAGAATATAATTTTAACATTTTTTCCCACGAGCATCAGCTAGAATATCATTGATGGCGCATGCTGCCAGTTCGCAATCTACATGATAATCCTCACAGTAATGTTCGCTATCACATATGATTTTAGCAGCACGACGCGCATCTAATGTTTCACAAGCAACATCGCTTTGTTGTAGGACGTTAACAAAAGTTTTAAATTTCGCCTCCACATCTCTGCTAATTCGATGCAGCCGTGGATACACATAGTCTATACATGATTCAAGATTTAATAAAAATGATACTGTATCGGGTTTGAAATACAGCGGCTTATTATGTAGCATCATCCTTACAATTGGAGAATTATAGATATCACAAAAATCCATCGTTAATTGATCCATCTGCATCGAAGGTGATCCAGGTAATCGTGAACGTTCTTCGATAGCATCACGATTGTTGCATAGTAGACCCCATGTATTATATGGTAACGTGAGATACATCCCACGATTGTCGCCGAGAATAATTTCTACATCGATCGTAGGCCGTACTCTGATTCCAATTTCCAAATATTTGCTGCCCATAGATGTTAATGCGTATCTTCTGACCATGATCCGCGATGTTCGGCGCGGGCTAAGAGAACAATCAAAGCTATGAAAGTGCTGGAATAAACGTAAAAAATTTTGAGAAGATGTGAAAAATTAAGCCTTACCAAGCAACTGTATCCTCCCCGCATTGAGCTATGCCATCATCTTGCAAGATCGGAACGTAATAATTCATGTGTCCGGCGTTTCCTTCGGCACTGGTACTACACATTTTTTCAGAGCACAATTTGTTTCGTCGAAAGTCACTGAGGCTACTGAGCGATTGATTGAATGGCGTTCGGGAGACTGGCTTAAATAGAGGTGCAATTGCTTCCCCCACCACAGCATTTTATTTTAAAGCATCCGATTTTTCCATAATGTATTTCAATCCTAACGTCGCAGCATATCTAAAGATTGTATGTAACTTGAGCCCCAATCCTCAAGGATAAAAGTCTCAACACGTGCTGAATGTAATATAATACTTTTGCGCGCCATACGCGTGAATCATAGAAAGAATTTTGCTGTATCAGCAGAAACTGCATAGAACCATGTTGGGTTGGATCGTCAAAAGAGTAAGACAGAGATCGCAAATCATGACACCAGTCATAAAAGCGCGCTCCAAACTGCACAAAACTTCAAATCGTTGCAACGTGTTGCGAGGAAAAGACATTACATTTACATTCCATTTACGACCATGGGAGAATTCGTGCAAGTGTTGGATCAATCTGCGCGATTGATTTCACGGGAAGAATACCTCGTGTGGAAAGAACGGTGCAACGAGTGCATCGAATCGTTGGAAGAACAGAGCCGAGTGAAACGTCCTCGATTATCGATCGGTGTTCGGCAATCGTTGGTTGCTCGAATCGCGCAGCTCAAAGGGCTGAAACATTCGTTGCGCGGACGTTTTGTGCGCGAAGGTGCAGGACATTCGAGCACAGGACTTTTGTGGCGCGAAATAGACGCTGCGTTCGATAGTCGCGTATTAACCGGTGCCGTGCTAAATTCGAACTATATCGAGCCGCGCAACTTCCTCCAGGATGCAGGAACCATTGTGTTGGAACATGTGCGGGGTGCTTTGAGGAAACAGCGGAACCTCAAAGTGGACACAGTGTTCAACGGCGAATTTGTGGCGGGCGATAAACGTGCAAGTAAGAGCATCAACACCCGGAACTGCGAACTCTTCCGCACATCCGATCTACAGGAGTGGTACCAACGATGCGTCGTCGAACCCACCCTGACATCGTTGGAAGAGTTCCAGGAACGCGACAGCGGATGGGCATTGACGAGAATCCTCAACCTGACCGTCAATGTCAACAAGTACAATCCGCTGCGCGCGGGGTGCCACTTCAAGTTGCCACAGGATTTATTGTTGAAGAATGCAACGATCAATGTGCAATCCCCGGACAATGCATGTTTCGCGTGGGCAGTGGTTGCCGCTCTCCATCCTGCGGAAAGACATCCCGATCGTCCAAGTTCATACCCGCACTATACTTCCATATTAAATCTCCAGGGCATTGAGTTCCCAATGTCCCTGAGGCAAATTGGAAAATTTGAGCGGTTGAACGAAATCTCCATCAACATCTACACCTTCGAGACGAAGAAAGGGTCGACAGTCTTTCCGTTGCGCCTCACTAGCCAAAAAAAGGGATCGACACGTCAATCTGCTCTACACACCGAATCAAGAGCACGGCGATGTAGGACACTTTGTATGGATCAAGAACTTGTCCCGGCTGGTGAGCGCACAGCTGAGCAAGAATAAAGCCAAGAAATTCATCTGTGATCGGTATGTATATAAAATGATGAAATGTCTCGCGAAACAAATTAAATAAAAAAAATTTTGGGTTTACAGATGCATGCACTATTTCGGATCTGCCGCGAAGTTGGAGCTTCATTCGCTGGACTGTGGCAAGATGAATGACTGCGCCATCCTGCTGCCCAGCGAAGGCAAAAATCTCCTCAACTTCGACAACCATTGCAGGAAGGAGCGGCTCCCTTTCGTGGTGTACGCAGATCTCGAGTGCATCATCGCAAAAACGGAGGACAGTCACCGAATGGGTGATAAATTATGCGCGTATCAGTACCATAAAGTACACAGTATTGCCTATTATATGCATTGTTCGTACGATACATCGCTGTCGACGTATCGATGTCTTCGCGACGCAGATTGCGTTTCATGGTTCGTAGACGAATTGAAAAATTTTGCAAACTTTGTCAAACCCATCTTGTCCAGTAATGTTCCAATGCTGGATTTAACTCCCGAACAGTTGTCGACATTTCGCAATGCAACACACTGTCATATTTGCGAAAAACCATTTGAGGCTAGCGATGTACGAGTCCACGATCATTGCCATCTGTCCGGACGGTTTAGAGGCCCAGCACATACGGAGTGCAATTTAAATTATAAAAACGCGTTTTACATCCCCATAGTTTTCCACAATTTATCCGGCTATGATTCACATTTCATTATCGAGGAAATAGCTATCGCTTTCGAAGGTCACGTTGACGTATTACCCATAACTAAAGAAAAGTATATTTCTTTCACAAAAAATGTCGAAGATACGGCTGATTCAGACTCGCAAAATTGTATTAAATTGCGGTTCATCGATTCGTACAAATTTCTCAACACCAGTCTCGACAAATTAGCATCCTTACTTGGCACAGATCAATTAAAAATTTTACAATCACAATTTGAAACATTATCCACCGAGGATTTCAATTTATTGACACGAAAGGGTGTTTTTCCGTACGAATACCTTGATTGCGAGGACAAACTGCAGGACCCATGCTTACCGCCGCGCGAGTCATTCTACAGTTCGTTAACGGGTGAGACTGTATCCGAGAGCGATTACGCGCACGCCGAGACTGTCTGGCAGCGTTTCGAGATTAGAACCTTGGGCGAATACAGCGACTTGTATTTGAAAACAGATGTCTTGTTATTGGCAGATATTTTTGAAAATTCTCGCGAAAGTTGTATCAAGAGTTACGGATTAGATTCAGCACATTATTATACTCTACCTGGTTTCACATGGGATGCAATGCTAAAACATACTAAAATTACATTCGAATTGCTCACAGACATCGATATGGTTATGTTTGTCGAACGCGGTATACGTGGGGGTTTAAGTCAATGTTCCGGAAGATACGCACATGCCAATAACATGTCATCTTACGACGCATCGGAAAAGTCATCATACTTGATGTACTTTGACGTGAACAATTTGTATGGATGGGCAATGTGTCAGCCCCTACCATACGCTAAATTTCAATGGGTCGAAGATGTTGCGAATTTTGACGTGTCTTCAATCCCGATCGATTCGCCCACGGGATACATTCTTGAGGTAGATCTGGAATATCCGCAACGTCTGCACGACGCTCATGCCGATCTACCGTTCTGCCCGACGCGTGCCAAACCACCTGGTAGCAGGCAGGACAAATTACTCGCGACGGTATACGATAAGCAGCGTTACGTTATCCATTATCGCAACCTTCAACAGTGCACGCGACACGGTCTTCGTATTACAAAGATACACCGCGTGCTTCAATTCGCTCAATCTCCCTGGCTCCGCGATTACATCGAACTCAATACACGGTTTAGAACAAGCGCGACAAACGACTTTGAAAAAAATTTGTACAAATTGATGAACAACGCGGTATTTGGTAAAACTATGGAAAATGTACGAAATCACGTGGATGTAAAACTTTTGACACATTGGGAAGGGCGATATGGTGCGGAGGCAATGATCGCGAAACCGAATTTCCACAGCAGAAGTGTTTTTCGGAAAATTTAATAGCTGTTGAATTGCGAAAACTCGAGGTGAAATTCAACAAGCCGATATATGTGGGTATGTGCATTCTGGACATATCAAAAATTTGTTTGTACGAATTTCACCACGAGTACATGTCGCCCAAGCATGGAAAAAATTGTAAAATTCTATATACCGACACAGATAGTCTCATTTATCACATTCAATGCGATGATATCTACGAGTCCATGAAACACAATATCGATAGATTCGACACGAGCGATTATCCTACCGACAATCCATATAATATGCCGCGCGTAAATAAGAAGGTTCCGGGGCTGATGAAGGATGAAAATAACGGTGGGATAATGACCGAATTCGTAGGTCTTAGAGCGAAAATGTATGCACTTCGCGTAGACGGCATAAAAGATACGACAAAGGCGAAAGGCGTCAAGACCAACGTCATAGCCAGAACGATAACTTTCGACGACTACGCGCAATGTTTGCATAGGGAGATCGAAATGGTTCGCAGACAATCAAGCATACGGTCTAAATTTCATAAAGTGTACACCATTTCGGAATCTAAAATCGCTCTAAGCCCACACGATGACAAGCGGCATATCGTACCCAATTCGATCGACACTCTGCCCTGGGGTCATTATAATATCCCATTGTAAAATAGAAATTGTATTTATTGTATAATATAAAATTATTTGAGAATGTATAAAAAATTATTATTGTGTTTATTCTATTTATTGTGTAAAAATATAAATGGTGGAATTAATGTATAAAAATTGTTCACACATATATATGTATCATTGTATTTATTGAACCATCTATTATTATGCTACAATACATTATTTTTATTTATCCAAGAATTGTGTGATTTATCAAATCCCAACCACTTGACGTACACCTTATCCCCCTTCCTACGTAAGACTTTTTCCACTAGATACACATCAGGATCGGTGACGCGTTGCAGCTCGTGTTCATAGAATCCTCCGGCAACAGGTTTTCCACAGGAATCGACCAGCAGATACGTTGCGGGATTAGTTGCTTGTACTTTGGCTATCTTGAACACCTCCGTTGTCCAATTCGGCGTATAGCCTTTATCGAATATGGTTTTAAATTTGCTCACGCGCACAAACTCACCCAACTTGAATCTCGCTGGAGCAGCGATCTTTATGTTGCTGTACACGGTGGCTAGCAGCTTATCGGCGATTGCAGGGGTAACATCGCAAGGACGCATTCCGATGGTTCTATGTTTTCGTGCGTTATACTCTGAAAGTAGACTTGGTAGCGCATCGGTCCATCTATAGGTTCCATTGAGCGTAAACAGTTTCCACATATTGTTTTTCAAAGTTCGATTGAAACGTTCTACGACGGAGGCCTTCATCACAGAATACGTCGAATAATGATTAACGTTATGCTTTGCCAAGAGTTTCTGCACATCAGCGTTGTAAAATTCTTTCCCTTGATCGGTTTGCAAATTTTTCGGATATCGATCTCTAAATATCTTTGCAAACGCTTTAGTCACCTCAGCGCCACTTTTAGTCTTGAGCGGCAACGCCCATGCATACTTGCTCAACACATCGATGACGGTGAGTATGTAGTGGTGACCCTGGTTGAATCGTGAGTATGGACGCATTTCTACAATGTCAGCTTGCCACAGATCATCGTATCCATGCACTATGACACGCCTCCGCGGAAAATGTCTTCGAGCTGGAGCATGCAATTCCTCAACGAGTTGTAGCTTCTTGTGGCCGTGGTTTTCTTTACTCTTGGATTTCGATAATGGCTGCATGTTTGATCGCAGAGGTGTCTTTGACACGAATCATGCGATAATTATCGGGCACGTTCATTAAGTGCTCCCAATCGGCCCAGGGGC
Organism: Andrena chrysosceles; assembly: GCA_963855975.1. Lineage (NCBI taxonomy): Eukaryota > Metazoa > Arthropoda > Insecta > Hymenoptera > Andrenidae > Andrena > Andrena chrysosceles. The sequence continues at coordinate 94,778 of CAWLCU010000363.1, read as the reverse complement.
AAGTTCATCCGCCTCGCATGATTCTCCTTCGCAGCGCTGCTGCGGGATAGAATTCGACGCCTGCGATATCTTTTGAACGCTGTTTTGCAGCGTCAGCATATCTCTTTGAAACGCGATCAGTTTCCTCTCTAATTCTTCCTGCCGCTCTCTCAAAAGTTTAATGTTCTTTTCCATGTATAGTTTATTGACGGCATCGGTGTCGGCCACCGGTTGAGCTACGCGTCGTATCTTGCATGATTTTGCATCAAAGTCGGCACCAACCACGCAAAGAGCGTTATCTCGCATATAATTTCGAAGCAAACCACTCCATTTGTAATAGTCCATTCTAGCTGCTCCACTCTTCTCAAGCGATACCCCAAATTTGTTGATCGGCATCTCGACGCATACAGTGCACATCATTGGCGTGCGGCTTAATTTATATAATGAGGCCTACCTCGCGTAGTTCCTCGACAATCGATAGAATTTCGGGATCATGAGAGTTGTTACCCGCCTGACGTGACGCTTCCAGCAAACGCAATCGATCCACCAGCTCGTTGGGATCGTCCCAGTGTACGTAATCGATCTTGTTATCGTTTACCACCATGGCTCGTGGTGTCCTAAGACCTTTCCCTGCTTTAGTGACAGATGCGCATGGGATTAGCGGTGCAATTACATGTCTGTACTTGTATCCCTTGTTGCTCAATATGGGATTTTTAGCACCATGACCGCGTCTGTGGGCATTCGTCGCCAGCAGTATACTTTTGTATTTTTGTTTATCAGCATCGGTGTATATAGCATCATTGGGAATTCTCTTGAAAATCAGTTCATAAAGACCGGATGTTCCTCCGTATCTTACACCATCTACGATTATATTATCATCCTTGTCTATATCGAAAGCCTTATCCCCAAGCATCGTTCCACTATTGCCAAAGTATACACCGTACACATAGTCCATTGTTGTATCCTTATCACCACTTAGGATCACGCTCATGTATTTTTGCCCCAGCGGACCGAAATGACTGCGAAACGTTTCTTGTCCCTCGGATGTTTGAAGTTGCTGTCTGATAGATGTTACAAACGACTCATTGGGACTAGTTTCGAAAACGTCGTCATCAATAGTTGCGAGCGATTGTACACTGGGAAATGTACTTATTGGTGTGTGAGGAACGGGAGACTCGTTTGATGTAGCATTCCGTCGTTTATGCTTCGATTGAACTGGTGTTGAGGTTATGGGTATTCAGACGACATGTGCCGTTTCCTCTTTGTCTTGTGCGATGTGTTCCCTTTCGGATGGATTTTTTTAGGCGTTAATGTTTCATTCCCTTCAACGTCTATGCTCATCGGTGGTGATGTGCTAGCTTCTGCCGCTGAGGTATTTTCAACAATATGTTTTAAGGGTTCGACGATAGGTTTGAAGTATCTCTCCAACGCGACATCTTCCTCCATCTTGCCTGTCTTCAAAGCCTGATGTTTCTTGCGAATGGATTCGCTAGTTTTTGCAATTTCCTTCGCTATTCTCTCGCGATACTTAATCTCCAGAGTATCGATATCAATCATCGTTGTACCGCTGACGTTGCTTTCCCACCGACGTGGTGATGACAATTGACCGTCTCACGGTATGGCAAACTCGTTAGATCCCTTTCTGTAACGTCCATTGGACATCGCGCTATCCTTGTCTATTACCACGAAACCATACTCCCGTTGCCAACAATTACGACACAAAGCGCAGAAATCCTCATAAGACATGTCAGTGTTTACGTGATCGTTGTACACATGTTTCAAGTTGGTACCATCCTGCTTAAACAGAATCAGCAGATTGGCATTGTCGCGGATAAGATGTTTGGGTATCTTTGCATACGTCTGACAGAGATAGAAGCAGTCAACGTTCGAGTGGCGCCCCATTGCAAAGTATTCCCTTATCGTATCTTGCTTGTCGCATGCCACGTCATCAAAGATGAAAATAGAATTCGGAAGCGATTCGCACGGTGGGATGACGTCACTGTTATTCGAAAACGTAAAGTAGCCAATTTCATCTATCGGAGTCAATAAATTCTCCAAATACTGATATTTCGGCTGTTGCAACGACTTGGAGTACACGTACACGTTCTCGAAGCGGACGCCGTGAGGACTTTCCAACAAGCTCGCCAACACGTTTGTCTTTTCGCAATTTGATGGGCCACAAACGAGGCAGCGTATAGTGTTTGGTAGCATGCTACCATGTCTGCGTCTAGTTTTCGAAGACATAACTCGTGATTTATCGTCAAAATTTGTCACGCGTATCGTTACAGGTTGTCGCACGAATCGCATCCTCTCCGCAAACTGTGAAAAATGATTTTGATACGTCGAAGCGCCCTATTTATAGGTCCGCATCGACTCAAAACAGCTCAGTATTCAAAATGCTTCTGATCCTGTCGGATAATTGCGATATTCGAGACCTAACCTCTGAGCAGTTGAAATATATACCAAAGATTATTCTACTCCGAGAGTTTGGGAGACACATTGATCAGTTGTGGGACAGACTCCCCGAGCACATAAAAGCCGATTCTGAGGTTCGGCAGTATCGTCGGTGTCTGGAGCATTATAATCGTCCTTGGCAGCGAACGCATATCGACGGTCCAGCACCATTGATTAAAAACTGTAGCGAATGTCGCCGACGAGAGTAAAGAAAGGCTGTGGTTTGTTAAATCGAGCGATAAACGCGCTACCTATCGAATTACATATTCCGGGATACCAGTTTTGCGGTCCAGGAACACATCTGGCAAAACGATTGGCTAGAGGGGATCAAGGCATCAATCCGTTGGACGCTGCGTTTCGCGAACACGATATTGCGTATTCGTGCAGCAACGACCTCGGCGAAAGGCACGCGGCAGATAAAGTTCTCGCTGATAAAGCGCGAAAACGCATCGTTGCGCGAGACTCGACTCTGGGTGAAAGAGGTGCTGCTACAGCTGTTTGGGCAGCTATGAAGGCCAAGACGAAAATCGGAATGGGGATGAAAACAAAACCCCGCAAAAGTACTCCAAAGAGAGCGCCCAAAAAGCGGATTCTTCCGGTGACAAAACGGGGTGGTATATTACCACTTCTCCCGCTGCTAGGTGTTCTCGGATCATTAGCTGGTGGAGCGGCGGGGATCGCCAAGGCGGTAAACGATAATAAGGCGGCGCAACATCAGCTGCAGGAAATGCAACGTCATAATCGCTCCATGGAAGGTCACGGACTTTATCTCGCACCATACAAGCGTGGACAGGGAATATCGAAACGAAAAAAAAAACGTCGAAAAGAAAATAAAAATGCCCGCGGGTGTAACTACCGATGCACAATTGGAGGAGTTGGCAAAACGTATGCGTATTCCATTCTTTAGAGGTGTTTTTATGCGAAACGCGCTACCAGTCGGAGGAGTACGTCGAAACGAGAGCGGTATTGTAAATTTGGACAATGTCGAGGGGTCGGGGACTCATTGGCTGGCATATGCGAAGAGAGGGTGTCGAGCTATATATTTCGACAGCTTTGGAAATCTTCGACCGCCCAAGGAATTGGTAAAATATCTGGATAAGGATGCTGTGAAAATTGAATACAATCGAACGTCTTATCAGAAGTACAATCAAAGCAATTGTGGACAACTATGTCTACGCTTTCTACAAACGATCGGTACCAAATTTAAGGATTGACTTCCCGCCACTCTGATTCAGTACTAATCGAGCCGTACAGTTCGGAATATGTCGTTAACATTCACTCTAACCGGTAAGAGTAGCACCCTCGCGGTGAGCTACTTTCCACCCATAGATTTGAGTGACGATGATTACGAGCTTGGTCTAACAACCTTTGAAACTTATCACACCATACCAAACATCGACTCGGGCAATGATAAATTCTACTTCATCGTAAACTATGACATCAGCAACAGCGTCGACACCACTCCTGAATACATTACGATTCCCCACGGCTCCTACGAACTAGACGCCATTGCCAAGTATTTGAAGCAGCGATTACTCGAACGGTATCCTCAAAATCTCGACGGTACCGATGGTGGTGACAACGATGCGTATCCAATAGTGTTGCGTCCCAACAACAACACCATGAAAAGCGAACTGTACTGTCGGTTCACCGTAGATTTTACAAAGCCTAATAACATTGGATCGCTATTGGGATTCTCGACGAATCGGGTATTAGAACCAGGACGGTGGCACGAATCGGACGATCCAATTAATATCATGAACGTGAACATTGTTCGTATAGAATGTAGCGTGACCGCTGGCGCGTACAACAGTGGGAGGCGTGTCCATACGATACATGAATTTTCTCCGAGAGTTCCACCAGGATATAAGATATCGGAAACGCCCGCGCAGATCATTTATCTTCCAATCACCGCACGGATCATTACAGATCTAACGATACGCGTTGTGGATCAAAACGGACGGTTGCTCGATTTTCGAGGTGAAGAGATTACCATAAGATTGCACGTACGACGGCGACGACGATAATGTGGTGCGAACGAAAGAGATGCTTGTATTGAACGACTCTAGAAACCCGTTTCTTCCAAGTGAAATTGTTTACAACAACTGCAACAACAACTGCAACAGCTCCGATCACGCTAAAAAGAAGAGGCTCAGTGCTGCGGACATTGCATTTTTGAAATCATTGGGATTCATTGTGCGCATTTAGGTTGAAAAATGGTTGACATTCTAAGTATTGGAGGGAAGCCGACGTTTGATGACCGCATCGTCAAGCTTCAGACTCACACATACAACCCATACGTCAACACAACGTTTGGATACAGCGATGAGATAAGAATACCGATACAACAGCAGGATTTATACACATTGCCGTGTGAAAGTTTTCTCTATGTGGAGGGGAAATTGAAGATAAATAAGCCAAAAGATGCATTAACTGTGACGTTGGGAAATAATTGCATGGCGTTCTTATTCGATGAGATTCGATACGAGCTGAATGGCGTGGAGATTGATCGCAGCAGAAACGTTGGAATAACTAGCACGCTTAAAAACTATGTATCGCTGACATCTGGCGAAGACAAAAATATGGAGAATGTTGGATGGGGCTTGAAACGGCGCGATGGGCCAATAGTGAAAAGTCATTTCAATTTTTGCATCCCACTCAAATATTTGCTGGGATTTTGTGAGGACTACAAACCCATGATTATTAATGCGCGTCACGAATTGATTTTAATACGATCGCGCAACGACAACAATGCTCTGATAGGTTCGCCGATGTTGGAACCAGAAATTGAATTGGTTAAACTACAATGGCGGATGCCCCATGTGACGTTAAATGACGTTAATAAGCTATCGTTGCTACATACTTTGGAACATGGACAAAACCTGAGCATTTGTTTTCAATCGTGGGATCTGTACGAGTATATCCTCTCTTACAGAGCACGACCAAGCATTCGTGGGCCGTGAAGGCATCTGCACAGCTGGAGAAGCCGCGATGCGTGATCCTTGCTCTACAGACTGGTCGAAGAAATGTGATGAGTGAAGACGTTACTATGTTCAACAACTGCAAATTGGCCAATGTAAAACTTTTTCTCAACTCGGAATTTTACCCATATGATGATCTGAACTTGGACTTTGACAAGAATAAGCACGCCATCTTATATCACATGTATACGCAATTCCGTAAATCATATTATGGGTATAGTTGCAACGAGGCATTATTCACCGTGGCTGAATTTTTACAATTTGGCCCCCTCGTGGTAATTGATTGCTCGCGACAAAATGAGTCGATCAAGAATGGCACCGTGGACGTGCGCATAGAATTCGAGTGTAAAGAGAATGTGCCTGCAAATACTACAGCCTACTGTCTGATTCTACACGATAGAGTGGTTGAATTCAATCCATTGACAAACATGGTGCGCAAAATAAATTAAATTACCACGCTACTTGCCCGCCCTCTCCTGTACGAAATTCGCAAAAAAATTTCATCCTGAAAATCGAGATGTTTTACGAGAAAGACTGCATTCTCTCGTCTGTCTTGGAAGCGAGTGGACCTCCAAATTGTATCGATAATGGTTGTACCAACGTTCGTTGACATGCAAGGGTTCATCGTTGATGGAAGATGTGTCGTCAAGGAAGTGGCTGTCCTACGAATGGGAACAATTCTCTCGCACTATATTTTTGGGAGTTCGATGCCGCATTATCTTCTTTCGAAATCTGACAAATCAAGCATCCGCTGGTTAACGGCGAAACATCATGGGTTACGCTGGGACGATGGAGAAGTTCCATACTGTATGGCTAAACGGCTAATTTCGAAAGCTGTAGCTGATGCGATCGATGAAGAAGAGGATGACACGTGCCATGTCGTATATGTTAAAGGGCTGCAGAAACGCGAATGGCTTGCGGATTTCCTCGATGAAAGTACGAGAGCAGACGCGGTCATCGAGACGCTGGACATTGACTACGAGGATATCAAATCTCTAAATAAGCTAAATGTAGTTAATACTCTGCGATGTGGTAGACACGCGAAACACTGTGCCATGCAAAATGTATTTAAAATATTCAACTGGTGGTCTAAACACCAGGGAAATTCATAAATAAAATATAATCAATTTTTTAATGCGTATAATTTTCTTCACCCTCACCCAACCCAACCTCATGCGTTTGATGTCCGCTAGATTAAGACGATACTTATGCAGAAGTCGTTCGATACACGTTCGATACCCGATCAAAGCCATTCGATGCACGATCAAAGTGGTATGATAGACGTTCAATATCCGATCAAAGCCGTTCAATACCCGTTCAATGCACGTTCGAAGCCGTTCAATATCCGTTTGATATATGTTCAAAAACATTCAATACCCGTTCGATACGTATTCAAAGTGATGTGGTCTTGTCGCATGATGTGTCCAAAAAAGAAGGGAAAAAGATGCGTGGGAATAAGGAGAGGATGGTCTACGAAGAAGAAATGTGCAGTTTGTGAAAATGAATGCGGAGAACAACAGCATCGTACTTTTGCAAAGCTATGCACTTCTCGATTTCATGATAGGAGGGGGTTTTTACATGTGAGAGCTAGGAGATGCAGCGAGACCAGTCGTCTGTTAATTGTGGAAGGCGAACAGTCTGATTTTTAATCGTTAGACATTTGTGCAATTTGTGTAATTTGTGTGGGACAATTTTTTTTCTTGTGCTAGAAAAAATGGGATTACAACGCATCACCCCGGAGTATGACCCATTGGTATGTACAATATATTTTGACATTATTCGTCTTTAACCATTGAAATCGAGCGAGATTAAAATCAAGTGGACATGTTAATATCATGGTGTTCTATGCTTTAGTATTCGCCATCGCCATCGCCGTCACCACCACTCCGTTCGCCGTCGCCGCCGCCTTCGCCGCCTCCGCAGGTATGTAGTTTGCATTGTTTTATGTGTTTCATGTTTATTATGTTTAATGTGTCAGTATTATATTGATGTGTCTGTGTTCTAGGACCGTGCGCCGATGATTATAATGGCGCTCATGGCGCGGGTTCTGGCAGGGGAGGCTGAGGCTGCACCCTAGCGGTGCATATGCAGCGATCGGGTCTGGTATTCGGGTCTAGGATGGCGGCCAGATTGCGGCGGCCCTGGATACCATACCACCAAATGGGGCCCCTGCGACGTCCACAGTAGGGTGGAGTGAAAAAAACTTTTTTTCGATAATCAAATTCTAATAGTGCGGAAAAGTTGTCTACTTGGCCCAATAAAACGTGTAAAAAATTTCAGCTCGATCGGATAATTTCTTCTGTGTGCACCAAAGGCCTTAACTTTCAAAATTTTAGTACAAAACTTAAGAAAGTTGAACTTTCTTCAGCTGGTGGATTCTACCTTTTTTTTTACCCAGGACTATATTTGCTGCGTAAATGATGCAAAGAAACATCCGTGGCTGGTTTCGGAACGATAGGAATGGCCTGTCGGCACTGTAAACTATAAAAAAATACAGCTCTTCGCTCACTTTCCTAACGGAAAATACGACCCAGAACCCACCACGTGGAGGTAGCTGTACGACGGGCTCCTTGTTTTTGTGTTGTTTTTTGTATTTTATATTTTTCTTTTTTTAAATAATTTTATTGCTTTTTATAATGTTTTTTCATATTTTTATTTGTCGGAATGAGAAACTGCGCTTGTTATAGCTGTTATTGGTGTGCAAACTTTATAACGAGAACTGATTCTTCGTTTCAAATTTTGGCATTGACTGGCGGGATAACAATGTACACCGAATGAAACCATCCCTTGCATCGCTACCGCACACTTGACAGGATGCTTCGGACAGGAGTTTCACCATGCGTTCGACTGCAGTGGTGTGGCAGGGATACTTAAGAAATTCCCAGTCTAGAAACAAGCTGTTGCTCGACAATTTTTCTGATAGCTCCTGATTAGTTACTTTGTTCAAAATTGGAGGTGACGTGATTCGGACAGAGGACCAATCGATTATTTTATAATAGTCGTCTGCGGAGAAGTTGATTTCCGGAACTGCACGAGGTAGTACTTGTTCATCACTTTCATCTAATTCTCGGGCTTGCAAAATTTTGCGTAACGCATCTAGACGGACTTCACGCCTTTCATCCGTCATCATGGAGATGAGAACATTTTCCGGGAATGCGAAGAAAGCATTACGGGCAATTGTGGCATCAACCACGCGTAAGTACTTTTTTGGTAAGTACCGTGACTGTTGAATGGTATTGAAAAGGTGCTTCGGCCCGTCTTTAATAGAGCTGTTGCATCTTATCGCAAACCACATCGGGACATAAACATTAAGTATGTACGTGACAATATCTTTCAGCTCTATCGTTGGTTTTTCAGTGGATATGTATAAACGTAGTATTCTATTTGCACAGGTCAGCCAGCGAGCGTGGTTAAGGATACCTGGGTTACGACAGCTGAGGTGAGGCGGGCAACTACCGGATTGAATTGCCTTAGAAATGTCCAGCAAGTACTTCTGGTCCTTACTCAGATCTACAGGTCCCACATCAGGTAAGGAGCATTGAATGGTATTATAGGAAACAACTGGGAAGCTTTCAACGTTTTTAAGTCGAACACCTATAGGCCCAGCAAATGACTTTGGCCCAGATGTGCCTCCATCAATAAACTCGAAGAAACTCCGAAATGGAAGCTCGTTAAAGTGAAGAAGGCATATTATCCAATGAAGCGATCGACCAAGTTTGTTTTCAAGGCACCTAATAACACCACCTCTTGCTCCCGTATTCACAATAGTGCCATCACACCCTACGACTACAAGCTCGTTTAAATCTGTTTCCTTCAAGACCAATTCGTAAATGCTATCGCAAATATCCCGTGCACTCCCTGATTTCGGTACTACGTGTCCTAAGTACCTTGATCCAGGTTCGGATATTATTGAAATGTGCTCCTCTTTTACAGTGCGTCGATAAAGCTTTGCTCCTTGTTTGACCTGAATGAGTGTGTCGTCTCTTCGACCATCAAAGTACAGTCCTCTAGGTGGGGTAGCATGTTGTTGCGCTTGTAATTTCACCTGTTCCCGAATCTTATACTTTTCCCGCCTTATTTTCCTTCGATCTGTAACTAGTTCGGAGGCATCTGGAGATACTAGACCAACATCTTTAAGCACTGAAGTAGCTATCATCGCTGTCGCTCTATTACTGACACCATACCTTTGACTAGTAAGTGCCGTCTCTTTCAAATTCACTCTCATTTGAGAAGGCTTTGATGGTGCTAAGTAAGGGTCGTCAAAATCACTCGATTCGCTTTCTGAAATTTCAGATTCAGATAAACATAGTAAAGGTTGTCGACTAGTGGAAGAGCAAGGTTCATCTTCTGACGTAGGTACCCCCGCATATATATTTTGTATTTTCTTATGACGGTTAGCTCTGTTTATAAGCTTTATTGTTTCAGGAATGTCAACGCCTCCGATGCGACCGACTCGGTCCCCTCGCTGGTCAAGAAGAAAAGATTGTTCCTTCTGAGGAACCTTTCGATCCTTCGGACAAGAACAGGACTGGAAATCACGGCATTTGCAAGCGGCAATGTCAAATAAATAGTTGGCAGTTGCTTTGAAACAATCAATTTTTTTCTGTAAGGCTGAGCTTTTGCCGGCCTTGTAAGTGTACTTTATGACCTTTCTGTATTTTTTATGGTACTCTGTGATTAGTTGTACGACGCGTGTATACGAAATAGAAGGAATAGATGCCTTTCCATAAAGACTGATAACCTTGTTCGCTACCCTCTCAACAATAATTGAAAAGGACGGTTCTCTGTTTCCACCCGAATCAATACCCAAACTACGTCTCTCATGAGCACAGCATCTGAGTACGTCCTCATACGTGGGGAGTTGAGTGAGCCCAAAATCTTTTGGATTGCCAAAAAGGGGACAGACAAAAGTCTGGCGAAGAGAGAATTTTGATTGGGCCATACTTAAGGGCGTGTGAACAACGCTCGGACAGCGCTAAGCTCTGGGGTCTATCGACGCAAGATCAACCTTGTCTGTTAACAAGGCGCGGCAAGTAGTACTGTAATTTCACCGTGCCGCAGAGGCAGGCGCGTGGAAGGATGGTGGGGGGAATGCGTGAAGGTGGGAGTAGTACTCAACCCAGGCAGTCACTGTAGTCTACGACCACTCAGACGACTTTTAGAAAGTATAGCGAAGGGCTGTATTTTTTGATAGTTTACAGTGCCGTCAGGCCAATCCTATCGTTCCGAAACCAGCCACGGATGTTTCTTTGCATCATTTACGCAGCAAATATAGTCCTGGGTAAAAAAAATAGGTAGAATCCACCAGCTGAAGAAAGTTCAACTTTCTTAAGTTTTGTACTAAAATTTTGAAAGTTAAGGCCTTTGGTGCACACAGAAGAAATTATCCGATCGAGCTGAAATTTTTTACACGTTTTATTGGGCCAAGTAGACAACTTTTCCGCACTATTAGAATTTGATTATCGAAAAAAAGTTTTTTTCACTTCACCCTAGTCCACAGCCCCCATCGCCACCATCACCTCCCTGGATCGATGTGGGGAGGCCGCAGCCATCGCTTCAGGGGCCCCTATCACCTCCATGGCAGTTCGAGGGGGTGATGTCATCATCGTCCTCGGCGTCATCATCACCACCACCGTCGCGGCAGTTAACACCACCGCCGCGGTGGTCGCCGCCCCCCGCATGGATGGAAGAGGGGCTCGTGACGCCACCCCTGCAATTGTCATCAGACGAGGAGGATATTTAAATTCTTTTTCATTTTTTTTTCTTTTGTTATCTCATGTATTTCATCTTTATTAACTATTTTATTATTACTATTCATATTACTATTATTATATTATATTCACTATTACTATTACTATTCATTCATTATTTGTAACAATATATTATCATTTTTAAACACATATTATTTCTCCATTTTATTCACCCGCCTTCCTTCTCCTTTCGCTGTCTAATTTTAAGATTCGGTGTAAGATTTAGCGTTCACAATGATATTATACTACATTCAACACATGTCGAGACTTTTATCCTTGAGTTCGAAGCCGTTCAATATCCGTTTGATATACGTTCTAAAACGTTCAATACCCGTTCGATACGTATTCAAAGTGATGTGGTCTTGTCGCATGATGTGTCAAAGAAGAAGGGAAAGAAGATGCGTGTGAATAAGGGAAGGATGGTCAGCGAAAATGAATGTGAAGAACAACAGCATCTCACTTTTGCAAAGCTACGCACTTCTCGATTTCATGATAGGAGTTTGCATGCTAGAGCCTGGAGATGCAGCGAGACCAGTTGTCTTCAAACGTCAAAGACGTACAGTTGTTACTTTTGCTAAAAATTATGGGATATTGGAAACCGCCCTCCATATATGATTCGATGAGGTGGCGAGGTATGTACATAACAATATTTTGACATTTATCGCGTTTAACTATTGAAACCAAGTGCTCTTAAATCAGGTGTTCGTATCAATATTTTACCATGAGTTTCTATGTCTAGGGCTCACACCGTCGCCACCCCCATCACCATCCCCATCGCCACCACGTGGGCCGTCACCTCCAGCACCGCCGCACAGTGGTTCGAGTATACTACATGCTAGCTGGACAAAATTATTTTTTCGCGGGTTTGGGTTTATATGGGGTTCAAGAAAACAAACCTGATTCGTATTACAGTTTATTATTTCAATAAAAATATCAATAAAATAAAAATATGACTAATTCAATAAAGGAAAAATAACAAACCAACAGTATTGTACTTTAAATATAATTAACAGTTATAACATTATGTCTATTCCCGTAATTTCTGAGTTTCTAAGTTTAAAACCTGCTTTTTGAAATAAGTTTTCCCTGCATCGCTATTAAAATAGTGTTTTACTATATGTTCCACGTCGATCCACGCGACAAGGGTTGAATCTACGGAAAGTAGAGACTTTCTAGTTTATTTTAATCAAACAATCGATCTGTAAAAATTTGCAAAACCATATTTTTCTAATTGTTTTCGAGCGCGACGCTCGGTAGCACCACTCAGTGGATTAAAATAGTGTTTTACTATATGTTCCTCGTCGATCCAGGCGACAAGGGTTGAATGTACGGAAAGTAGAGACTTTCTAGTTTATTTTAATCGATCGATCTGCAAAAATTTGCAAAACTATGCCGAGCGTCGCGCTCGAAAACAATTAGAAAAATATAGTTTTGCAAATTTTGGCAGATCGATCGATTGATTAAAATAAACTAGAAAGTCTCTACTTTCCGTACATTCAACCCTTGTCGCGTGGATCGACGTGGAACATATAGTAAAACACTATTTTAATAGCGATGCAGGGAAAACTTATTTCAAAAAGCAGGTTTTAAACTTAGAAACTCAGAAATTACAGGAATAGACATAATGTTATAACTGTTAATTATATTTAAAGTACAATACTGTCGTTTTGTTCTTTTCCCTTAATTGAATTAGTCATATTTTTATTTTATTGATATTTTTATTGAAATAATAAACTGTAATACGAATCAGGTTTGTTTTCAAGCAATTTGAACCCCATATAAACCCAAACCCGCGAAAAAATAATTTTGTCCAACTAGTATGTAGTATACTCGAACCACTGTGCGCCGTCGCCCACGTGGTCGAGCGATTGGGGATCGCCGCGGCCGTCGCCGCAGCCGTCGCCACCACCCCGTTCGCCGTCGCCACCACCCCGTTCGCCGTCACCGTCGCCGCATCCACAGGTATGTAATACTTTGCATTGTTTTATGTGTTTCATGTTTATTATGTTTAATGTGTCAGTATTATATTGATGTGTCTGTGTTCTAGGCACCATCGCCCAGGTATGGGGCTGCGCGGCTGTGGTCTTATAGGGTTGCGCGGGTGCGGTTATACGCACCGCGGTCGGGGGCCCTGCGGCGGCCGCGCCCCCCGCCCTCACCATCGTCGCCACCATCACCCCCCTCGCCCCCCAATAGTTTTTTATGTTCTTTTATATTCTTTTATTTTCATATTACATTCTTTTTTATATTATATTTCTATTTACTTGTATTTTTATATTTTATATCAATTTATATTTGTATTATTCAATCTTTTTATGTAACAATATATATATCTTAAACGTATATTCTGTCTCCATTTTATTTACTCGTCTTCCTCCTCGCCTCCTAATTCTAAGATTTGTAGACACTGCATAAATCTATTTCGTTCTTCGCGCCGCATGTCACATAATTGTTTGGAAAAATATTTGGGGGTGGGTCAAGGTTGTCCCTTCCCTCGGAAAAAATTTCCGGTGGTGGATCGGGGTTTGAAAAAGTTCTCGGGGGTCATTCACTCCCTCTTAAAAGTTTTCGGCGGTGGGTCCGGTCTACGCGGCGGCTCGGCCTGGAGTGATCCCCTCCATCATCGCAGCTTCCCCCACTCCGCGGCTCGTGCGCGCGCAACCGGTTTTCCTCTCCCCGCAGGCCCCGCGCCCATGTTTCCCTCCGCCGCGCTCCCCCGCGCGCCCTCACTTCCCCCCGCCCCCGCGCTCCCCTCAGAGGACCTGGGTTGGAAACCGCTTTACCATACTACTGTCATCGTATTACAAAGATACACCGCGTGGTTCAATTGGGTCATTGCCCGTGGATTCGCGATTACATCGAATTCGATTAATCGATTACATAGATTTTGAAAAAAATTTGTACAAATTGATGAACAACGCGGTATTCGGTAAAACAATGGAAAACGTACGAAATCATGTGGATGTAAAACTTTTAACACATTGGGAAGGGCGATATGGCGCGGAGGCAATGATCGCGAAACCGAATTTCCACAGCAGAAGTGTTTTTTCGGAAAATTTAATAGCTGTTGAATTGCGAAAACTCGAGGTGAAATTCAACAAACCGATATACGTGGGTATGTGCAATCCGGACATATCAAAAATTTGTTTGTATGAATTTCACCACGAGTACATGTCGCCCAAGCACGGACCAAATTGTAAAATTCTATACACCGACACAGATAGTCTCATTTATCACATTCGATGCGAAGATATCTACGAGACCATGAAACACAATATCGATAGTTTCGACACGAGCGATTATCCTACTGACAATGCATATAATATGCCGCGCGTAAATAAGGTTCCGGGGCTGATGAAGGACGAAAATAACGGTGCGATAATGACCGAATTCGTAGGTCTCAGAGCGAAAATGTATGCACTTCGCGTAGACGGCATAAAAGATACGAAAAAGGCGTCAAGACCAACGCCATAGCCAGAACGATAGCTTTCAACGACTACGCGCAGTGTTTGCACAGGGAGATCGAAATGGTTCGCATACAATCATGCATACGGTCTAAATTGCACAAAGTGTATACCATTTCGGAATCTAAAATCGCTCTAAGTCCATACGACGACAAGCGGCATATCGTACCCGATTCGACCGACACTCTGCCCTGGGGATATTATAAAATACCGTTATAAAATTCCGTTGTAAAAATATCTATGTAAAATATAAACTATTGTATTTATTGTGTAATATAACATTCTTCGCACATGTATGGAAATTATTATACATAGTGGAATTATTGCATATGTATCATTGTATATATTATTAACTGGATTATAAATGGTGGAATTAATGTGTAAAAAATAAAATTGGTCACTCATTTACATATATATATGTATCATTGTCAGGTTGAGGATTCTCGTCAATGCCCAGCCGCTGTCGCGTTCCCGGAACTCTTCCAGCGATGCCAGGGTGGGTTCGATGACACATCGCTAGTACCACTTCTGCAGATCGGATGTGCCGTAGAGTTCACAGTTTCGGGTATTGATGCTTTTACAAGCATACTTGTCACTGGCCACAAATTCGCCGTTAAACACCGTGTTCACTTTGAGGCTCCGCTGTTTCCTCAAAACGCCCCGCACATGTTCCAATACAATGGTCTCAGCATCCTGGAGGAAG
Source organism: Andrena chrysosceles (assembly GCA_963855975.1). Classification (NCBI taxonomy): domain Eukaryota; kingdom Metazoa; phylum Arthropoda; class Insecta; order Hymenoptera; family Andrenidae; genus Andrena; species Andrena chrysosceles. Next base: position 79,447 of record CAWLCU010000363.1, on the reverse strand, counting down.
TTGCGCGGCTCGATATAGTTGGAATTTAGCACGGCACCAATTAATACGCGGCTATCGGACACAGTGTCTATTTCGCGCCACAAAAGTCCTGTGCTCGAATGTCCGGCACCTTCATGCATGAAACGTCCACGCAATGAATGTTTCATCAACGTTGTTTCATCAATGTTCAATCAACGATTGTTGAACACCGATCGATAATCGCGGGCGTTTCACTCGGCTGTTACGTGAGGGTGTTAATTTTTAAATGACCGAGCGGTTGAGTCTAATTTCCTCACGCAACGCTTAACGAATTTTAAAGAGATTTTATAATTTTTACATAATCAGATTATTATGCAAAAATCAGGATTGTTTTGGGTACGGCTTTTGTCTACAACCCATACAGATTGCCCAATCGGGATGTGGTATATTGGTATAGACAGGTTCGAACAGAATGAGACGATATTTAAATAAATATTACCATGTATTACAAAATTATTAAAGGAAGTTTTCCTAAGGTGGAACAAAAATGGGGATTTACATGGATTTGTGTAAAGAGTCGTAGACGGTTCACAAATATACGCAATGTTTTACGGACGACAATTGACCGAGGGAAACTCCGCAACTCACTAACAATAAATGAGTTGATCAATGTTCACACAATGTTCTAATTTTTCAAAATGAACGGTTTAGGAAAATATCATGTGATCGCAATATAATTACACAATGTTCTGATTTTTTAAAATGAACGGTTTGGGAAAATATCATGTGATCGCAATATAATTACACAATGTTCTGATTTTTTAAAATGAACGGTGTTTGCGAATTACGTGGTTGAGCACGCTGGAATGTGAGGTTAGGGATCGACGGTGAGAAAGTAACACGCGGTGCACTGAGTTTTTGAGTCAAAGTTGACCAAGTCACTTTATTTAAAAGAGCTCACGATGAGCTTGGATGAGCACAATAAATGTTATACGAAACACGCGGCCACGAGAAACAAGATGGTCACACGTGGTGCGCACAAAAATGAAAAGAATAAGCACAGTGAAATAACTCACTCGCGTGAACAATGCAATTATAATGAGCACGGAAAAATGAGCACAAGAACTGTTTTAAGCGCTGAAAAGTACTGATGAATAATTTCACACGTTGCGAGATGAACAATGAAAAGACACGGTTATCGCGACAAGCGGTATGAAAAGCGAATGAACAAAAGGGAACGCCGAAAACGGTTGAGCGTCTTCTCGAACAATCCTCGAGAATCGATCAAGAAAGTATGCATTATGATTGGGCCGCTCGTTTCACGTGGTGAGCGGTGATTGGCTGAGCAGCTACCCGGAGAATCGATCGCCGGATCGATGATCGATCAGCGGCGTATTCCGCTGCCCAGTAGGTGCTGCGGTGAGCTTGGGTGCGGCGGAATAGTGAACTAACGGAATCTCAAACATTCTCCCGCCATCAACAGCTGTTGGATGATGTTGATGTAGAATCTGAAACAGGCAAAACTGCCAATTTTGCAATTGGCCTGATTAATGTTGTCGTGGCAGTCTTGAGTGTTACCACTCGAGTGAGCCCATCCTTTCCTGGGTGAAGAGTGATGACACGAGCAAGTGGCCCACTTGCTCGGTGGAAACCGTTCATCCGTGATGAGCACTAAGGATCCCATCTTGATCTCATTTGATGGGTAATGCCACTTCGAGATGGAGAGTTGATGTTGGAGATAGTGCGATGACCATTGAGTCCAGAAACGTTGAGTCCTTTGTTGAATAAGTCGCCATCTGGCTGATGGTGAGATGATTGCATGCTCGACAGATGGTTCTGGTAGTGTTGTAAGAGGCTGCCCGATGAGGAAGTGCGCAGGTGTGAGGATGGAGATGTCTTCAGGGTCATCACTGAGAGGCTCGAGCGGTCGTGAATTGAGCATGGCTTCTATCTGGGTAAGAAGTGTGCTGAATTCTACATAGGTGAGTACCGTCTCACTGACGGTTCGCCGAAGATGGTATTTAATCGACTTCACGACGGCTTCCCATTTGCCTCCCATGTGAGGAGCTGCTGGTGGGTTGAAGCACCAGCCAGTGTTGTCATTGACAAACAGCTGACTGAGTTGCTGATGATCCTGTGAGACCTGAATGAACATTCTCTTGAGAATGGTGTCTGCTCCGATGAAATTCGTTCCACAGTCGGAGTAGAGCGTGGTTGGGATTTCTCGTCTTGATGTGAATCTTCTGTAGGCAGCGATGAATCCTTCAGTTGAGTAGTCTGTGACAATGTCCAAATGAACATCTGAGGTCGTAAAACAGACGAAAACACAGATCCAGCCCTTCTGAGTTTTTGCGCCTCGCCCTTTCCATGTCTTGAGAATGATGGGACCCGCGTAGTCGATTCCAGTGTGGGTGAATGGTCGTGAAGGTGCAACTCTCGAAAGAGGTAGTTGGCCCATTAGTTGATGGGTACGGATCCCCCTTTGTCGAGCACACACAACACAACGTAGCACATGAGTCTTGACTGGCGCTCGCCCTCCGATGATCCAATAACTGTTTCTGATGTGAGCGAGGGTGAGCTGGGTCCCTCCGTGCATAGTTTGTCGATGGGCATGGTCTATAATCAGAGTAGACAGACGTGAGTGGCGAGGTAAGATTGCTGGATGCTTACTCTCATACACCATATGGGCATTGTTGAGTCGGCCTCCAACTCGAATGATTCCTTTTTCATCGATGAAGGCTGTGAGTCGATTGAACACATGGGATGTTGGCATCAAGGGGCCTGAGCTGAGGACCTTGAGCTCGGTTGAGAAGTAAATTGCTTGAGTGGCCTTGATCCAAAAGTTCCTGGCCCATTCCAAGTCCTCTGGCAAGAGTGAGATGATTGGCAGAGACAATGGCAACTTCTTCATTCTAGTGAGGATTCTCAAACAAACTGAAGTGATGCGATAAAGTTTGTTGAGAGACGAGTATTTAAAAATGAGGTCCCAGTGATATTTGATCTGTTGAACGTTGAGTAGATTTGAAATTCCAGGACGAGCTTCTAGTGCACTCGAGTCGTCCTTCAAAATTGGTTGGGGTTCCCGTCCACCACAGTTCATGCTGTTCAAGCTGAGCTGTTGTTAAGCCTCTTGATGCGCAATCAGCTGGGTTCGACTTCCCTGGTACATGTCTCCAGTATGCATCTTGGGTGAGCTCATGAATTTGGGAGACACGATTCCGTACGTAGTCCTTCCAGCGTGAAGCGTGAGCTTTGATCCAGATTAGCGTCACTTGAGAATCCGTCCACAGATGTGTTGTAGCAATGTTGAGCTGCAGGGTTGCTTGAACATACTTCATGAGCTTCGCAAGCATCAATGCTGCAGTAAGCTCGAGCTTCGGGATAGTGAGCTTCTTGAGGGGTGCTACCTTCGTTTTGGAGCACACAAGTGTCGACACTTTGTGATTAGTGGACGGTGATGTAACGGTAAGATAAATTACCGCCGCCATGGCGAGGTGAGAAGCGTCAGAGAATCCATGTAATTCCACTGTTGAATTGCTGAACGAGTGAAACCACCTTGGAATTGAGAGTCTGGACAGACTTGTGAGATCTTCTCTGATGATGAGCCAATTGGATGTGACTTGGGATGGCAGTGGATCATCCCAGCTGATTTTGTGCAGCCACAATTCTTGCAAAAGTGTTTTTGCTCGAATGATGACTGGTGACAGAAATCCGAGTGGATCAAATATTTTTGCTACTTCTGAGAGGATGAGGCGTTTGGAGAGCTGAGAGGTTGAACTTGCTTTTGAAGAGAATGAAAAGTTGTCATTGAAAACATTCCAATGTAATCCAAGTATTTTGGTATTGCAGTCGTCGAGTGAAATGTTTGAGCCATGGGCTCGTGTGGTCTGTGAAATTAAGTCAAGCAACGGAGGGTATGTCGAATGCCATTTGGCAAGTGGAAAACCTCCCGCGTTGCACAGGTCTCATTAATTGTTGAGCAATGGTGATAAGTGTCTCACCTGTGTCGGCGCCACCAAAAATGTCGTCAACGTATCTGGCGTGGGTGATGCATGGCACTGCGAGTGGAAAGCGATGACCCTCGTCTTCCACCAATTGCAGGAGAGCTCTTACAGCCAGAAATGGAGCAGCCTTTGTACCATAAGTGACTGTGGTGAGCTTGTAAGGCACCTCCTTGTAATTTTCATCTATCCAGAGCACCCTCTGGAGGTCTTGATCATCTTCATGCACCTTGACTTGACGATACATCTTTGTCACCTCCGTGGCAAAAATGAACTTGTGCTGACGGATCCACACTAGCACATCCGTGATGTTGAGAAGAAGATTTGCGCCAGTGTGCATGAGGTCATTGATTGAGTGCCCAGATGTGGTCGGGCTTGATCCATTGAAGACGACCCTTAACTTTGTCGTCTCGCTGTCGAGCTTGATCACTCCATGGTGTGGTAGATAGAAAACAGAATGAGTGTTAGGTGATATGGATGGTGCTCTTACCATGTGTTGAAGCTCCACGTATTCCTTCATGAATCCTTGGTACAGATTGCAGTACTCGTTGTTCTTGTTGAGCTTGTTGAGCGTGCGCTTCAAGCAAGCATGTGCAGTCTGATAGGAATTACCAAGTAGCTTCGGAGAAGATCTGAGAGGGATGCGTACGATGTAACGTCCTGTAGAATCACGAGTGTGTGTCGCTCGAAAGTGATCCTCACATTCTTGTTCTTCAGGAGTGAGTAGAGTCGGTGTGTCCAGTGGGAGTTCTTCTTGAATCCAAAACTTGGCCAGTAGATCTTGAAGAGCGTTATCCTTGTGCTGCACTGTGGCAGAGTGATGCAAGGAGCTGAGTTGATTGGAATCAACGGTGATTGGTCCAAGAACGAGCCACCCAAATATTGACAGCTGAGCAATTGGCATTGAAGGATCGCCCTTCCTAATATTGGGCTTGATGATCTGCCCATAAGTATCTGCGCCGATGACAATGTCAATGGGTCTTGACGTCAGAAAGTCTGGATCGGCCAGTTGAAGGCCGTTGATATGTGGCCATTCTTGCTGAGGTGATTCCACCGATGGCAAATTTGACGTCAGTGCCCTGAGTATGTGTGCTTGAATATGCACAGTTGCTGGGCAGTAATTGGAGCGAAGCGAAATTGGCACGACTCCTCGAGTCTGAGTAGCTTTGTTGCCTCCAATGCCGAAGACAGAGATTGTTGAATGGTTGCGTTGCAGCTTGAGCTGAGTAACGAGCTCCTCCTTGATGAAGGTAATTTCGGAGCCTGCGTCGATGAGCATCCTGACTGGAAGAGACGTCACCGATGTGATGAGATGAGCGTTGGCGGTTGCCAACAGAGTCATTGACGAGCTTGAGGAGAACTTGGTTGCTGAATGCACAAATGCTGGTGGACCTGTTGAGCTGAGCTGGAGAAATGTTGAGCTGGTAGTTGATGCGACGACTCCACCGACACATCAATGTGTCGCGCCTTGAGCTGCGTGTGGTTGCGTCGATGGTTTGCTGCTGGCCTGAGCAGAAGATTCTTTTGGAGGGAGATGCAACATAGTGTGGTGCAGTGCGCCACACGACTTGCATCTGATTGCAGACTTGCAGCCATCTGTATGGTGTCGGCCGCAGCAGTTCCTGCACAGATTATTAGTGGTGATGACCTTGCGTCGTGCTTCCACTGTCATACCCCTGAACTGCGGGCACATAACCATGAAGTGGTCTCCCTTGCATACGTCGCAAGGGTATGCCGTGGACTTCGACCGTTGAGCAGGTTGAGCATCCCTTTGGGCTTGAGCTGTGTGCGTGCCAGCCTTGCGTTGAACTGAGCGCGTTGGTGTGGATGTGCTGGCTGACGCCTTTTTCGTGGAGCTCTCTGTCTGCTGCAATGCAGAGCTTTTGGCCTCGATGAAGGACATGAGCTTCTCATACCTCGGATATTCGGAGGTATTGGCCAGCGATGTCTCCCAGGCTTCGCGAGTCACCTTGTCGAGGGACTTGGTGATGGCATGCACTAAGATGAAGTTGTGCATCTCCTCGTGGGCTTTAAGTGCAACCAAGGATTCGTTCACTTGGTTGACAGTTGAGGCCAAGTCCTTGAGCGAAGTTGCGCAGCGCGTGGTGATCGGGGGTAGAGTGAATAGCTTCTCCAGCTGCTCCTGGATGAGCAGGCGTTTATTAGAAAAACGCTTCGTTAGGAGATCCCAGCACGCCTGGAATGATGAGCCCCTGAGCGGGAAGGCGTTGACTCGCTTCGCAGGTTCTCCACTCAGGCTTGAGCGGAGATAGCGAAGGCGATCTATCTCCATGAGGGTGGAGTCCTGGATTATGAGTGATGTGAAGAGCTCGCTGAACGTTGGCCAATCAGTGTAGCGGCCAGAGAATTTTGGCAGCTCGATCTCTGGCAGCTTGGTTGCGCGTGCAGGCGCTGGCTTGGCGTGAGCAGCACGTAAGTCGGCAATTACTTCGACGTCCTCCTTAAGGCGGCTTAGGTGGAGCTTCATCTCCCACACTAGCTGCCGCTCTTGTACTGCCACTTCGGTGGCAAAGTACTCGTGGTCGAGGAACTTGGCAGGCCACACGGCCTCGAAGTGCTCGTGTTCCCGACAGAAAGCTTGGTGTATCTCCTCGACCTGAGCCTTGAGCAATTGCACCTCCTCTAGAGAGGTGGAATGCGCGTGAGACGGCAGCTGTGTTTCAAGGTGGATAAAGATTTGAAGCGACCCACCTGAGTTCTTGCCTTTATGGTGAGCTGAGATGAGTGCAGCGGGGGACGCTGATCTCGACCGTCCCTTGTTGTCCTGAGCAGTGGTGGTTGCCTGCGGCTCCTTGGGGACAGTGAGCGTGGCTGCCGTCGACGGCTTTTCCTCCTTGGCCTCCTTGACCTCTTTGACTTCTTGGAACTTGGTGGTCTCCTTGTCAGCCATCGTTGAGATGAGCTCTTGATTGTCTTGCACAATGCACTACACTGCACTTTCACCGTCGATCCGGCTCGAAGGACCAAAATGTTTGCGAATTACGTGGTTGAGCACGCTGGAATGTGAGGTTAGGGATCGACGGTGAGAAAGTAACACGTGGTGCACGGAGTTTTGTGTCAAAATTGACCGAGTCACTTTATTTAAAGAGCTCACGATGAGCTTGAACGAGCACAATGGTTTCTGCTGCTGAGCAGAGATAGCACAAACACGCGGTCACGAAACGCGATGAGCACACGTGTTGTGCACGAGAAGAGAAGAGCAGAGGAATGAATTAACTCACTCGTGAACAATAAGAATTACACTGAGCAAGGTAAAATGCGCACAAAGTTGTTCGTGAGCACTGAAAGGGATGAGAAAATAATTCACACGTTGCGAAATGAAACGAGTAGGTACACGTCTATCACGACAAGCTTTATGAAAAGCGAGTGAACAAAAGGGAACGCAGAAAACGGTTGAGCGTGTTCTCGAACAATCCTCGAGAATCGATCAAGAAAGTATACATTATGATTGGGCCGCTCGTTTCACGTGGTGAGCGGTGATTGGCTGAGCAGCTACCCTGAGAATCGATCGCCTGATCGATCATCGATCAGCGGCGTATTCCGCTGCCCAGTAGGTGCTGCGGTGAGCTTGAGTGCGACGGAATAGTGAACTAACGGAATCTCAAACAATTTTATTTCCTAAACAGATACAGGGTAATTTTGGAGCTACGCCCGTCACCCCTTGGCTAGGACAACACCCCGCAGTGCCCATCGAATTTTATGGTTTTCGACCCTCGAAGGGTTTAGAAAATCATTAAAAAGTGAGAAATGTTCAGAATTTCAAATGTTTGCTTCTTGTCTTCATCGCATCGATATGAAAGAGGCACCAATGGATTCCTTATGTTTTTCCGATGAAGATCATACAGTAGTAAGCCTATGCCGGTTCTAATCCTGGTCCTCTGACGGGAGCGCGTGGCGGGGGGAATTGTGGGCGCGCGGCGCGGAGAACTTTGGCGCGGGCGGGGGGGCGGGGAGTGGGAGATTGGTTGCGCGCGCACGAGCCGCGATGATAGAGGGGATCAGTTCAGGCCGAGCCACCGCGGAAACCTCTCCAGACCAGACCCCACCCCCCAAAATATTTTTTCGAACCAATATGCGGCATACAGACATTTATTTCCAAGCAGAGAAATAATAATAATAATTTTTAACCAGCGATGTACCGAACCATTACGTAGAAAACAGAAATATTTTTCAAGCAAATATACAGCAAGCATTCTAAAGCATTCCGATTTAACGTCGCGGCGTATCGCACGGTCGCATGAAATTTGCGTCCCCCGGGAAACCTGCATGTGATGATGTCATTTTTACGGCGCGAAGTATGCTCGAACGAAATATAATACACGCAGAAACGCTGAATCTTCGAATTAGATGGCGAGGAGGAAGATGGATAAATAAAATGGAGAAATAATATATGTTTAAGAAATTTTATATAAAATTAAAAGAATATAATTTAACATTTTCTCCTACGAGCATCAGCTACAATATCACTGATTGCACATGCTAACAGCGCGCAATCTACATGATAATAGTCACAGTAATGTTCGCTATCACATATGATTTTATAAGCACGACGCGCATCCAATGTTTCGCAGGCAACATCGCTCAGCTGTAGCACGTTAACAAAAATTTTAAATTTCGTCTGCACATCTCCTACAATTTGATGCAGCCGCGAATACACATAGTCTATACATGGCGTAAGATTTAATAAAAATGTTACTGTATCCGGTTTGAAATACAGCGGCTTATTATGTAGTGTCATCCTTACAATCGGAGAATTATAGATCTCACAAAAATCCTCCGTTAATTGATCAATCCGAATCGAAGGTGATCCAGGTAATTGTGAACGTCCTTCAATGGCTGTACGACTGTTGCATAACACATGCCATGTTAACGTGATGGTAACGTGAGATACATCCCACGATTGTCGTCGAGAACAATTTCTACATCGACCGTAGGCCGTGCGCTGATTCCAATTTTCAAATATTTGCTGCCCATAGATGTTAATGCGTATTTTCTGATCATGATACGCGATGCTCTGCGCGGGCTAAGAGAACAATCAAAGCTATGAAATTATCTGCTCGTATTAGGAATAAACATAAAAATTTTGAGACGATGTGAAAATTAAGCCTTACCCATAAACTGTATTCTATCCGCATTGAGCTACGCCATCATTTTGCACGATTGGAACGTAATAATTCATGCGTTCAACGTTTCCTTCGGCACTGGTACCACACATTTTCGTTTTTCAGAGCACTATTTGTTCGAAAGTCACTGAGGTTACTAAACGATAGATGGAATAGCATCCGGGAGACTGGCTTAAATAGAGGTGCAATTCCCTTCTCCTCCCAACCGCATTTTATTTTAAAGCTACCAATTTTTCCATAATGTGTTTCAATCTTAACGTCGCAGCATATCGCACGGTTGCATATAATTTGAGTCCCACCCTCAAGGATAAAGGTCTCAACACGTGTTGAATGTAATCTAAGACTTTGGAAACGTCGAATCTTAGAAGTATGCGGAATCAGCAGAAACTGTGTCAGATGATTTTGCGCGCTAATTCGTCATACGCGTGAATCATAGAAAGAATTATGCTGTATCGACAAAAACTGCAGAGAACCATGTTGGAACGGATCGTCGTTTTTGCATGCAATGTATTCGAGGGAGAGGGTACACCAAAAGAGTTGGACAGAGATTGCAAATCGCGGTACCAGCCATAAAAGCGTGTTCTAAACCGCACAGAGCCTTAAATCGTTGCAACGTGTTGCATGGAAAAGACATTACATTACATTCCATTTACAATCATGGAAGAATTCGCGCAAGTATAACGCCAATTGTTGGATCAATCTACACGATTAAGTTCGAGGGAAGAATTCCTCGCGTGGGAAGAACGATGGAACGCGTGTATCGAATCTATTAACAAAAAAATATAATCACATAAATAAAAAATAAAAAATATAATTACAATATAAAAAAGGATGTGAAATCAAAATGAGCTGCAAGTACATCACAAAAAAAAGAAAATAATATAATCACACAAAAAAATAAAATAATCTAATTACAATATAAAAAAAGATGTGAAATCAAAATGAGCTGCAAGTACATAAAGGTACTTTCCAACTGCGCTTAAGATGACACAACTACATATACACAGCTAAAATGCTGTGTTATTCCATTACTCATATCGCGGACATTTTAATTAACCCATCAAAAAGAATCCCATTTAAAAACATTGTCGTAAATTAATAGATTTACAAAATTAATGATATACAAAAATTGTGACAATTATCACAATGGCTATTTATACAAAGAAAAAATCACAATGGTACAATGAAAAAATGTATTAAATAATATTAAGCAGATATATTTTTATACAAATAAATATTTTAATACGAATAAATATTTTATTCAAAATACTTGGCACTGCGATCTAAAATACATAAACATATACAGGGTCATCGTTTAATCCTGCAACCCGCGCGCGCGCGAACTTGTAAAATGGCAACACCGCCTCACGAACGCATTCCACTACAACCATGCACCGTCCCGGCGTTCGGAGAGCTGCTAGCAACCGCTGGACAGCAGTGATGCCCGAGGTTCGAGAATTTTAGCGTCGCAAAGAGCTAGGTATTGGGAATTTCCCGGCCCAGGTAAACGAGCCGCGCGCTCTGCTTTCATGATCGGTTTACTACTTGCATCCCAGATTATTGTAATGAGGTTTGAAAATAATGTCAACTGATCTCGTACCCGTCTCAATTTCAAAATTTTAGCTACGACAGGGTTGACCGCGGCGCTATACCCTTGTACGGAGAGATTTTTCGCCACCTGCTTGTAAAAGCCACAGTAATGGCACATTGTTCCAAAAAATGACATTAATGGAAACCGGTATAGGCGTGGCGTTGAGTAGCTAAAACATTCAAACACAAAAATTCTAGAAAAAAAATTCAGACACCGCTACAATCAAAGACACGTCGCATTAGTTACCCCTTACGTCTGATCTAGGTATGCACCGCATTAAGGATAAAATCATAAAAAAGAAAACCAGAACAATAGATTCTGAGTTCTGCAGAACTAACACATAATTGAATAAAAATTTAATATCTCAATTCATGAATGTAATGATACAGAAACAACTAGCCTATTGTTTATCAACACCACGAATTTTAAAAACAGCGTTAAATACATTATCAAATAAACAGTTTCCAACAGCATTTTAAACAATTATGGTTAAAAAATTGATAAAAGAAAAATTAAGTAAACGTAAAATATGTTAAATTATCCATCATTAAGAGGGAATAATTTTTCCTCATTTTTCGGCGCAAATTGCATTCCGATATCTCTTACAGTTCAAAAATTATACGAAAAAGGCCCCAAATTTTTCAATCGGGGTCGGGAAATTCTGAATAGTTCTTTGCAACGTTAATTTGAAAGAGATCAGCCCAAAATTCTCGAAGCTCGGGCATCACTGCTGTCCAGCGGTCGCTAGCAGCTCTCCTAACGCCGGGACGGTGCATGGTTGTAGTGGAATGCGTCCGTGAGGCGGTGTTGCCATTTTACAAGTTCACGCGCGCGCGGGTTGCAGGATTAAACGATGACCCTGTACATATACATACGAGTATTAGAAACGCTGTCAGATTTATTCATTCTTTTAGCACGGGTACTAAAAGTGAGGATAAAGTAAGGAAATCCCAATAAATTATAAATTCTGATCTATCTTCGTTACACGTCCACGCGTTTACGGCGCACTGCAGCCTATCGAGTGATGTTAGAAGATAAAGCTAGTTTGTAGCCAGTAAAGCTTACTCGGAATACTCGGAATAGCGCAAAGCAGCTCAGCGAGTGTACTTTTATTATTTTTTGATTAAGGATAAATTCTACGTAAGTTTAACGCCTTCCCCCAAAAAACATGTGCACTGCATTGTCGATCTATATGTATTATATGAATGTATAGTACTAATAATTCTCTTCATCTGCATCGTTAACTGAAAAATAGGACAAATTTACTAATTATTTATAAATTATCACACGTGCTCACATTGAATGAATAATTGCGTATGCAAAACCCTACCTGAAAATTTGTGCGTACATAGTCCAACGTAGATCACACTGCATCATCTTCTGCTTTGATTATCTGTAAATATATCTGTGGTTGTAAGGAACAATGACCCATGTCACAATTTCAAAAAATTTGAGTTTATGCATTAATTCAACTGTAGAATATTGGATGTGTGTTTCTATCAGAAAAAAATGCATTAAGGCCGGCGCCACACTTGCGGTTGGCCCGCGCGGTTCGACCGCCGCGGTTCGCCCGCGCCTCACGTAACAAACAGAACCTTATGGAAGGTGTCACACTTGAGCGGTTTAGCCGCACGGCGGTTTTTTTACCGCGACGTGTAGCGGTCGAACCGCTCCGCGCGGTTCACCCGCCTGGAGTGTGATACATTGTTTCAAATGAGCGCGTTCACATTTGCGAATATTTTCCCGCGCGGTTGCAACAGTCGTACACTCTGGATCTGACTGGTCGTACAATCGCGAATCAACCTTCTGTCCATGTCCTCGCATAAGATTCACCAAAATTTCGAAACTGGACATCGACATTCTATAATAATTGAAAAATCTGTCTGGGTGTAATCGGAGTTCACTATATAACAGATGAAACTGGCCCATACTTATACGTTTCATATTTAAAGGGTGAACCCATTGTCGTTTATGCTGCCTCTTTTTAATTAGTGTATATGCAATACACACTAATTTAATTGTATTTGCACTAGACATTTTTCTTTCGCTCCTTACTCTACCGCGGACGAAGGTCTACTGCCAGAAAACTGCTGTTTCAGATATAGATTCGCGCGGACAAACCGCCTATATGTGAACGCATGAAATTCAAGCGGTTCGACCGCCTGTACAACCGCGGGCGGTTGAACCGCGCGGGCCAACCGCAAGTGTGGCGCCGGCCTAAAACGAATTTTATACGTTGAAAAAATAATGCAATTTAACCGAAGTCCAATATTCAATTAATACGCATTTGGCAAAACAACCGAAGTCCACAAAATTTGGAGAATACGACGTATCTTTCCTTTGTGATCGATTTTTATTTTCTATTTTTACTTATCTGCATATACTATAACGTATTTTGTGTAAAATAAAATGAGCAAAATTATATTTCATATTTTTATTTTACTAGAAACAGCACGTTATGAAATGCCAATAATACATAAATGTGTAACTTGTATTTTACAAAAAACAACGCAAAGCACAGAAGAAAACGAAAGAAGACAAAATAGAAAGTAAAAGAAGGAAAAGTAGTCAGAAAAACTACTTAACTGCGACACGTTCAAGCAGAACGAGTCCAATGGACTTGTGTCGTTCTGCCTAAAGTGTATGTAAATTATTACTATTTTGTTTATTATTATTTACGTTAATTATACGAATATTGAATATTATGCAAAGTGAAGGAAATATACTTTTATATCGTAAGAAGAAAACAAGGAAACATTGCTAATAAGAAGAATTGGTGTCTGGAACTTTCAACGACAATATCTCGAAAGTGAAAACATGTGACATGGGTCGTTTTTCGTTACAACCACAGATATATATAAAGCCACATTTTAATTATATACAACTTAACGTAGAACTTATTATTATTTATAGAAATAGAGTGGCCTTTTGCTATAGTGAGTGTAGAGACTACATAATGTATCCGAAGCAGGTGAGAGCGTATGGCAGAATGTTCGTTGTAAGAATTGTTCTAGTTTTAATTCTGGCGTAGTTTTAAGTAGAGAATAAGTAGGTTTACTTAATTGTAGGTGGAATTCTAGTTTTAACTAGCACGAGTTTCGTCACTGTATTTCGCGTTCTTTTTCACAGACTTAACAGTAATAAACCTGCACGATTAGAAGTAAGAAGCGAGATATTTCCTTGGCGCACGACCGTTCTCTCCTGATCTCTTTCGAGCGAGTTCGAGTGAGCAAAACGCAAGTAGTGAGTAGCTGTTGTCAAGTACCGACTCCAGAGATCGACTGCCGGAATTCGTCGTGATAGAGGAAACGGAGCTCGCTGAGAAGAGTGGGGAGAGAACACTGCTTCGCAGGTAATTATAGAGATGGTGACACCGTAATCACCTGTGGTCGCGGATCACGACAGCCATAGCGGACTGTCGCATGTCGAGAGACGAGATGGTTTCCTTAAAACTAATAAAACGAGCTATTTAACTTAAGTCTAATATATACACTATATACAACTAAACATTCCGCCCGCCTTCGTCGCGGGTACGCGACGAATGTTATTCGCTCGAGCGCGGTGACGCGGAAAGTTCAGGTTGTGATGGCGAGAATCGCCTCGGATCGCTTCCGCCTGGCTCGGAGGGAAAAATGCTGATCTTCGCGATCGGCCGTTGTAGTGTCGTATACGGTGTTTTTACTGTGACGACTCGGACAAGGTCGTCTTTTCCCGGATGCACAGCGGTGATCCGTCCGATGGGCCAGTGTGTTGGAGGCGCAGCTTCGTTGCGCACGAGACAAAGGTCGCCCACCTGTACGTTTGGGTGGCCCGTTACCCATTTGTGTCGACCTTGCAATGTTTGCAAATATTCTGCTGCCCAGCGTTTCCAGTAGTGGTCTCTCATCTGTTGAACCAATTGCCAGCGCGTCAGTCGATTGCTTGGTTCAGAGGCTAGACACGGCTCCGGTACGGCTATCAAAGGAGAGCCTACAAGAAAGTGCGCGGGTGTTAAAAAGTTAAAATCGTCCGGTTCGTCACTCAGCGGAAAGAGTGGTCTAGAGTTGAGGCAGGCTTCGATTTGCGTCAACAACGTAGACATCTCCTCGAAAGTCATCGGGGTATCCCCGATAACTCTACGCAAGTGAAATTTCATGGATTTCACCGCGGCCTCCCAGATTCCGCCGAAGTGAGGAGCGGCTGGTGGATTGAAAATCCACGTAGTACCCATGTCAGCTAGTAGTGAGGCTAGCTCGCCCAGTTCGGAGGTTGCAGCGGAGAACCACTGCCGAAGCTCCTTGTCGGCGCCTACAAAGTTAGTTCCGCAATCGCTACGCATGGAAGCGCAGTGGCCGCGGCGAGAGACAAATCGTCGAAACGCGGCTAAGAAAGCGGCCGTGGTATAATCTGACACGAGTTCTAAGTGTAGCGCTCTAGTGGATAGACATATAAATACTGCTACGTAAGATTTTCGCGTGCGTTGACCGCGCCCGGGAGACGTTTTCGTATGAAAGGGACCGGCATAGTCAACTCCCGAGTTGAGGAAAGGTCGCGTAGCAGTCACGCGGGAGGAAGGTAGATTCCCCATTTGTTGTTGCGACGCCTTGGCTCGCCATCGCCAGCAATTCACGCAAGAGTTTATGTATGTACGGACAGCTCGACGTCCACGAAGAATCCAGTAGGTTTGCCGTAGCATACTTAAGGTAAGTTGCGTACCACCATGAAGCGCTTTCTCATGGTGATCGCGTATGATTAAAATAGTAAAATTTCCCTTTTCCGGTAGGATAATTGGGTGTCTTTCGTCGAAGTCAAGCGTAGAATGCTTTAGTCGACCGCCGACCCTAAGGATGCCCTCGGCATCCACGAATGGGGCAAGACGCGAGAGAGGGCCTCGGGAGACAAAAGCGGATTTTTCCAAAGTCGAGATTTCTCGAGCGAAGGCATAGCGCTGCACCACTCGAATCAAGGTAAGTCGGGCTACCTCTAATTCAGGAACAGTCAGGTAACTGCACTGACTTGCGAGCGAAGACTTTCGTTGAAGTCGAGAAACAAAGCGAATGCACCACGCTGTGATGCGATTTAGTTTTTTGAGCGAAGAATATTTGACTACGACTTCCCATATCGGGGAATCGTCGTCTAGTTTAGTCGTGTGATTAACCGACTTCGTGCGTGTTTCCTCCGTCGTGCTGAACTCGACCACTCGGGCAGACTCGACGGCTGTCTGACCTTGTGTTAGGAAACACGGTCCTTGCCACCAGAGAGTGTTGTTGACTAGCATATCTCCATGTATACCTCGCGAAGCACAGTCCGCGGGATTTTCCTTTGTCCTAACGTGATGCCACCTCGCATTTGGCAATGTAGTCTGAATTTCAGATACGCGGTTGGCGACAAAAGTCGTCCATTGAAAGGGCTGTTTCTGTAGCCAGCTCAATACGATAGTAGAATCTGACCATAAATGTACATCGCTCAGAGGTAATTTCAGAGCTTGTACTACGCGTATTACCAGTCGAGCAAGTAGTGTGGCGGCACATAATTCGAGCCGTGGCAAAGAAATTTGCTTTAGAGGCGCGACTCTAGTTTTGGCCGCGACCAGATTAATGCGAGGGGGCTCATCGTAGGACAAGGAACGTAGATAAATTACGGCGGCGTACGCCTTTTCCGACGCGTCGGCGAAGCCGTGTAATTCGTAAGTTCCGGATTCCGTTCTAACGGCAAGCCATCGAGGTATCCTCAATGAGGAGAGAGCGCTCAACCCGTCGTAGTAACGCTTCCAGGTTTCTGTTAGATTTAAAGGGAGAGGCTCATCCCATCCCAGTTTTATAAGCCAGAGCGATTGAACGAAGATTTTCGCTGCAATTATTACCGGAGCTAGAAATCCCAACGGGTCGTACAAACTCGCGGTTTCCCTGAAGACTATACGCTTTGTAAGAGCGTTTTCTCGGTTTTTAGGCGTAGCGGAAAACAAGAAACAATCTGAAGTGGTTTGCCACTTCAGTCCCAGCAAGGAAAAGGTACCTTCGAAGTTGCACGACAGTTCCGGAGTGACTGCCACATAGTCGTGCGGCAGCGACTCGAGAAGCTCGGGCATGTTCGATGACCATTTTCGCAGTTTGAAACCGCCCGCCTTGAGCAAAGAAAGTAGCTCCTTTTGAAGATGGAGCGCCGCAGTAATTGTATCGGCTCCCGAAATTACGTCGTCCATGTAGACGTCGTTAAGCAGGCACGACGCGGCAGAAGGGTACCGTTCAACTTCGTCCGCGCTCAATTGCCTTAGTGTACGAATGGCCAAGTAAGGCGCACACGCCATCCCGTATGTGACAGTGAGCAGTCGATAAGCCTGCACCGATTCTGACGCGTTCTTCCGCCAAAGAATTCTTTGGAAGTCGCAATCGTCCGGATGCACTCGTATTTGGCGGTACATTTTTTCTATGTCCGCTGAGAACACTACGGGGTGAAGACGCCATCGTACTAAGATATCGAATATCTCCGGAAGCAAGTTTGGACCCTTGTGTACAAGGTCGTTGAGCGAGAGACCAGAGGTCGTTTTACACGACGCGTTAAAAACTACACGAAGTTTCGTGGTAGTACTAGAGGAGCGGATTACCCCATGATGAGGTAGATAATAGTGACTCGAAATATCCCGAGAGTCTCCCGTGACCATAGTCATATGGTCAAGGGATTCATATTCTTCCATAAATTGGCGGTACGCCGTTTCCAGTTCGGAAGAATTCCGGAATCGTTTTTCGAGCTTTATCAAGAGCGCCTCGGCAGTCGCGCGAGAGAAACCGAGGCTAGATTTTGAACGCGAGAAAGGCAGTCTCACGACATACCTGCCACTGTCATCCCGAGAATGCGTTTGCGCGAAGTGCTCCTCGCAAACCCTTTCGTCGTTAGTAAACGAAGTAAGTGGTGTCGATACCTCTTCAATTGCCCAGAATCGTTGCAAAAGTTCTGAGATAGCGGCATCCGTCGAGCACTGTAATGTGACAGCGGCTTTCCGGCCAGAGAGCATTCCCCGATCAGTGATCGGGCCAGTAAGTATCCAACCTAGCTTTGTAGCTTGAGCTACGGGTGTGCGAGGAGGGCCATGTATTAACCCTTCGAGTATAATTTGCGAGTATACGTCCGCGCCTAAGAGTAACTCTACTTTCCTGCAGGATAAGAATTCCGGGTCAGCAAGTTCGAGACCCGTCAAGTGCGGCATAGAAGTAGACAATTGAGCGGGACTGGGTTGGTAAGAAGACAGCCGTGGAAGTACCAGGGCCTGTACAAAGAGATTCACCGACTCGTTTTTTCGGTGAGAGACCGTTAGATTTACCGAACCCTTCGAGTATGTTTTGCTTTTCGCCACGCCTATTACCGGAATATTTGATTGAGACCTGGGCAGCCTTAGTAATTGTGCGATACTCTCACCAATTAAGGAAACCTCGGAGCACGGGTCGATCAGCGCCCGGACAGTCACTTCTTCACCTGTCACGGAAGCCACGCGAACCAAGGCCGTTGCGAGAAGTATTGCAGCGCCCATATTTTGAGTCTGAGCGCAATGTGTCGTCGGAGAGGTCGAGTTCAGCGAGGGAGGTACACTTTGACTAGCAAGTCCCGTTTGCAGAGTTACCTGTGAATCAGTTCGAGAACCAGTACCTTGTTCTAATGGAATATGAATCGTAGTATGATGCTTACCCAGACAGAGTTGGCAGCGCTTGCTTGATTTGCAATCTCGAGATGAATGTGCTGCTAAACAATTAAAGCACAAATTCTTTTGTATTACCCGATCTTTTCTCTCCCGAGGACCCAGAGTTTTGTACGACGGACAGAACAGGATGAAGTGTTCTCCTTCGCACAGCGCACACTTCGGACTCTTCTTCTCGTTGCTGGTCACACAGTGCGTCTTGGGGTGACGCGTCGCCCCGCTGGAGGCCGGCTGCATTCGTCGATCTCCTCGAGGTCCAGATGATCCAGTGGGTTGCTGGCCAGCTGATCTGCTGGCGCTGCCTTCCGACGCCACTGCGCCCAGGACTTGAGTGCTGAGGAAATCCAGGATCTGCGTGAACGTGGGGTGCTCCTTTGAAGGCCCGAGGGACGTTTCCCACTCCTTCCTCGTTTCGGCGTCTAAACGTTCCGCCGTCAGGAATACCAGCCACGCACTCCAGTGCTGGACCGGTAGCTGCAGTGTTTCCAGCGCTTCCACTGCATCTCGAGTTCCATGCAACAAGTTCCTCAATTCTTGCGCGGATCCGTTGCTCATTGAGGGCAAAGACATGAGCGCCTTTAATTGAGCGTGAATTAATAGACGTGGCACATCATACTGATCGGAGATCGCTGTCCACGCGCGTTTGAAATTATTCGCCGTGATTGTCACGTTTTGAATTAAACGTGCAGCTTCTCCCGAGAGGCTTGTTTTCAAGTAATGCAGTTTATCTACTGCCGAGAGGGACGAGTTTTTTATAATCAGAGACCGGAAAAGGTCTCGAAAACTTGGCCAGTGCTGGTAGTCGCCGGAGAAGATCGGAAGTGCGATCTTTTGTAAAGTCCTACCATGAGAAGAGTCGTTCCCGTCGGAGTCGGTTCCAGATTGTTCTGTTTCCTTTCTTCGGACAGGGAGAGAGTCCCGAATGTCGAGCAGGTCAGCCTTTTGGTTGAGGTACGCGTCTTCGCAGAGGCTCATGTAGTCTTCAGTGAAGTATAAACTCTCCTTTTGGTTTTCGGTGGCACCTGCCGTTAGAGTTGCATCGTTCTTGCAAAACGTAGTCCAGTAGGTCTCTAAGAGGTCCACCCGAGATGTGATTGCTCCTCTCGTTATCTTCTTTTTCCCTAGCTTCAGCATGTTCTCTTTTAAATTTGAAATTCGTTTGAACAACGTACACTGTTCGTTTATAAGCTTATCCATTTTTTCTTTCCAGGTTCAAGAACGTTCGGTCAGAGAAAAACTGGTAGGCCCGGCACTGTTTACAAGTTCAAACGGTCGAGAACGTTCGAAGCCTCGTGGATCAACGGATTACGCGACGAATTCCTTTGTTCTTTTAGAGTGATTTTTCAATCACCGCGATAATATCCGGCTCGAAGGACCACTTTGTTCGTTGTAAGAATTGTTCTAGTTTTAATTCTGGCGTAGTTTTAAGTAGAGAATAAGTAGGTTTACTTAATTGTAGGTGGAATTCTAGTTTTAACTAGCACGAGTTTCGTCACTGTATTTCGCGTTCTTTTTCACAGACTTAACAGTAATAAACCTGCACGATTAGAAGTAAGAAGCGAGATATTTCCTTGGCGCACGACCGTTCTCTCCTGATCTCTTTCGAGCGAGTTCGAGTGAGCAAAACGCAAGTAGTGAGTAGCTGTTGTCAAGTACCGACTCCAGAGATCGACTGCCGGAATTCGTCGTGATAGAGGAAACGGAGCTCGCTGAGAAGAGTGGGGAGAGAACACTGCTTCGCAGGTAATTATAGAGATGGTGACACCGTAATCACCTGTGGTCGCGGATCACGACAGCCATAGCGGACTGTCGCATGTCGAGAGACGAGATGGTTTCCTTAAAACTAATAAAACGAGCTATTTAACTTAAGTCTAATATATACACTATATACAACTAAACACAGAAAGTCTTGTTGCAGGAAATTTAAATGCTAATGGTAATAATTCAGCGAAAATGAATGAGGAGATCCAATATTTTTAACGCACAATTTATTGGTGTTGGAATAAAACTAATTTAGTATGTTTATTGGTGAATTGAAATAATGGGAATCTAAAAATTAATGAATAGCGTGACAGCTACTGTGAATTTTATTAAAGTATTACGAATGTCTTTCACAAAAGATTGAGAAGCATCAAGGGAGATGTGTTTTCAGGGTACTTTCTTAACTAATGTGACTTGCTCTACATTGCAAGCAGTACACCATAATGTATTTTCTTAATAATTCTTAATGCTATGTCTTTTGGCAAATTTTGCCGAGTTACCTCATTTGTCAAATTCCCAGAAACTTGTGCGAAACAAGATGCTCTCTCTATCTATATATCTATCTAATCTTCTTCGGACAACCTCCAAGCCTATGCATCCCCTTCATTTCTATCTATCCATCCAAGCCTGAGCGTCCCCTTCAATTCTATATCCAAGCCTGTGCGTCCCCTTCATTTTTATCAAAGTCCTGTGCGTCCCCTTCATTTCTATAATATAATAAGCTTTACATAAAAACTCTAAATTGCTGGTATATACAAAAACAAGTATATGGCAATTTAAATGCAATGCAATTTTTTACTACAATATATTATTTTGTACATGCATGGTACAAATTTCCAGAAACTTGTGTGAAAGGAGATGCTTCTCAGTCGAACCATCTCCGGACAACTTCCAAGTCTGCGACTCTACATAAGAAATCTATTAAAAAAATTTTGGCAACTTACCTTATTAATTGAGACAATAATTCAGTCTCCTATGTAGTGTAAAAACTCGTGACATTCCAAATTCGGACAACTTACTTTATTTGACACTTAGCACTTGGTAGGTTATAAAATAAAAAATAGTCCCTGATAACCAGATCTGGCAGCAGAATCTGACGTCAGATCCGTAGTCGTCTGTGTCCGCATTTGGCTGCGTTCTGAGGTACAGAATCTGATGTCAGATTCTGATGTCAGATCGGCAGCAGATGGACAGCAGATTCTGCCGTCTGCTAGGCACAGCCAACAGCGCCATCTGAGGTCCAGAATTAACATACAATTCCCTACGCGTGACGTCACATGGCCGCCCCTACGCGTGACGTCACACTAGGTGTATCCCCACCCTTTCTACTGCTCGTAGAGAAGTTTTGGAGCAGATTCTAAGATTCTGCTCGCAGGTTATATGAGCCGCAGTTTATTAAATAAGTTCTTTATTTTTTTTATAAAGGTATGTGTTTATTCTTTAATATTACAAGTACAAAATATATATAAGTGGCACATATATTAACATTTAATATTTACATTTGGAAATGGTGATTCTAGATGCAAACATAAGCCAATTTTCCCGAGAACGAACTTTTATTCTACATTACATTTTTATTTATATAGATTTTCGACTTATTGTTTTTGCATAGAATCACCATATCCCTGCTTCTGTTAACTCTGAAAAGAAATACAACATTAGTATAAAATTGAAACGATACTGGGAATGTACCGATGAATATTTTATTAAACGTTAAGTACTTTATTTCAGTGATGCTAAAGTAAAGTGAGCACTGAAAAGTACTGTTTGGTTTAGTACGTTTTAAAAGACTGGCGCTGAAAAGTGCCGATTATTGTTCCTTGTGAACGTCGAGAGGTTGTTCCCGTTGGACTCGATTAAAATGGGCACTGAAAAGTACCGTTTGGTCTCTTCGCCACTGTAAAAGGAGACACATCTCAACTTTTAATGGGCATATTTCGTGAAATAAAACATCTGCCACAGTTCTTCAGACGTCATCAGCTTCTTCTTCGGGCTGCTGGTCGCTCCAAAACTCGCGGCGCCTTTGCAAGGCACTTGGGGGGGCTGCTGTCGCCCGTGGACCACACCTCCTGCTGCGTACTCTTTCTTTCGCGGTCCGCAGTGCCCGCTGCATATATAGTTGAAAGTCCGATCGGAGGGGCTTGTTGAAATGCGGGTTCCCAGACACCGCTTCTGAAAAAGTAATGCACGCAAAGTACATTAGTATAATTATTTATAAAAACATGAATATGCTTATTGCTTCGTACCGTAAATCGCCATAGTAATACGGGCGTTGTACAACGGCCGTTGTCCCGTTCGGCCGAACCACGTGAAGGCCGTTGTCACGTCGTCGACAAGTGCCTCCTTCATACAAAAATCGACCGCGGCCTTCAGGCTGAACCCACCCACGTATTTTAAATATTGGACCTAAACAAAGTAAGTAAATATTGATGTAAGTATGTATTATATAAAAGTAAATAAAAGCATAATTTCGCTTTCACTTACAACATTGGAATATGTTTGGTCGTCGATGGTCTCGAAACAGTCCACCTCCTCCGGTGACGAGAGAGGAATGATCGCTGGTTTCCTTGGTGGACCGTTACGGGTGAGTTGCACACATTGGAGAACATTCTCCAATAAAGTATTCATTCTTCTGCAAGCAGAATGGATGGAGGCGTAACGTATTAATAAACACGATAACATGCAATACTTACCTTAGCTCCGTCTCGACGCTCGCCGTGCGGTCTTCCAGGCTCCTGCGAACATGAACATTTATAATAGAAAACGTCACACTATCAATATTTTTATAACAAAAAAAAGAAACATGTAAATTTACCTATTAGCAGGAGGTTGTATGTGCACTGTATGGTGCTGAAACGGCTCATTCTGAATGACCGTGGCGCGTGCAGAGGACGTCCCTGGATCGTGATGATCCCTTATTGTTGCGAGGACAGGAGCACTGGCAGCAGCAGGACTATTCTGCAACATAAGAACGTTACTCGGATTAGTCGTAGAAAAATCCTTTGACGTTGGTAGATAATTATTTGATTCCTGCAGGATTGTCCTCAAATCCTGGATATCCTGATCGATGCTTTGCTTCGGCATGGCTGACGTCTTCTTTCTTGGAGGTTCCTCCTCCGAAGAAGTCGTCTGATACCTCGCTGGTTTGGCGACCACACGCTTCTCTCGCTGCGACATGTTTGGTAAACCTGTGAGTAAAAGTACATATTACAATTCTTAGCAAAGGTGTGTTGGCTGTTTTTCCTATTTTACATGCATACATGCAATATTAACCGAACCCAGGTAATGTATTACTCAATAATTCGAGTGTAACTCGACAAAGGCTATAACAGTAGAAAATGTAAAAAAGTGACCCATGAAGAAATATTCGAACCAAACGATAAAATAACTCATCAACAGAGATTAACAAGGATACGTGTAAATATAATATTACTTATGAAGAGCAATACAAAAGGAAAGTATAATACAAAAGAAGAAAATGTAAATATTATAGAGCATGCCCCTCACCAGAAAATAGTCGTAACTTACCAAAAACAAGAGACGAGGCTAGAAATGGAAGATTTTTTTTTTTTTTTTTACATGGTGGAAATCCCTAACGGATACCTCACCCCCATGGCAGGGGTGAGATTATGTGGGGCTTGCACCCACTAAAACCACCATGGTGACCGCCTGACGCGAGAAGCTACACGAGGGAGTGGGACTGACAGCGAGATACATCCAGCGAAAATAAAAGTGGAAGAATTTAAATACTATGGATCCTACGGCTTCTCGCTGTGCGTAATAACAGCAACGATATACCTACGGGGTTCTAAGAGGTTTGTGTCAGTGGACATACTACAGCGAAAAGGCATTCTATAACATTTGCCACGAACCTGATCGGGGGAGATATATAAAATTTCATGGCTCAATGTGGCGCATTTATATATGCCAAGAGCCGAAGACTCTATGCCGACATCATAAAAATTATCGACTTCTAAAAATTTTTTGATACCCAAACGATACGAGTCATTGTCCATGCCAATAGTGAAAATTATGCAGATCGAGCCATCGTCTGAGATGCAACAATTATCGCGTACATTTGTGCCTAGAGATATGTTATTAAATTCTATCTTACGGTACTGAGAACAATTGGTGTCATTCGTAAGGGGTCTAGATACACGAATAGAAAAATCGACATTACGATGAATGTTTGTGCCATGTGATTGTATCTCCCTCATCCTGTTGGAAAATTGTTGGAGAGGAAGAGATGGCTTATTAAGAAATTTTTTAAAAATGGACATGTTGTTTTCATAGGGAAAAGCAGAACATGAATCTAAATTACCAAAACGTCTGACATCGTTGGTTAAGTGAAGAAGACCATGGACGTTATAACTATTAAAAGTTGGGCCATATAGGTTTTCGGTACGAAGAACAAATTTCTGTAAAGCTGACTCTGCGAATCTCAAGTGGGGGCTCGATGGAGATTCTGCAACCAAAATTCTTATGGCCGCATGTAAAATTAAGAAGTGCTTGTATATTTCATCGTTGAGTACACCATACAGTACAACCGGCCCTGTATATAGAAGGAACTGACGAAACTCGGTCGCCTTATATTTACAATATTCCTCAATAGCTCTGGGACGTCTGGCAAAGTCCAAGGGACAATATCTTGCGAGATTGTTGAGTCTCGTAGATATCACAGAAATATTCAGTGCGGGCAATTTTGACAAAAATGTAAAGCTTCCAGATACCCACGCGGACAAAAGTTTCTTCATTACGCCCAAGCATACAAGGTGCATATACTCGAACGGAACTTGGGAAACCATTCCTATCGGTAGCGATGCCAATGGGCTTGGACCTTCTTTGTGATGGTTCTCGTGTAACCGTTTAGGGTATTCCTCATCGGTACGAGGAGAATCATCTATACCATCGAAGGCATAATGCTTACCGTTCAGGGTACCAGAAACCATACATTTGGAACAGGGATATTGAGACATATGCCCAAAATGATTCAACACAAATGCTCGAGCTGGTGCGTCAGCTATGAAACATCTCAGACGTATGGGCAACTTACTGCCATGAAAATTTATACCTCCGTTGGACATGATGGCTTTGACGTTTGCAATAAATTTCTCAAAAAAAATATTGGGATCGTGTGGTTTATGGCGACCTTTATAGATTCCTACCACTATTGGCTTTATACGGGGAATATTTGAAATCCTACATTGGATGGGCCAGAACTGAATGGAACCTTTGTCCACACGACATCCGTCGGTATGAAAATCTAATTCTAACTCTCTAACAAAAGATACGGACAAAGGGAGACTTTTAACAATTTCTGTTTCCAGATCGAAATGAATGTATTCTCCTGGTTCCACGACGAATGTAACAGCAGGATTACGTGGCGTATCGAGAAGTGTTCTAACATCCTGAGGCAACTGGGAAAAACAGGAATGCGTTCGAAGGAGAGATAATATATTATTTCCTTGAACGTGTGTTAAATTGCTGTCTACGAAACAAGACGCTAAACGTTGGCGAAAAGATGGCTCGGAGAAAGTATCACAGGACAATGAAACTGTATCATGAATTGAAGAAACGCGTGACGTGGAAGTAGAAGGACCGGCGTCTTCTACATTGATATCGCGCCTAACACTGAATCTATCCGGGATAAAATTAATAGGAACGGACGAACTACAACCTGCAGATGTGCTAGCAGCATCTCGCACGTTAGAAGTATTATCCGCTACTCTACGAACGGTGTTAAATTCAGGACGGTATCGCGCGCGTAACTTTTCTCGCATCTCGCGTATAACCCTCCTTTTTTGCCTCGCCGACAATGCGTGTCCGGGTTTCCGCGACGTAGACAACTTGAAACGATTAAATTCCATAATTACTTACGTCTTGCGGATGTCTCGGGATGATATTCGTACTTTTTAATGCTCTGGAAATTCTTCGGATCTGCCGTCGATGACTGCCACCTCAGAATGAACGAGAATTCGAAACAAACGCGAACTGGGAAGTAGAGTCCCGACCAATCACGAATGACCGCAAGGCGGCGCAGCCAATCCGAGCGTAGTCCAGTGTACCGCCAAAATATTACCTCGTGGTACCCTTTATTCGACGTGGTACCCTTTGTGCTGGAAAAAAAGCGCTCGGATTCGTCCGTTCCTATTAATTTTATCCCGGATAGATTCAGTGTTAGGCGCGATATCAATGTAGAAGACGCCGGTCCTTCTACTTCCACGTCACGCGTTTCTTCAATTCATGATACAGTTTCATTGTCCTGTGATACTTTCTCCGAGCCATCTTTTCGCCAACGTTTAGCGTCTTGTTTCGTAGACAGCAATTTAACACACGTTCAAGGAAATAATATATTATCTCTCCTTCGAACGCATTCCTGTTTTTCCCAGTTGCCTCAGGATGTTAGAACACTTCTCGATACGCCACGTAATCCTGCTGTTACATTCGTCGTGGAACCAGGAGAATACATTCATTTCGATCTGGAAACAGAAATTGTTAAAAGTCTCCCTTTGTCCGTATCTTTTGTTAGAGAGTTAGAATTAGATTTTCATACCGACGGATGTCGTGTGGACAAAGGTTCCATTCAGTTCTGGCCCATCCAATGTAGGATTTCAAATATTCCCCGTATAAAGCCAATAGTGGTAGGAATCTATAAAGGTCGCCATAAACCACACGATCCCAATATTTTTTTTGAGAAATTTATTGCAAACGTCAAAGCCATCATGTCCAACGGAGGTATAAATTTTCATGGCAGTAAGTTGCCCATACGTCTGAGATGTTTCATAGCTGACGCACCAGCTCGAGCATTTGTGTTGAATCATTTTGGGCATATGTCTCAATATCCCTGTTCCAAATGTATGGTTTCTGGTACCCTGAACGGTAAGCATTATGCCTTCGATGGTATAGATGATTCTCCTCGTACCGATGAGGAATACCCTAAACGGTTACACGAGAACCATCACAAAGAAGGTCCAAGCCCATTGGCATCGCTACCGATAGGAATGGTTTCCCAAGTTCCGTTCGAGTATATGCACCTTGTATGCTTGGGCGTAATGAAGAAACTTTTGTCCGCGTGGGTATCTGGAAGCTTTACATTTTTGTCAAAATTGCCCGCACTGAATATTTCTGTGATATCTACGAGACTCAACAATCTCGCAAGATATTGTCCCTTGGACTTTGCCAGACGTCCCAGAGCTATTGAGGAATATTGTAAATATAAGGCGACCGAGTTTCGTCAGTTCCTTCTATATACAGGGCCGGTTGTACTGTATGGTGTACTCAACGATGAAATATACAAGCACTTCTTAATTTTACATGCGGCCATAAGAATTTTGGTTGCAGAATCTCCATCGAGCCCCCACTTGAGATTCGCAGAGTCAGCTTTACAGAAATTTGTTCTTCGTACCGAAAACCTATATGGCCCAACTTTTAATAGTTATAACGTCCATGGTCTTCTTCACTTAACCAACGATGTCAGACGTTTTGGTAATTTAGATTCATGTTCTGCTTTTCCCTATGAAAACAACATGTCCATTTTTAAAAAATTTCTTAATAAGCCATCTCTTCCTCTCCAACAATTTTCCAACAGGATGAGGGAGATACAATCACATGGCACAAACATTCATCGTAATGTCGATTTTTCTATTCGTGTATCTAGACCCCTTACGAATGACACCAATTGTTCTCAGTACCGTAAGATAGAATTTAATAACATATCTCTAGGCACAAATGCACGCGATAATTGTTGCATCTCAGACGATGGCTCGATCTGCATAATTTTCACTATTGGCATGGACAATGACTCGTATCGTTTGGGTATCAAAAAATTTTTAGAAGTCGATAATTTTTATGATGTCGGCATAGAGTCTTCGGCTCTTGGCATATATAAATGCGCCACATTGAGCCATGAAATTTTATATATCTCCCCCGATCAGGTTCGTGGCAAATGTTATAGAATGCCTTTTCGCTGTAGTATGTCCACTGACACAAACCTCTTAGAACCCCGTAGGTATATCGTTGCTGTTATTACGCACAGCGAGAAGCCGTAGGATCCATAGTATTTAAATTCTTCCACTTTTATTTTCGCTGGATGTATCTCGCTGTCAGTCCCACTCCCTCGTGTAGCTTCTCGCGTCAGGCGGTCACCATGGTGGTTTTAGTGGGTGCAAGCCCCACATAATCTCACCCCTGCCATGGGGGTGAGGTATCCGTTAGGGATTTCCACCATGTAAAAAAAAAAAAAAAAAAAATCTTCCATTTCTAGCCTCGTCTCTTGTTTTTGGTAAGTTACGACTATTTTCTGGTGAGGGGCATGCTCTATAATATTTACATTTTCTTCTTTTGTATTATACTTTCCTTTTGTATTGCTCTTCATAAGTAATATTATATTTACACGTATCCTTGTTAATCTCTGTTGATGAGTTATTTTATCGTTTGGTTCGAATATTTCTTCATGGGTCACTTTTTTACATTTTCTACTGTTATAGCCTTTGTCGAGTTACACTCGAATTATTGAGTAATACATTACCTGGGTTCGGTTAATATTGCATGTATGCATGTAAAATAGGAAAAACAGCCAACACACCTTTGCTAAGAATTGTAATATGTACTTTTACTCACAGGTTTACCAAACATGTCGCAGCGAGAGAAGCGTGTGGTCGCCAAACCAGCGAGGTATCAGACGACTTCTTCGGAGGAGGAACCTCCAAGAAAGAAGACGTCAGCCATGCCGAAGCAAAGCATCGATCAGGATATCCAGGATTTGAGGACAATCCTGCAGGAATCAAATAATTATCTACCAACGTCAAAGGATTTTTCTACGACTAATCCGAGTAACGTTCTTATGTTGCAGAATAGTCCTGCTGCTGCCAGTGCTCCTGTCCTCGCAACAATAAGGGATCATCACGATCCAGGGACGTCCTCTGCACGCGCCACGGTCATTCAGAATGAGCCGTTTCAGCACCATACAGTGCACATACAACCTCCTGCTAATAGGTAAATTTACATGTTTCTTTTTTTTGTTATAAAAATATTGATAGTGTGACGTTTTCTATTATAAATGTTCATGTTCGCAGGAGCCTGGAAGACCGCACGGCGAGCGTCGAGACGGAGCTAAGGTAAGTATTGCATGTTATCGTGTTTATTAATACGTTACGCCTCCATCCATTCTGCTTGCAGAAGAATGAATACTTTATTGGAGAATGTTCTCCAATGTGTGCAACTCACCCGTAACGGTCCACCAAGGAAACCAGCGATCATTCCTCTCTCGTCACCGGAGGAGGTGGACTGTTTCGAGACCATCGACGACCAAACATATTCCAATGTTGTAAGTGAAAGCGAAATTATGCTTTTATTTACTTTTATATAATACATACTTACATCAATATTTACTTACTTTGTTTAGGTCCAATATTTAAAATACGTGGGTGGGTTCAGCCTGAAGGCCGCGGTCGATTTTTGTATGAAGGAGGCACTTGTCGACGACGTGACAACGGCCTTCACGTGGTTCGGCCGAACGGGACAACGGCCGTTGTACAACGCCCGTATTACTATGGCGATTTACGGTACGAAGCAATAAGCATATTCATGTTTTTATAAATAATTATACTAATGTACTTTGCGTGCATTACTTTTTCAGAAGCGGTGTCTGGGAACCCGCATTTCAACAAGCCCCTCCGATCGGACTTTCAACTATATATGCAGCGGGCACTGCGGACCGCGAAAGAAAGAGTACGCAGCAGGAGGTGTGGTCCACGGGCGACAGCAGCCCCCCCAAGTGCCTTGCAAAGGCGCCGCGAGTTTTGGAGCGACCAGCAGCCCGAAGAAGAAGCTGATGACGTCTGAAGAACTGTGGCAGATGTTTTATTTCACGAAATATGCCCATTAAAAGTTGAGATGTGTCTCCTTTTACAGTGGCGAAGAGACCAAACGGTACTTTTCAGTGCCCATTTTAATCGAGTCCAACGGGAACAACCTCTCGACGTTCACAAGGAACAATAATCGGCACTTTTCAGCGCCAGTCTTTTAAAACGTACTAAACCAAACAGTACTTTTCAGTGCTCACTTTACTTTAGCATCACTGAAATAAAGTACTTAACGTTTAATAAAATATTCATCGGTACATTCCCAGTATCGTTTCAATTTTATACTAATGTTGTATTTCTTTTCAGAGTTAACAGAAGCAGGGATATGGTGATTCTATGCAAAAACAATAAGTCGAAAATCTATATAAATAAAAATGTAATGTAGAATAAAAGTTCGTTCTCGGGAAAATTGGCTTATGTTTGCATCTAGAATCACCATTTCCAAATGTAAATATTAAATGTTAATATATGTGCCACTTATATATATTTTGTACTTGTAATATTAAAGAATAAACACATACCTTTATAAAAAAAATAAAGAACTTATTTAATAAACTGCGGCTCATATAACCTGCGAGCAGAATCTTAGAATCTGCTCCAAAACTTCTCTACGAGCAGTAGAAAGGGTGGGGATACACCTAGTGTGACGTCACGCGTAGGGGCGGCCATGTGACGTCACGCGTAGGGAATTGTATGTTAATTCTGGACCTCAGATGGCGCTGTTGGCTGTGCCTAGCAGACGGCAGAATCTGCTGTCCATCTGCTGCCGATCTGACATCAGAATCTGACATCAGATTCTGTACCTCAGAACGCAGCCAAATGCGGACACAGACGACTACGGATCTGACGTCAGATTCTGCGCTCTCATGCCAGACTCTGCTACCAATCTGATGTCAGATTGGCGTCAGATGGTTATCAGGGGTATATATAAGTATGTATGTACAATGACGGACGACGATCCCCGCCGAATAATCCCGAGAGTCGACGAACGAAGAACGAAACATGTGTTGGCTGAAGGTGTGTGTATTAAAACGCGTATACGTATTATGTTTGACGAAAAATTTCAAGGAGAATCAGAAGAAAACTCTACCGTTTTCGACTGATCCATGAGACGATATTGCGATATCTCTGTCATGCGTGGACCGATTTTATTGAAATTGGTCTTATTCGAAAGCTTATATGCGGTTTGCATAAGGAAAATGCCTTTAAATTTAAAAAATATTGCAGGGGTGATGAGATATTATTGAAATAAGTTTCAGGTTAGGTTGGAATAGCTGTGCGTCGAGTAAAGATACACGGCAGCGACAGGCATATACAAGGTGTCTTTTCTTTCATGTACTTGGCGTCGAGACGCTACCGCGTCTCTATGTAGAACAATGTGTTACGTGCCGGTCACTTTTTAAATTCATCTCTAAATTTTTGCTACATTCACATCATATTTTCGCTACACAGATGTCGACCATTGATTCAACCATCACGTGTTATGGGAACTTCCCTCAATCAGTAGTCGATTATCTGTGAATATTCTTAATAGTTGTAATTCAATTCTGCTTGAAGCCTGTCACGCCACGGCATAATCTCATGGAAGATTACTGTCAGCGATCTCCTAACGCCGTCGACGTTCTTAGAATGCGCGCTGTGATAAGCCTTCCGGGGCATTGTAGTAGACTACTTTATATTTTTCTTCCCTGTTAAAATTTTGTTACACCATCATTGACATCTGATCCTACCATTGAGTGTTATGGGAGTTTCCCTCGATCAATTGTCAATAATCTACAAACCGTATTATAATAATAATTTTATATGAGCCGTTACGCCACTGCGTTCTTCCATGCGAAAATCTTCCAATACCGTCGACGTTCTTAGAACGCCGGGCGCGATAACAACTTGGATGCTGAGAACGTTCCGAGCGACGACGGTTGGGCCCGTGTGCATGAGGTGCAGAGTCAGCAAGTTTGGCGCTCTTTGTGCAAAGGCCCGAGTGCTCGGGCCTACCCTGCAAACGCTCGTGGCAGTCAACTGACAAGTCGCATAGTGCGTGGTTGCTCTGTCCGAGGGACATATTGCTATTTGTTGAAATAGTCTTTGAGCCGGACTTCCCGTGTTGTCTTGTAGTGCGTGGAAGGACTCAGTCCCCGTAGAGACTATTATATATTTTTGCGTTTCCACTGTTTTAAATCCTACCGCTTAAATCTTTATTTATATTCTTGCGTTTAATATTTAAAAACATATTGTGAACTAAGTTTCGACATTGTGTGTTGTGCGACGATCCTGCGATTCACCATCCAGTACGCGGGACCCTCCAGGTCACCCGGAGAAAGACAGAGAAAGACAGAGAGAGAGAGAGAATTGAGAGAATTGAGAGAGTAAGCCGTTCTAAAGTTAACAATTTTCTGTCCCGAATCGGTAAGTCCTTTTAACTGTGCTATTGTATGGAATTAACAAATGATCCAATCTATTTAGTGAGTTGTGGGTTTTCCCTCGATCATTTGTTTAATTCCTTTTTAGGCGTGTACCGCATTTTGTTAAATTCTATTGCTGTGTGTAATTATATTGCGATCACATGATATTTTCCTAAACCGTTTGTTTGAGATTCCGTTAGTTCACTATTCCGCCGCACCCAAGCTCACCGCAGCACCTACTGGGCAGCGGAATACGCCGCTGATCGATGATCGATCCGGCGATCGATTCTCCGGGTAGCTGCTCAGCCAATCACCGCTCACCACGTGAAACGAGCGGCCCAATCATAATGCATACTTTCTTGATCGATTCTCGAGGATTGTTCGAGAAGACGCTCAACCGTTTTCGGCGTTCCCTTTTGTTCATTCGCTTTTCATACCGCTTGTCGCGATAACCGTGTCTTTTCATTGTTAATCTCGCAACGTGTGAAATTATTCATCAGTACTTTTCAGCGCTTAAAACAGTTCTTGTGCTCATTTTTCCGTGCTCATTATAATTGCATTGTTCACGCGAGTGAGTTATTTCACTGTGCTTATTCTTTTCATTTTTGTGCGCACCACGTGTGACCATCTTGTTTCTCGTGGCCGCGTGTTTCGTATAACATTTATTGTGCTCATCCAAGCTCATCGTGAGCTCTTTTAAATAAAGTGATTTGGTCAACTTTGACTCAAAAACTCAGTGCACCGCGTGTTACTTTCTCACCGTCGATCCCTAACCTCACATTCCAGCGTGCTCAACCACGTAATTCGCAAACATTTTGGTCCTTCGAGCCGGATCGACGGTGAAAGTGCAGTGTAGTGCATTGTGCAAGACAATCAAGAGCTCATCTCAACGATGGCTGACAAGGAGACCACCAAGTTCCAAGAAGTCAAAGAGGTCAAGGAGGCCAAGGAGGAAAAGCCGTCGACGGCAGCCACGCTCACTGTCCCCAAGGAGCCGCAGGCAACCACCACTGCTCAGGACAACAAGGGACGGTCGAGATCAGCGTCCCCCGCTGCACTCATCTCAGCTCACCATAAAGGCAAGAACTCAGGTGGGTCGCTTCAAATCTTTATCCACCTTGAAACACAGCTGCCGTCTCACGCGCATTCCACCTCTCTAGAGGAGGTGCAATTGCTCAAGGCTCAGGTCGAGGAGATACACCAAGCTTTCTGTCGGGAACACGAGCACTTCGAGGCCGTGTGGCCTGCCAAGTTCCTCGACCACGAGTACTTTGCCACCGAAGTGGCAGTACAAGAGCGGCAGCTAGTGTGGGAGATGAAGCTCCACCTAAGCCGCCTTAAGGAGGACGTCGAAGTAATTGCCGACTTACGTGCTGCTCACGCCAAGCCAGCGCCTGCACGCGCAACCAAGCTGCCAGAGATCGAGCTGCCAAAATTCTCTGGCCGCTACACTGATTGGCCAACGTTCAGCGAGCTCTTCACATCACTCATAATCCAGGACTCCACCCTCATGGAGATAGATCGCCTTCGCTATCTCCGCTCAAGCCTGAGTGGAGAACCTGCGAAGCGAGTCAACGCCTTCCCGCTCAGGGGCTCATCATTCCAGGCGTGCTGGGATCTCCTAACGAAGCGTTTTTCTAATAAACGCCTGCTCATCCAGGAGCAGCTGGAGAAGCTATTCACTCTACCCCCGATCACCACGCGCTGCGCAACTTCGCTCAAGGACTTGGCCTCAACTGTCAACCAAGTGAACGAATCCTTGGTTGCACTTAAAGCCCACGAGGAGATGCACAACTGCATCTTAGTGCATGCCATCACCAAGTCCCTCGACAAGGTGACTCGCGAAGCCTGGGAGACATCGCTGGCCAATACCTCCGAATATCCGAGGTATGAGAAGCTCATGTCCTTCATCGAGGCCAAAAGCTCTGCATTGCAGCAGACAGAGAGCTCCACGAAAAAGGCGTCAGCCAGCACATCCACACCAACGCGCTCAGTTCAACGCAAGGCTGGCACGCACACAGCTCAAGCCCAAAGGGATGCTCAACCTGCTCAACGGTCGAAGTCCACGGCATACCCTTGCGACGTATGCAAGGGAGACCACTTCATGGTTATGTGCCCGCAGTTCAGGGGTATGACAGTGGAAGCACGACGCAAGGTCATCACCACTAATAATCTGTGCAGGAACTGCTGCGGCCGACACCATACAGATGGCTGCAAGTCTGCAATCAGATGCAAGTCGTGTGGCGCACTGCACCACACTATGTTGCATCTCCCTCCAAAAGAATCTTCTGCTCAGGCCAGCAGCAAACCATCGACGCAACCACACGCAGCTCAAGGCGCGACACATTGATGTGTCGGTGGAGTCGTCGCATCAACTACCAGCTCAACATTTCTCCAGCTCAGCTCAACAGGTCCACCAGCATTTGTGCATTCAGCAGCCAAGTTCTCCTCAAGCTCGTCAATGACTCTGTTGGCAACCGCCAACGCTCATCTCATCACATCGGTGACGTCTCTTCCAGTCAGGATGCTCATCGACGCAGGCTCCGAAATTACCTTCATCAAGGAGGAGCTCGTTACTCAGCTCAAGCTGCAACGCAACCATTCAACAATCTCTGTCTTCGGCATTGGAGGCAACAAAGCTACTCAGACTCGAGGAGTCGTGCCAATTTCGCTTCGCTCCAATTACTGCCCAGCAACTGTGCATATTCAAGCACACATACTCAGGGCACTGACGTCAAATTTGCCATCGGTGGAATCACCTCAGCAAGAATGGCCACATATCAACGGCCTTCAACTGGCCGATCCAGACTTTCTGACGTCAAGACCCATTGACATTGTCATCGGCGCAGATACTTATGGGCAGATCATCAAGCCCAATATTAGGAAGGGCGATCCTTCAATGCCAATTGCTCAGCTGTCAATATTTGGGTGGCTCGTTCTTGGACCAATCACCGTTGATTCCAATCAACTCAGCTCCTTGCATCACTCTGCCACAGTGCAGCACAAGGATAACGCTCTTCAAGATCTACTGGCCAAGTTTTGGATTCAAGAAGAACTCCCACTGGACACACCGACTCTACTCACTCCTGAAGAACAAGAATGTGAGGATCACTTTCGAGCGACACACACTCGTGATTCTACAGGACGTTACATCGTACGCATCCCTCTCAGATCTTCTCCGAAGCTACTTGGTAATTCCTATCAGACTGCACATGCTTGCTTGAAGCGCACGCTCAACAAGCTCAACAAGAACAACGAGTACTGCAATCTGTACCAAGGATTCATGAAGGAATACGTGGAGCTTCAACACATGGTAAGAGCACCATCCATATCACCTAACACTCATTCTGTTTTCTATCTACCACACCATGGAGTGATCAAGCTCGACAGCGAGACGACAAAGTTAAGGGTCGTCTTCAATGGATCAAGCCCGACCACATCTGGGCACTCAATCAATGACCTCATGCACACTGGCGCAAATCTTCTTCTCAACATCACGGATGTGCTAGTGTGGATCCGTCAGCACAAGTTCATTTTTGCCACGGAGGTGACAAAGATGTATCGTCAAGTCAAGGTGCATGAAGATGATCAAGACCTCCAGAGGGTGCTCTGGATAGATGAAAATTACAAGGAGGTGCCTTACAAGCTCACCACAGTCACTTATGGTACAAAGGCTGCTCCATTTCTGGCTGTAAGAGCTCTCCTGCAATTGGTGGAAGACGAGGGTCATCGCTTTCCACTCGCAGTGCCATGCATCACCCACGCCAGATACGTTGACGACATTTTTGGTGGCGCCGACACAGGTGAGACACTTATCACCATTGCTCAACAATTAATGAGACCTGTGCAACGCGGGAGGTTTTCCACTTGCCAAATGGCATTCGACATACCCTCCGTTGCTTGACTTAATTTCACAGACCACACGAGCCCATGGCTCAAACATTTCACTCGACGACTGCAATACCAAAATACTTGGATTACATTGGAATGTTTTCAATGACAACTTTTCATTCTCTTCAAAAGCAAGTTCAACCTCTCAGCTCTCCAAACGCCTCATCCTCTCAGAAGTAGCAAAAATATTTGATCCACTCGGATTTCTGTCACCAGTCATCATTCGAGCAAAAACACTTTTGCAAGAATTGTGGCTGCACAAAATCAGCTGGGATGATCCACTGCCATCCCAAGTCACATCCAATTGGCTCATCATCAGAGAAGATCTCACAAGTCTGTCCAGACTCTCAATTCCAAGGTGGTTTCACTCGTTCAGCAATTCAACAGTGGAATTACATGGATTCTCTGACGCTTCTCACCTCGCCATGGCGGCGGTAATTTATCTTACCGTTACATCACCGTCCACTAATCACAAAGTGTCGACACTTGTGTGCTCCAAAACGAAGGTAGCACCCCTCAAGAAGCTCACTATCCCGAAGCTCGAGCTTACTGCAGCATTGATGCTTGCGAAGCTCATGAAGTATGTTTAAGCAACCCTGCAGCTCAACATTGCTACAACACATCTGTGGACGGATTCTCAAGTGACGCTAATCTGGATCAAAGCTCACGCTTCACGCTGGAAGGACTACGTACGGAATCGTGTCTCCCAAATTCATGAGCTCACCCAAGATGCATACTGGAGACATGTACCAGGGAAGTCGAACCCAGCTGATTGCGCATCAAGAGGCTTAACAACAGCTCAGCTTGAACAGCATGAACTGTGGTGGACGGGAACCCCAACCAATTTTGAAGGACGACTCGAGTGCACTAGAAGCTCGTCCTGGAATTTCAAATCTACTCAACGTTCAACAGATCAAATATCACTGGGACCTCATTTATAAATACTCGTCTCTCAACAAACTTTATCGCATCACTTCAGTTTGTTTGAGAATCCTCACTAGAATGAAGAAGTTGCCGTTGTCTCAGCCAATCATCTCACTCTTGCCAGAGGACTTGGAATGGGCCAGGAACTTTTGGATCAAGGCAACTCAAGCAATTTACTTCTCAACCGAGCTCAAGGTCCTCAGCTCAGGCCCCTTGATGCCAACATCCCATGTGTTCAATCGACTCACAGCCTTCATCGATGAAAAAGGAATCATTCGAGTTGGAGGCCGACTCAACAATGCCCATATGGTGTATGAGAGTAAGCATCCAGCAATCTTACCTCGCCACTCACGTCTGTCTACTCTGATTATAGACCATGCCCATCGACAAACTATGCACGGAGGGACTCAGCTCACCCTCGCTCACATCAGAAACAGTTATTGGTTCATCGGAGGGCGAGCGCCAGTCAAGACTCATGTGCTACGGTTTGTTGTGTGTGCTCGACAAAGGGGGATCCGTGCCCATCAACTAATGGGCCAACTACCTCTTTCGAGAGTTGCACCTTCACGACCATTCACCCACACTGGCATCGACTACGCGGGTCCCATCATTCTCAAGACGTGGAAAGGGCGAGGCGCAAAAACTCAGAAGGGCTGGATCTGTGTTTTCGTCTGTTTTACGACCTCAGCTGTTCATTTGGACATTGTCACAGACTGCTCAACTGAAGGATTCATCGCTGCCTACAGAAGATTCACATCAAGACGAGGAATCCCAACCACGCTCTACTCCGACTGTGGAACGAATTTCATCGGAGCAGACACCATTCTCAAGAGAATGTTCATTCAGGGCTCATAGGATCATCAGCAACTCAGTCAGCTGTTTGTCAATGACAACACTGGCTGGTGCAACCCACCAGCAGCTCCTCACATGGGAGGCAAATGGGAAGCCGTCGTGAAGTCGATTAAATACCACCTTCGGCGAACCGTCAGTGAAACGGTACTCACCTATGAAGAATTCAGCACACTTCTTACCCAGATAGAAGCCATGCTCAATTCACGACCGCTCGAGCCTCTCAGTGATGACCCTGAAGACATCTCCACCCTCACACCTGCGCACTTCCTCATCGGGCAGCCTCTTACAAATCTACCAGAACCATCTGTCGAGCATGCAATCATCTCACCATCAGCCAGATGGCGACTTATTCAACAAAGGACTCAACGTTTCTGGACTCAATGGTCATCGCACTATCTCCAACGTCAACTCTCCATCTCGAAGTGGCATCACCCATCGAATGAGATCAAGATGGGATCCTTAGTGCTCATCACGGATGAACGGTTTCCACCGAGCAAGTGGCCACTTGCTCGTGTCATCACTCTTCACCCAGGAAAGGATGGGCTCACTCGAGTGACAACACTCAAGACTGCCACGACAACATTAATCAGGCCAATTGCAAAATTGCCTGTTTCAGATTCTACATCAACATCATCCAACAGCTGTTGATGGCGGGAGAATGTTTGAGATTCCGTTAGTTCACTATTCCGTCGCACCCAAGCTCACCGCAGCACCTACTGGGCAGCGGAATACGTCGCTGATCGATGATCGATCAGGCGATCGATTCTCAGGGTAGCTGCTCAGCCAATCACCGCTCACCACGTGAAACGAGCGGCCCAATCATAATGTATACTTTCTTGATCGATTCTCGAGGATTGTTCGAGAAGACGCTCAACCGTTTTCTGCGTTCCCTTTTGTTCACTCGCTTTTCATACCGCTTGTCGTGATAGACGTGTACCTACTCGTTTCATTTCGCAACGTGTGAATTATTTTCTCATCCCTTTCAGTGCTCACGAACAACTTTGTGCGCATTTTACCTTGCTCAGTGTAATTCTTATTGTTCACGAGTGAGTTAATTCATTCCTCTGCTCTTCTCTTCTCGTGCACAACACGTGTGCTCATCGCGTTTCGTGACCGCGTGTTTGTGCTATCTCTGCTCAGCAGCAGAAACCATTGTGCTCGTTCAAGCTCATCGTGAGCTCTTTAAATAAAGTGACTCAGTCAATTTTGACTCAAAACTCAGTGCACCGCGTGTTACTTTCCCACCGTCGATCCCTAACCTCACTTTCCAGCGTGCTCAACCACTTAATTCGCAAACAAAAATAATTCTTTATTCTTTATCGTATAGATATGAAAGTGTCGCCGATGGATTCCTTGGGGTTTTCTGATGAAAATCATTACAAATGTCGTGTAAATCGGACAACTTTTACATAGGGAATACAAATAGCTTGTGTCAAAGTATTCCGATTTGCATAATATTTGGTATGATTTTCATCAGAAAAAGGCAAATCATGAGACACTGCGAAGAGCTGTCCTCGCCACGGGGTACCAGGGCGCATCTCCTTGACGGTCGTTACTCCAGAATTATCCTGTATTATTTGTGCATTGTGTGACCCGACTACCCTCCGTGTAATCGGTCTGCGCGAAGTAGAACGTGAGTTCGATCATTCTCAGTACTCCTACCGGAGAGGAATATGATTTACTTTAATTATAGTGCATGTGTGTTATTGTAATAAAGTGTTTCCATCGTCTCATGAATTCAATAACTGGCATCCAGACATCTCCGCTCCTACAAACCATCGTGCAAACGCCTCGGGGAGAGACACGGGAAGAAACGGCGTAGCCCGCTGTCGACGCGTGGTCCTCTCGAGTATAAACACGAGCTTCAATATCAAAACAAAAGCATGCATTAACATATTCCGTGCGAAAGAAGGTGGGCATTGGGGAGGAGATATTACTGTGAAGAGGGCCTCTTCAAGAGAGCAGCCGTTTGTGAGGGATGCAAATCCGATTGGTTCTAAACAATCTGCTCCCTATGGTTGAAATTTAGTCTAGCAATTTGCACACCTCCTAACCTAACCAATCGATCTTGCATCCCTTCCAAAAGAACCGGCCATCCGAGCGTAGAATCAAGTGCGAAATAAAAGTAACGGTGCGCTTCTGGATACCACAGATGTTCCCACCTAAGTAGCATTTCTGACGGAAAAGAATTCTCCAGCCTTTGGGCCTGCCAATCCTGGCGTAGACCTTTGGCAGGTAGGTATTTGTTTCAACAGGCAATGGCGCCAGCAAGACCGTCCCCGGTCCATGCTATTTCAGCGGGTTTTCTTCCAGTATGTTTAGGAATGGAATAGTTCCCCACGCCGCCAGTCTCACTCTCACAACAGCACCTCACGGGCTGCGATTTAGCGACGTTGCTCGTTGAACGAGCCGCCAATCAGAGCTGATCGATCACCCGTCATCAGCGATCGATTCACCAATCAGCGTGCCGCATGAACGATCCAAGAGAACGGAGAAGACGCGCGAGCGGAAGTCCGCCATGTTCTCACTCTCTTGTGTGTTTAGCAGCAACAACGTTCTGTTAAATCGCATCGCGAATTATTACATACTTTTGCCTCGCTCACACTCATTCTCAATTCACATCAGTGTAGTTCT
Organism: Andrena chrysosceles; assembly: GCA_963855975.1. Taxonomy (NCBI): domain Eukaryota; kingdom Metazoa; phylum Arthropoda; class Insecta; order Hymenoptera; family Andrenidae; genus Andrena; species Andrena chrysosceles. The sequence goes on along the minus strand of CAWLCU010000363.1, from coordinate 38,757 downwards.
CATCACTCAATCATTTTGTGAAAAATCTCAACTCATTGAACACTCATAGTAGCGCCAATTAATATAATTGTGTGGACGCCACGTGGCGAGATAAGTGTTTTATGTTAATAAATTTTGACAAAGTGTCCTCACGAAAAACAGTGCACTCTTTAACATAACCTGTCTAAGATTCTTATCACCGCTCACCTTTTCTCAATCACAAACACAGTGAAAACCAGTAAATTTGCAAGCGCAATATCTCAAAAACCAGTGGAAATAAAGTGTATACATTAAAGCTTATTGAATTTGTCTTGGAACGCACTATCAAGTCAGCTCTTCAAAAAAATAGTTCCATTTATGTTACAAAGTATAATGGATCGGCGCAAGGAAACTAATTCACAATTAGCGAAGCACAGATTTTAATTTTGGCGATTAGAGATGCATGAGAGCGTATATTTAAGGGGGGAGACCACTGTCTCGGCCCGAAATGTAAGGGTATTTTCGGGAATTTATTTCAACCAAACAACGCAAGCAAATCAATTTATTGCTTAGTATAATCAATAGTGTATATATCGAAGGGTAAGAAAATTTTTTTTTAATCAAATTCATAAATCCGTTTTCTGTATACACTCCGTCAAAATTTGCGCTCCGGAAAAAACATGCTAGTCGCGTTGACAGTCCCCAGACCATATGGTCCATCGAAATTAAAAAAAACAATAATATTTAGAAACTAGAAGCCTGCCTCTATAACGTGACGATCGCAAAATGTCGAATTTGTAAAAAATAACAAAATGGCGGACCACTGAAAAAAAGTCGTATTTTCGGGGTACAAAATTGGGGAAATGTTGCTAAAAAAAATAGAAGCAGGTCGAAAATTGAAAATGTCTGATCGTCACGTAATAGCGACGGGTTTTCCGTACAATAAATGTCCTTGATCATGCCAATTGGACGTATAGTTTTCTCTGTAGACTGTCAACGCGGTTGAAAAATGTCATTCTGAGAAAAACGCGTTCAAAGTTCCGCGTGGCTCAGTCCCGTGTTTGACACCGCTTCACGAAAAACACCATATCTTCGTCAATTTTGCGAATTTCTTCATCAAATTCGGAGAGAACATTCTTGAAACATACGCCTTTCAGAAAATGTAAAAAAAATTTCAGATTTGAAACAGTGGTCTCCCCCCTTAAGAGCTTGTAGATTTAAGGTACAGTTATAATTTGAATGTATTTACAAAGACAATCACAATAAATTAACAGTTAATTTTAAATAAACACGTAGGAATAAGCATTACATACAAGCAGCGATTAGAAACTAGTATTAAGCTCAAGCGAAGCAATTATTAGCTGGCGAAGCAAAGTCGCGAAGCCTAGAGATTCGAAGTAGTCGAATAAAGCGCAAGCAAAAGAGTATATTACCAATTAGCTAGGTGTCCCAGAACAGAGTGATCGATCCAGAAAATCTCGGTCGATTTCCTGGAAGGAATCTCCTTCCCCCTCCATAGCTCGCGAATCGATGGAAGGGGACGCGATCCGCGCTCCACATGAGTGAGCAGGCCGTTGCCACCTGCCTATTTAACATACGTTGTCAATAGGTGTCGGTAAGATGTCCCTTTCGCGAACAATTTAAAAAACCGAACTTGATCATCGTATCTTTTAAAATAATAATCTAAAAAAAATTCGTCTGCGCGAATAAATTGGCCCCCTCGAACCATGCAATTCCATATTTTTTTTATTTTTTTATCTCCAATACGTGACGAGATATCCCGCTGTTCGGTCCTCGCGTGTACACCCTGTATAATAGATTTTATAAATCGGGAAAATATGATTCAATTAATCGTGATTTGCTCCCGCCGAAGATGACACTTATAAGCAGGACAGCCACCCATGGCGTCATCAAACAGTGGTTGTAAACAGCGATTCGCGTGTTTAATCAACCCCCAAAAGTGGTTATTAACCGATCAAAATGTTTCATAAGCGATCGTGTTTTGCGTCTGTCGAATGTGACACTTATAAGCGGATAGCAGCCCACGGTGTCACCAGGTATTAGACGTGAACCATGATCCCGGGGAAATAAATAAATTTTAATCAAATCAATCCCCCCAAAAATAAAGGTTGTGATGCCCAGAGACCACAGAGCCGGGAGACAGAACCAGCTTCGCAGATTGGCCCTAGCGTATAAGAGTACCAGCGGTATCAACAGTGCCCTTGGAAACATCTGCGTGGCCGAGGGTCTTGAACATCGAGCCACATCTTCCATTCCGAAAAATCGTGATAGTGGGACCGTGGGCAAACCAGTTGATTCTGTTAGATTTGCCCTCATCGAAAAATTAAGGTAATCATGGGAATAAAAATGTATCCTAATTTACCCCTATCGCTCTCAACTATTCCAGAGCGTAGAATCTCAGGATTTGCTCAAAAGCGGATCAAAAATATAAACTCCCTAAAATCGAGGCTCCTAATAAGCAGTAGGGACGTAACACTCTTATTTCTTACAGGAGTCTTGCACAACGCAGTCTGGATCTCGGCGTCGCTATCTCCACGAGTGCACGTGAACTTGGGGGGAAGTTGCTGGAAGTTGCGGCGTGACCGCCCGAAGCTACCTTCCTCCGATATTCATCCACGTTCCTGGAGAAACCACGCCAAAACCCAGGAAAGGAGGGGCTGCACTCGCGAGGACTTCTTGATCCACGTCCACGAGCCGACAAAAGTATTCCACCGCTGTCACCAGTTTTGTTGCGGGGCCGGCTGGGACTTCTGATGGCTTGAGGGAATTTCTAGGTGGTTCGGTGTCCGTGCAGCCCTGAAGGACTCTGCTCGCGAAACGTGTAAAGTTAAATGAACGAAATGTCTTGTAACGAATAACTCAGAACTCAATAAAACTTATTAAACTGAACTAAATTTAATTGTCAAATGATTTAATATTATTTAGGAATAAGAAACAGAACGAAGATGTTTTAGGAATTGATAAAAACTGAATTTATTGCAACACGTCAAGTGCGTAACAACGTCACGAAACAAGCTCCTTCGTACGTTCCTCTTTTTATAAATAAAAATGTTTTATGTTTTCGAGCATTTAGGGAGGAGACGAAGACTAATAACTAATGTTGCAAAATTCATCATTAACTCGTTTCTAAATTGTTACGTGATGTAGCAGGGATTTCTGAGAAGGATGCGGTTGGGTTCGCTGCCCGTGGAGCGCTGATCCGCTCTGCACACGTTCGCCCTTGGTACCTGGCTCCAGCTTCTTCACGTGACAATTAGCAACGAATTAAGTAAATAAGCTGAGACCTATTTCTGTTATAATTTGGTTTCTATTTTAAAGTGAGACAAATTACAGAATACGTCTGATTGCTTTTGGCGTTAATCAACGAGTGACGATGTACAAAGCCGTTGTTATTCCGAAATAAAATGTAACATGTTTTGTTAATAAAGTTATCCAATTATAATAATAGTTTCTTAATTAATTATGTAACGAATTATTTGATTGGTTCTTCATTCATTAAGAACTAAATAATCAATATTATTTAGGGAACGTGTCTAATAGCGAATTCGGTACCTCGCACTGACTCTGCACTTGTGCCAGAAAATGACTTGGATTGATTGCTTCTGGTAGAAACGAAGATAGCTCTATAAGAATCAACCAATCGAAGTAATTTTTTGGCACCAGTGCAGAGTCAGTGTGTTCGAAAGCTTAAAATGGATATACACTAGAAACTAGAGATTAATTATGGACACTAATTGTTAGATTTAATTTGGTTTGTAGCACAAGAACATGTATTTACAGTCGTCACGAGATCACAATTACAGTTACTTTTAAATATATGTACAAAGTTACGGTTTAATAAATCTATTTATACGGAACGTTTAAACACACTTAATTTAATGAACTGATAATTATTAAGCGAGCGTTTGAGCGCGAAGTAAGCGGGAGAGCAGTGGTTACTCAGCAAATGAGTAACTTCACTTGAGTTAGAGCAAAGGTAAAGCGTGTAGCAAAGCAAAACGTGTTAATTGTAGCAAAGTCGCGAACAGAGAGAGCGATCCAGGAAATCGCGATCGATTTCCTGGAAGGAAGAGCCTTCCCCTTCCATCGATCGCGAGTCGATGGAAGGGGCCGTGATTTGCGCTCCACAGGAGCAAGCAGGCCGTTGCTACTGCCTAATTAGCGATGTGACTGGGAGATGTCGCCCGAATGCTAATTTCTTGAACACAGTGCGAAGTGCCGAATTCGCTATAAGTAGTGTTCATTGGAATGTTTTGTTCATAGTTTCGGGTGCTTCGCTTAACAATTTAAATTTGGCGCGTCTAAACTTAGCTATGCAGAGCCGTCTAACATAAAGCTATGTTCACGTGTTACCACACGGTACACTCTTAGAGCATATACTATGGAGGTCTCATTGAAAGCTTGAAACTATCGCCAACATGGTGCGAGAGAGAAAGCATCGTGCGAGAGAGAGAGAAGTATGAGGAACAATCTACCGTAATACGCCATGCGCCGATATCGTGCGAGAGAAAAAGACATGTGAATCTATACTTCTCTCGCCCGCACCAGTTCGCACATGTATTTCTCTCTCGCACGATATCGGCGCATGCGCATTACGGCAGATTGTTCCTCACACTTCTCCCTCTCGCACCAATTTGCACATGTATTTCTCCCTCGCGTGATGTTGTCGACAGTTTCGAGACAGTCATTCTAAGGCAATGAGACCTCCATGTATATATGCTCTAAGGGTACACTCAGTTGAAACGATTGTGGCCGATCGAGATTCAATTGCATTCGAGCTTTCCAGGGTTGGCTTTTTCTCATCGCTAACATTCTACAGTATTTCATGAACATGGTGAGGGTACTGTCAAGCCACAGGTTCCCGTCTAGAACATTTCTAATTCATGATGGAACACCACCGTGGCACCATCTGCCTATGATTGTCATAATTATATAAATCTGTGCGATCGGCTCTGTTCGCGATGCTATAGCATAAATGACACCAAGAATAAATGTCAAATGACTTTTATTGCAATGAACCTCAAGAAAAATCATAATAATTTTGACACTATAAACGATAAACTTGTAATGTCAAAGTAAATAAATCAACGGATTTATAATCGAAAACACAAAGAAATAAAGCGGTGTAACCGTAGACCGCGGGGTTACCGGGGGAACGGTGGAGGTACCGTATTGTCAGCTCAGGACGGTGGTCCAGGGCTGCCGATCGAATGATTGAACGCAGAGGTAGAGTGGAGTACGACAGTTTATTCAGTCTTAAATCTATGTACAAGGTATCCCGGTGTTGTACCAAGGCGCCTGGGGACGAGATTCCGACTGAGAATCTCGGGTCTGCTCCTGGTCGTCCTTCACGGTCGTCGTCCAACGGGCTCCGAAGGTTCGGGTGAGAATGCCGGGCCGAAAGGATTCGGTTTGAAACCGAAGGTAGGGGATCGTTGCGGGTTAAAGAGTTGGAACTCACCGTAAGGTTAAACAAGTTTATTCTATCCCGATCTGGATGACAGGCTTTTCGCGTACGGTCTCGATTGCGTGCTGATTACAAAGACCCCGTCCTCTTGCTTGTGGGAGTTCTTATAGCTAATTAGGGGCGAAGCGGGGACCAGAGGGGTCACCGCCTTTGGCCCACTTTTCGGCATTTTCGTGAGAACGCTGATAGTGCTGGCGGATCGTTGTCCGCTCTTTGGTGCTTGCGCATGATATCGGAATGCGCGGCGGTTGTAACTTCCAGTCGTTGGCTGGGTTACAACATCCCCCCCCCCCCCCCCCACCCCTTAAGGAAAGGGTGCTTAGGGGAAATTTTTACAATTATCGGAAATTTCCCCTGCGCCCTAGATTGTCGCAATCGCGGCGTATTCGCAGTCCGCGGTGGCTTCCCTAGTGGGCGCTGCGTTAGATGCGTTTGCTGATCTTATCTTCCCTCTTTTCGCTGGTCTGGGAATTTGTATTTTTCGGCGTAGTTGATAATCGCGTCTTAATAAATAGATGACAATTATGATCAGTATTATTATTACAATTGTTGACGTCGCTGGGTGTACAATTTGCAAGGTTGCTAATTCTAGGTGGTGATTATTTGCGTTGTTGGGTAGATCGGTTTCTACCCGGTTGAGCTGATTGTACAATGTTGAGAATTCGGATGGTTTCTTTAAGAGTTTATGTAATTGAAAACGCGTAAGGGGGTGCGCTTGTTCACCCCGTCGCGTCGCATTTATCGCTGCTGTTATGTCGTACCGTGGTGCCGTCGTCAGGTCAATCTCCTGACTGTATGCTGTTTTTCGTTTTTGTATTACCACGTCTTTACTTTGGACGTTACAATTTTCGTAACCCTTAAAATTCCTGTACTATTTATATCGACCCGATCAGGTTGTCGTCCGTCGCATTGGATAGTTAGTGTTTCGGGTTGATGCGCCGCGAAAATCCATGTTTCCGCGCGCGAGGTGTCTATCCACATCGTTTGGTTTACTGCGATGTGTTTTATTTCGCAATTTTTGGGGAATTCGTCCGAAGGTTGCAGCCACAAACTTGCTTCGCATTCGACGTCGTTATTTATATTATGCGCTATCATTGGTCGCTCGCAATAATATTGCGCGGCTACCTGTTTACATTTACCTAGTTCGTCATGATCTGTAAGTACATATTGGTTGCCTTTTCTATCGATGACGAGTATCAGTGTTCTTACGACTAGTAGCGCGAACGTGTTGTCTTGAACGTGGGTCGCGGCTGGAGTTGCCTCGATCACGTTAAAGGTTTGAGAAGAGATTAGCGGGACAGTTATTACTGCTATCAATGTGGACTTATCGAAATACGCGGTGACCGATGACAATTTTTCGATCACGTTAGTGTTTTCTCGATTCAGCGCTATAGGAAACGCGAGTCCGTTTGGGAGATGCTCTACGGCGGTTTGTAACAGTTTTGTAATTTGTACGCTAGCTAAAACGTTTGTGCTGATGACGCATCCTTTAAGGCCGGTGTAATATTGCAACACGTCGTCTACGTCCTGAGTCAGGTCGATTAGTAGGTCATTTAGTGTTAGGAAATGATCTAATAAGCTTGTTCTTTGTGTTTGTAGTAGTGAGATAGTCTCAATCCGCGCCTGTAACAGTCTCGTTTGTTTTGCTAACATCTCTTCGTTACGTTGTATCGTTCTTTCTGTGTCGTGTAGGCGGTGTAATGTGTTGTTAGTGATCTGAATTTGTTTCTTCATCGCGTTAGTTAGAGCGTTTTGGGTGTCGTCTAGTTGTGACAAGTGCAGATTAATTTGTTCGGCATCGTCGGCATTCATTGTGCCGAATATGGTTTTAGCTAGGGACCCTATTCTGTTAATAAACCTCGGCGTTTATTGGGTATATCTGTCAGCGTTTGCGACAATTGTTCTGCTTTCTTATATAGTTTCTCTGCTCTTCTAAGTAGTGCGTCTAGGTGATAGCTGCGCGTTTGGTGGAACGCGACCTCGGTCTCGCATCAGTGTTGTAGCTCATTTACGTAGGGTGCTAACTGCCGACTTCTTTCGAGGAGAGTGTCCGTTCTGAGGTGAGTCACGATTCTCCATGAATCTGTTACCATGTGCAGTTCCCCCAGGTGTGTAAAGTGAATCCCTGCTTTATGCTTAATCGGTGATATCGCATAAGAAGCTTGGCCGCCAGTCGGCGCCGCTTGGGTTCGGCCTATCACCAGTGCTATCGTCCTGAAACAGTGGAGCTGATTTCTACCCGTTCCTAGTTTCGGTGGAGTCGCGCCTACTATATATATCAGTTTTTCGCGCGATTTTGTTTATTCTAACCGTTCTGTTGATTGAGTATTTTCTTTTCTGTGCTACGCAGTATGTACTCCGCAGAGCTTAGAGTGGTAAGTATCCTTGGGTTTCTAGTTGGATTTTTGTTTGCTTTTGTGGGCGTGTGGCTATGATATAATAATAATATATTATTTTTTTTTATGTGTGTGTTAGATGTTAGCTGAGCGCCGCATCCCTGGCTATGTCTCCATTCAGGAGATGTGTTCGCTCCGTCAGGAGCGGGCGCTCCAGAGGGATGACCTTGTGGGAAGAAGGTACCCGTTGTGGGCCCTCAGTTCTGATGCATTTGGACTTTGTCGCTTATTCGGGGTTTCCCGAATGGATGAAGAAGTAAGTTGCCGTGATTTTTTAGCGTTTCCTTTTCTTCCTTGTGCGTTTTTAATCTAACATGATTTTCTTCCTTTTGTTTATAGGAGGAGGATTGGGGCCAATATGACCTATGATGTTGGCATCTTTTGTTATTACTATACTATTTTGGTGAATACACTTAATTTAAGCCAATGTCTGTGTATTCCCTTTTACTTTCCTTCATAGCCAGTTCCTTTCTCCCACATGTAGTTTTTAAGATTCGTCATTTTTATTTGTTGTTGAGTTTTTATTTTCCGAGGCGTTTTTATTTCGTTATTTACTCGATAAAATGTTTTAGCCTATTCGCGTGTGTGCGTAGAGTTTTTTCTCCCTTTTTTATAGTTACATTAACATGTGAATTTTTTTCTGTTATTACGTACGGGCCTACCCATTTATTGTCTAATTTTTTCGATCTACCGCTTCGTACGTGTTGCAGCCGAAAGCTAACGATCAGCTGTCGCGCGGATTTAAATGTGCGTGCGAGAGCGTGTAAACAGTATGACACACCGTCCGGTAAGACGGTTACCGACGTCACGCGTTTTTGCCCGGATTTCAGCGTTGCGCGCTTCTAGGAATCCGACCGTTAGTTCTTCGAACACCGCTTTGTTATCAACACGCTCTCGCACGCACGTATTGCAACCGTTTTGTCGCCCAGCGACTCCCACGTTTTTTGAACTTCTTCAAGACGGCCCTTCGAGCCCTCGCGCCCAGCGCCCGTGTACATAGCTTGTACATATCACTGTTCAGTGTAACTGCGTGTTTTGTGAGTCGTGTCTATTCGTGCTATATTTTGTGGAGTGTTCGTCCTCATTGTGAACGACACCCACGTGCCGAATAAAAGGTGTTAGTACCACTCGTTGGAGCGTATTCCTTCCCTGGCCCTACCAGTGGCGATCCACACCGCCTTCCACGGCAACGTTTAAACATTTGGTCCTTCGAGCCGGATTGTCGTGAAGAATGGCTCCAACGAACCGGGATGGAGACGACGAGGACACCACGACGTCACCTCCAAGATGGCAGTCGCTGGTGAAGGAAATTCGCCTGCTCCTCCAAGGGTCTGTTCGCCTCCTCGCTAATTTCAAAAAGATGGGGAGGGCGAATGCAGGGAGGAGAATGCAGAGGACCGTCTGGCCAAGCTGACCGAGACGTGGGCCCGGTGCGAGGCCCTCAACCTGCAGCTGGAGCTCCTACTTCCGGACGCCGAGAGGTCGGCGTGCCCGCTCGTCGCACAGGAGGAGTTCGCCCGTGCTGAGGACGAATATTGGGCGGCGCGGGATTTCTTGCGGGAAACCATCAGGGCTCTCCAGTCGCCGCCCACGTCGGGATCATCGGAGGCATCGAGCGTTGGATCGAGCAGAGGCCTTGCGCGCCTTCCGAGCATCAATCTGCCGAAATTCTCCGGTGAGTACCAGGAGTGGCCGAGTTTTCGCAACATGTTCACGTCGTTGGTCATCGGCAACTCGACCCTCAGCAACACCACGCGGTTGCAGTATCTGCACTCGGCGGTGGAGGGTCAAGCGGCCGAGACGATCGCCCATATCACGATTACCGAGGCCAATTTCGACACCGCGTGGGCCCTTCTGACTCAGGAATTTGAAAACAAACGGGCGATCGTTTCGGCACACCTGCGTGACCTCCTCACCTTGCCGTCGATGGCCGATGCTTCGGCCGCGGAGTTGAAACGGTTGCGTGCTCCCACCAACCGGGCGCTCTCTCTCCTCGCAAACCTGGGCCGCCCCACCGAGCATTGGGATGACGTCATCGTCGCTCTGACGACGATGAAGCTCGATCCCGAGCTGCTAGAGGAGTGAGAGCTCTCGCTTGGCGTGAGCACCGATCCCCCTTCCTACGCAGAGCTCGATAAATTCATGAAGACACGAATTCAATCGCTTGACGCCGCGCGCGTCGCAAAGGAATCCGCCAAGCCCGATCGCGCTCAGGCCGGGAAATCGTCGAGTGGTTCGGTCGCTCGGATCTGCACGACCAGCCCTGCGCCAGGCCTTTCGTCGGACCAGACGAAATCCCAATGCCCTGTGTGCCGGGCGCGGCACGCATTGTACCGGTGCCCGGCGTTCAAAGCCCTCCGGCTAGAACATCGCCGCGATCTCGCGGCTGACAAGCGCGTTTGTTTTAACTGTCTCGCGCCCGGCCACATGGCCCCGTCCTGCCCCGTCGCAGCCACGTGTTCGCGTTGCGGCCGCCGGCATCACTCGCTGCTCCATCCAGCAAACTCCGACACTGCCGCCGCGGGCCCTTCAGCCGACGGCAGTCAGCCACCCACGACAGCCTTAAATTCGATCGCGTCGCCCGCTAGTATCGATGGAGCGCCCGTGTTGCTGGCCACCGCGATCGTTGGTGTTCGGTCATCGGGCGGCGATTTGCTGACCGTCCGCGCGCTGCTGGATCAAGGGGCACAGGTGTCCCTCGTGTCAGAGTCCGTGGTTCAGACGCTGCGCCTCCCCCGACAACCACACGTGACCAATTTCTTCGGCGCTCTGGATGGCAAACTGGGTGCCTCGCAGGCTCAGGTGAGGCTGACCTTGATGCCGGCTGCGGGAGCCCCTCCGGCGGCCATTAACATCACCGCCCATGTGGTGCCAAAGGTGTCATCCTATGTGCCAGAGTGGACACCAACCACACAGCCGAACGTCTTCGAGGGCCTGAACTTCGCGGATCCAGATCCTTCAGCCCGTCGCCCGATTGACCTAATCGTCGGCGCCGATTATTTCGGAGCCCTGCTGCTCCCCGGGCTGCGTCGCGGTACCCCCTCGGCCCTGATCGCGCAACAAACCGTGTTCGGATGGATTCTCTCCGGTCCGACCGGTCGTTCGCCCGCCGCCGGTGCGTTGCACCATGTCACGGCCCAGTCTGTGACCCCGGAAGACGACGTACACGCGCTGCTTCGGAAGTTCTGGGAGGTTGAAGAGGTCACCGCGACCACGACCCTCGCCCCAGACGACGCGCGGTGCGAGCAACATTTCGCGAGCACGCATTCACGGCGGGAGGACGGTCGGTACATCGTGCGACTCCCCCTGAAGGCCGGACATCCACTCGATGTCGGCGATTCTCTGCCGCGCGCGACCGCGCTCCTGCGCTCACTCGATCGGCGCCTCGCGAGGGACGCGACTCTGGAGAAGCCCTATTATAAATTCCTCGCGGAATACGAAGCGCTCGGGCACATGGGGGAGGTCGCCGTTCCGCAGAGGGTCGACGCGACTCCACGATTGGTATATTTGCCCCATCACGCCGTGATGAAAGGAGCCCCCGGCGCGGACGCCAAGCTACGCGTCGTTTTCAACGCGTCGAGCCCGACGTCGAACGGGACCTCCCTCAACGACCATATGTTGGTCGGCCCGAAGCTGCAGCGCGACATACTGGCCGTGCTTATCCAGTGGCGCCTCCCTCGCTTCGCCCTCAAGGCCGACATCGAGAAGATGTACCGGCAAATCCTCGTGCACCCGAGCGACGCGAACCTCCAGTGCATCCTGTGGCACCGTCGCCCTGAGAGCGCGCCCACCACCTTTCGACTCCGGACCGTTACTTACGGCACCGCCTCCGCGCCCTATCTAGCCATGCGAGTCCTTCAGCAGCTGGCTACCGACGAAGGAGGGCAATACCCGCGAGGGCGACGGATTCTCGAGACCCAATTTTACGTTGATGACGTACTTTTTGGGGCGGACGAGGTCTCGTCGGCACTCGCGGATCGCGATGAACTCTGCGCTTTGCTTGCGCGGGGAGGGTTCGTGTTACGGAAGTGGGCGGCCAATCATCGGTCTCTTTTACCGGACAGTGCGACTCCGGCCACATCCGAGTCGCCAGTCCCCTGTGCCCCGGGGGGCTCGGATTCACATTCGGTTCTGGGGATTCATTGGATTCCTCAGGCGGACACGTTCCGCTACGTGATTGGCCCCCCTTCCGCCCCCGCGACGACAAAGCGCACCATCCTGTCGGTGGCAGCGCGTCTGTACGACACGCTCGGCTGGATATCGCCCGCGGTGGTGGTCGCAAAAATCTTATTGCAGGACCTATGGATGCGAGGTGCGGACTGGGATGCTCCGCTTCCACTGGACGTGCTGCAGGGATGGCAGGACCACGTCTTGTCCCTTTCCCTCTTGGAGACGTTGCGCGTCCCGCGCTGGTGCGGACACGACGCCTCCATTGCAGTCTGCGAGCTACACGGCTTCGCCGACGCGTCTTCCAGGGCCTACGGCGCGGTCGTCTACTCCAGGATCGTTCGCCGCCACGGGGAAGCAGCACACGTCACCCTCCTTGCTGCCAAAACGAAGATCGCGCCGGTGCAAACGATGAGCATTCCCCGGCTGGAGCTGAGCGCCGCCGTCCTCCTCGCGCGTCTTCTACGACGAATAACTTCAGAAGCCCCCTGGCCTCCCGCGACGGTGCACGCCTGGACAGACTCTCGCGTGGTGCTGGCGTGGCTTCAGCGTCATCCCTCCCACTGGAACGTATTCGTCGCAAACCGCGTGTCGGAAATCCAGTCCTCACTGCCGGCGGCCGCGTGGCGTCACGTTCCTACGCAGGACAACCCGGCCGATTGCGCTTCGAGAGGCATGCACCCGCGCGAACTAATACACCACGAGCTCTGGTGGAAGGGACCGGCGTGGCTTCCGCTGGCACCATCGGCGTGGCCAGCGTGTTCGGTGTCGGAGGACTCGCGATCGGTCGAAGAGGAGGCGCGACGGATGGTGACCCATGTCACCACGTCGCTCCCTCCCTGCCCGTTGGCCCCCTTGCCGGCCAACGTCTCTCAATACAAAAGACCCCGTCCTCTTGCTTGTGGGAGTTCTTATAACTAATTAGGGGCGAAACGGAGACCAGAGCCACCTTTGGCCCACTTTTCGGCCTTTTCGTGAGAACGCTGATAGTGCTCATGGATCGCTGTCCGCTCTTTGGTGCTTGCGCATGATATCGGAATGCGCGGCGATTGTAACTTCCGGTCGTTGGCTGGGTTACAACAATTACCATTACTTTAAATAATTGAACATTAGAAGTAAGGCAAAGGGGATTCTAACTCAGGGCCTCTGAGGGGAACGCGGGGGCGGGGGGAGCGCGGCGGAGGGAAACATGGGCGCGGGGCCTACGGGGAGAGGAAGACCGGTTGCGCGCGCACGAGCCGCGGAGCGGGGGAAGCCGCGATGATGGAGGGGATCACTCCAGGTCGAGCCGCCGCGGAGACCTCTCCAGACCGGACCCACCGCCGAAAACTTTTGAGACCTGACCAGAGGGAGTGAATGACCCCCGAAAACTTTTTCAGACCCCGATCCACCACCGGAAATTTTTTCCGAAGGGGGAATGTCCTTGGCCCACCGTCGGAATATTTTTCCAAACCATTATGTAGCTGAAATTGTTTTAATAATTTATTTTTATCGATGATGTTTCGGGCAATGTTGGGAAAGATCGACGTTTTACGAACCACATATTCGGAGGGTTGGAAAGAGACAGAGCATCACTTTTAAGGCTAAATTCGAGGGAGAGAAAGAGACGGCACTACATAGTGGTACATTCACATTTTATTCTAAAGCTACCAGTATTTCGAAGCGTTCCGATTTAACGTCGCGGCGTATCATGTAACCTCCGGAACAGTCGCGCGTGATGACATCATTCAACGGCGCGAAGAACGCTCGAACGAAATAGAATTATACGACATCTGGAGAATTCCGAAACGTCGAATCTTAAAATTATGTGACGAGGAGGAGGACGGGTAAATAAAATGGAGAAATAATATAAGTTTAAGATATATTGTTACAAAAAAAAACTATAAATTTAGTAAAAAATATAGAATAATAAAAAAGAATATAAATATTGTCACGTCCGGGGAGGAGGGCTTTAAGGACGATGACACGGGGGTAAATGTCAGGCGAGAATGCAAAATTTAGCACACTGAGGATTGATGGAATCAGGCGAGAATGTCGTAATTCAGCAATCTGAGGATTGACGGAATCAGGCGAGAACGCAATAATTCAGCACACTGAGAATTGGTGGAATCAGGCGAGAATGTCATAATTCAGCACTCTGAGGATTGACGGAATTAGGCGAGAATGCAATAATTCAGCACACTAATCGACCAGGGAAGGATTAAAGGCGAATAGACACCCGGGGGACACCCGTTAGAGCACTTTGTTTTGTTTTGTCTCGGTAATTGCATTCGCCATTGCATTCAAATAAGAAATTCACGTAATACTTCCGCGAAATTCGCCTAAACACACGGCTGTATACGGCTCGTGCAAAAGAACGTTAGTAAACAAGGTAGCCAGTTTCGCGTTCGCGGACCGAGATCAGCTGTTGCTGCACTTTGTTTTGGTTAGGGAATCTCCGCGGCTGAAGAATAGACACAATAATTTGAAGCGAAGTTAAAATAAGAATTGTTTATTCAATTCGAAGCACTTTGATTTGCCATGCACTGTTATCGTGATGGTGGTTATAGTTTATAATTATGTGTTGGACGTTAAGCATTGAAACATAACATTTATAATATTCATAAGCAATAGTTATATATATATATATATGGACATGAAATACATTATATGATGATTAATTAGAATGACATAAGCAATAAGCGTTAATAAGACAAAATAATATAGAAAAGCAATAAGCGTTGATAATACAAGTAATAAATGAAAGAATAAGCGTTGATAATAAAAAGATAATGAAAGCAATACGAATAATAATACAAAAATTATGTGTACGCAATAAGCGTTAATAATATAAAGATAATGAAAGCAATACGAATAATAATACAAGAATTATGTGTACGCAATAAGCGTTAATAATATAAGTAATAAATGAAAGAATAAGCGTTGATAATACAAAATAATATGAAAGCAAATATAATACAAGAATGAATGTTGGTGATATGCAAGGTATTAAATGTAATTATAAAAGCTTACAATGATCGATGAGAAGTTGTTCGTTATACACTGTTTTAATGATACTGTTCCTTTCGTGGATTTGTTTCGTCGAAAGAGGACTTCTGTCTCGGTCCCCTCGTATTTATATAATCTGTCTATATCAGGGACAGAGATCTAACCCAGACCTTCTCCGGACAACCTCCAAGCCTGTGCATCGCCTGCATTTCTATCCAAGCTTGTGCGTCTCCTTCATTTCTATCCGAGCCTCTGCGTCCCCTTCATTTCTATAAGCTTTACATAAAAATTCTAATTAAAAAATAGTTTGCTGGTATAAAAAAATATATTATTTTGTGCATGCATTGTATAATTTCTAGAAACTTGTGCGAAAGAAAATGCTTCTCTGTCGAACCTTCTCCGAACAACTTTCAAGTCTGCGACTCTACATAAGAACATTTCAAATTCGGACAACTTACTTTATTTGACACTTGGCACTTGGTAGGTTATTTATAATATCTCTGTCTAGCTGTCAGATTACAACAACATGTTACGCGATTGGTCGAAACCCACATCCAATGAGTGCCGTGCCTGAAAGACATTTCCTCACCCTTTCATACTCCCCTCTTGCCTAGAAGTGTAGGACGATGACGATGACGAGACGATGCTGAATCTTTAGAACATAAAATTCAGCAAATTGCAACTTTATATCGAAATATCTCAGCTCATAAGGCCCGTAGGAACAAAACGAAGACACTTTTCTTATGTAAATCAAACCCAAGCTATCCATTAAGACCATTCAAAATCTAATCGGATCAGCCGTTATTGAGATTCGGAAATCTCAGGGTTCATGATAGCGAGTCGTGGCGTAATAGAGCCACTCTGTGTCTCGCGCTGCGCATATATATATACTTGGCGCGAGACACTACCGTGTCTCTTGATTGTCGCGGGGGTACGCGCGGTATAGGCCTTGACCTATTTAATAAATAAGTCGCAGTAGGATTTCCGGGGTTTTTACAAAGGTGCGTCTATTATTAGACGCGTTTCTGTCACGTACACCAAGTTTTCGTCGTAATTATACTTCCGGGGTTTTTATGACTGTGAATTAATATGCTCAACCCATCGAATGGATTTTGGGAGTTTTAATAGGAATGGGGTAATTGTGGGCTTGACTTGGAGGGTCTTAGAGAAGGGGTGAGACGTGGTCTCGATTTAAGAGGTTTTTGGGATGAGGGACTTGTTTAGATTTAGTAAGAGGGAGGAATTTGTGCCTCGTAGGGCGAATAAGTGAAGGAGATTTCGTACTGACCATCTTGAGATGGGGACCGCTAAGGTACATCATCAAGGTGATCAGCGATTGGAGAAAGGGGGTAAGAGTTGAGTTTGAAGGTTTTGGTGGAGTGATTTTGATAATAAGAGATTGGTTTTAGAATAATACCGTGCGAAAAAATGGTGGGGCCTCACAATATAAAAGAATATATAATATAAATATAAATATAAAAGAATATATAATATAAATATAAATATAAAAGAATATATAATATAAATATAAAAATAGAAAAATATATAATATAAATATAAAAATAGAAAAATAAAAAAAACGAAAAAAATTATGGCGACGACGGCGACGATGGTGGTGGTGGCGTCGACGACGACGACGACGTGGTGGTGGTTGCGGTAGCGGGTCGCGGACGTCGATCCAGGGGGGTGATGGGCGCCGTGGCCGCCGCAGGGGCTCCATGCAGCGATATAGCACCCATGGGCGCCGCACCCGAGCCGCCATCGCGGGGCCATTAGCCCGCTGCAGCTCCTAGAACATACACACTAGGATGGAGTGAAAATATACGGATTTTTTTTGGTGGATTTTGGAAATGGAATAGCTCCCAAAAGTTGCCTTATTATATAAATAAAAAAACCGCGAAAGAACGGTTTTCTACATCTAAGTTTTGAGGTGCCCCGAAGGTCTTAAAAAATCAGAAATTTTTAGTTTTTCTTCTCGTTTTTATTTTTTATTTATTTCATTAGAAAAAAAGAAACTTGTGGTTACATCATAAAATAAACCTGAAAATGGAAGAATACAAATTTGCTTCCTCTGGCCTAGATTAAAGAGATATCACAAAGGCCACAAACTTCAAGGCTTTTTACAACAAATTTGTGAAAAAAGTAATTTAGTTGCTTTTGTACGCTTTTATTAAGATATACTTGGAAGTGTTTTTTTAAATATTACAAAAAATCGAATGTTAAAATTACATCGCATAATCTCTCTTTGTTTCGTACGATGGCATATTTTTGCGAGATAAAAGCCTGCCTCTTATAAAGCCATCGCGTTTCTCATGCCCGCAGACTGCTCCTGAAGCCTCTGTCACTAGCTTGATGCATCGTTTAACTGCTTGGGTGTGACATGGGAATAGAGTTATGTTGTCTTCTATTTCAAACCCAAATTCAACAATGCCTTTTAATTTTTCAGCAGATAAATTTCGAGTTAAAGGTGGTTCAGTGATCTGAGACTCTTGCCAAGCAATGATTTCCGTATAATCCGAGGCCTTAAAATTGAAAGAAGGTATTTTCAAATTTCGAATGCCAGTTATTTCTCGAAATCTTGCTTTTAAAATACGACGAAAGCCTAGTTTTCTAATATTCTTCCTTTCATCTGCAAGCATAACTATAAGAATATTTTCAGGATGACCAAAATATCCATTTTTTGTATTACGGGATCAATTATCCTTTTTAAGTCATCGCTAAGATAACGGCTATAATTAATGGTTGACCACAAATGTTTTGCTCCTTTTGTGCAAAAAGGATTGCACTTAATTTCAAACCACATCCGGCCGTATACTTTCATCACAAAAGTTGCCAAAATTTTCAAATTTTCACACGGATGAATCTTAGCTGCGTATAAACGTAAGATTCTATTTGCTGTTGTGATCCATCTAGAATGATTTACTGGACCTGGATCCCTATTTGATAAATCGGAAGAGAATATTCCTGTCGAAATTGCTGTCATTATATCGAGCAGATATTTTTGGTCTGTACTGAGATTTTGGTTAGTTATCCTAGGAAGTGCCGTAGATATAATTTCAAATTCAACTGTAGGGAGTTTTTCGCATCGTTGGAGTTCAGTTCCTATTTGACCTGAGAAACAACGGGGCCCTGCTGTTTGGCCATCTAAGTGCAGCATTAAATGGCACAGAGGTAACTCGTTTGCGTGAAGTTGGCAGACCAACCATTGCAGCGGTCTGTTAAGATTCTGTTCTAAAAGCCGAATGACACCTCCTTTGGGCACCGTGTTTACAGCAGTTCCATCACAGCCAACAACAGATAAGAAAATTACGTCAACGGATTTGCTATTTAAATAATTAATTATGGCAATTTTGATGTTTTGCGCTGACCCTGATTGACAAGTTACGTGGCCAAAATAATTATCGCCCGGTTCGGACACGAGAACATAGTGTTCCACAATTTGTATTTGTCGGTAGTACTTAGACCCTTTCTTTTCCACTGTCATTGTTTTATCTCTTCTTCCATCGAAATAGAGACCAAGAGTGGGCTCCGTTCCCCCGTCTTGATTTAATTCAGATCGCATTTTTGTTCTTTAACGTCGAACCTTAGAACGATCTACTATAAAACTTTTATCATCTGATGTTACAACTCCAAAATCTTGTAGCACAGCAGACGCTCTAATTGCAGCAGACCGATCAGAGACTCCAGTACGGTCGCAAGCGAGAGCAAGGGAAGGGAGATTAACTCGCATTTGTTTAGATGGTGGTTCGAGAATGTCATCTTGCAGTGTCAGACCTTTTTCTGGTGGACCAGAGCGAGATATTTGTGTTAACTCTAGGTCTATTAAATCTGACACATTGGTAATCCGATTTCTAACTGATGTGCGTCCATGGCTACAAGAAGGTTGCTGAAAAACCTCGTCTCGCTGGGCGAGTGATAAGTCTCTTTCCTTTCTCTCTATTCTATCATTTTCTCTTTTGGTTGTGACTAAATCAATGGACCCAATCATCATCTTTCTCTCTGTTCTTTGATCAATTAGAAAAGCTATTTCCCGTTTCGAAACTCGGCGATTTTTTTCACAGGTACACATACTGTCTCCAATATTTTTACATTTGCAGCTACAAATGTCAAACAGTTTTTTTTAATTTTCTTGGAATATTCTAATTTTTATCTTATAATTTTCATTGCCCTGGCGTTTCTTGTATGGCTTCATTAAGATTCTATACTTATCATGGTAGGCCCTAATCATTTGTAGAACCCTTTTATGAATTACTACTGGGATAGATGCTTTCTCCCAAATTTGACGAATTTCGACGGCAACTCTTTCTGATATTTCTAATACCATAGGTTCTTTCGATGTTCTTTCTGGTTTAAATTCCTGTTTGATAAAAAGGTAATATTTCATAACATCGTGGTAAGTAGGTAGTTTGTTGGGCCACAACTCTTTTGGGGTGCCAAATATGGGGCAATTAGTCCCTTTCCTAGTCTTTATGTGAGCCATATTGTAGTTATAACGAACTAGCATAAAGTACTCGGCGTTGCCGTGACTTATTATATTTATTTATTGCTGTATTCCACCCGCGAGAAGCGCTCGGCCTGGTCGCCGCCTGGCGATCACGTCGCGTACTTTCCATCGCAAGCCGGCCGAGACATAACTTCTTTATGCACATACAATTTTTTTCACAGATTAATTATATTTTACATCATAAAACATAGCCTATATTCGTTATTGCTGTTCAAGGATACTGTAGTTGAAATTCCGTAATAATTGGTTCAGTACATTTTGAGATTTTTGGGAGCATACAAGCAAACGTTGTAGTTTTATTATAATAGAACATCTGACCTTGTCTGATGTTCGGATATGGTGGATAGAAGTTATTTCACGGTCATAGAAGATTTTTAATGGAAGTACAGCCACCTGAGGCCAATTGTGGTGAACGTCTCAAATCTACGTTTTTTTTTGTATAAATATTCCGATTTTCATCACGGTGGGGGCACCTCAAAACGTTAAGCGAAACAAAAAATATTTGAGGAGTAGTTGATCCCACTCCCCATATTTTCCCAGGTATTCCAAACCATTTATCGAAAATTAATATTTTCACTCCAGCCTAATACACACACAGACACGTCGATATAATTTTGACACATAATAAACATCAAATGTATAAAACAATGCAAAGTATTACATACCTGCGGAGGCGGCGACGACTGCGGGGACTGCGGCGGCGACCCCCAGTCGCTCGACCACGTCGGTGACGGTGGTGGCGAGTTCTAAAAAGATAGAAACCCACGAATGCCTGGTTTAATTTCACTCGGTGTCAACGGTTAAACGCGATAAATATAAAAAATATTGATAAGTACATACCTCGGGGTCGCACTCCGGGGCAATCCTGAATATTATTCCCATTGTAACTTGCACTTCAAAAATCCGACTGTCACCTGTCACAGTTTGAAGACGCCTGGTCTCGCTACATCTCCTGGCCCTCCCATCACGAAATGAAGAAGTGTGTGTGTAGCTTTGCAAAGTAAGATGCCTTTGTTCTTCGCCATCTTCATTACAGGCCACTTGCATTTTCGCTGACCACCCTCTCCTTATTGATACACGTCTTCTTCCCCTTCTTCTTTGGTACATCATTCGACTAGATCACACCACTTTCAACGTGAATCGAACGTGTAATGAACCACTTTGATTATGTATCGAACATGCATCGAACGTGTATGGTACCACTTCGAACATGCATCGAACGTCAATCGTACCACTTCGAACGTGTATCGAACGTGCATTGGACATGTAATGAACCACTTCGAACATGCATCGAACGTCAATCGTACCACTTCGAACGTGTATCGAACGTGTATTGGACATGTAATGAACCACTTCGAACATGTATCGAACGTCAATCGTACCTCTTCGAACGTGTATGGTACCACTTCGAACGTGTATTGGACGGGTAATGAACCACTTCGAACGTGTATCGAACGTGTATGATACCACTTCGAACGTGTATTGGACGTGTAATGAACGACTTCTAAATAATTACAACTATTGTCTTAATCTAGCGTACATCACATGTAGGAGATTAGGTTGGGGAAGGGTGAAGAAAAAACATTTTCATATACATTAAAAAATTGATTATATTTTATGCATTTCTCTAGTGATAGACCACCAGTTGAATATTTTAAATACATTTTGCATGGCACAGTGTTCCACGTGTCTGCCACATCGCAGAGTATTAAGGGGGGAGACCACTGTCTCAAATCTGAAATTTTTTACATTTTCTGAAAGGTGTATGTTTCAAGAATGTTCTCTCCAAATTTGATGAAGAAATTCGTAAAATTGACGGAGATATGGTGTTTTTCGTGAAGCGGTGTCAAACGCGGGACTGAGCCACGCGGAACTTTGAACGCGATTTCCTCAGAATGACATTTTTCAACCGCGTTGACAGTCTACAGAGAAAACTATACGTCCAATTGGCATGATCAAGGACATTAATTGTACGGAAAACCCGTCGCTATTACGTGACGATCAGAGATTTTCAATTTTCGACCTGCTTCTATTTTGTTTAGCAACATTTCCCCACTTTTGTACCCCGAAAATACGACTTTTTTTCAGTGGTCCGCCATTTCGTTATTTTTTACAAATTCGACATTTTGCGATCGTCACGAAATAGAGGCAGGCTTCTAGTTTCTAAATATTATTGTTTTTTTGAATTTCGATGAACCATATGGTCTGGGGACTGTCAACGCGACTAGCATGTTTTTTCCGGAGCGCAAATTTTGACGAAGTGTATACAGAAAACGGATTTATGAATTTGATTAAAAAAAAATTTTCTAACCCTTCGATATATACACTGTTCACTATACTAAGCAATAAATTGATTTAGTTGCGTTGTTTGGTTGAAATAAATTCCCGAAAATACCCTTACATTTCGGGCCGAGACAGTGGTCTCCCCCCTTAACTACATTTAGCTTATTTAGAGATTTGATATCCTCGTAGTCAATGTCCAGCGTCTCAATGACCTCGCCCGCTCTCGTATTTTCATCCAGCAAATCCGCAAGCCAGTCGCGTTTCTGCAGCCCTTTAACGTATACGATATGGGATGTGTCATCTTCTTCGTCGATCGCATCAGCTACAGCTTTCGAAATTAGCCGTTTAGCCATACTGTATGGAACGTCTCCATCGTCCCAACGTAGTCCATGATGTTATGCAACCAACCATCGGATGCTTGATTTGTCGGATTTTGTAAGAAGATAATGCGGCATCGAACTCCCAAAAATATAGTGCGAGAGAATTGTCCCCTTTCGTAGGGTAGCCACTTCCTTGACGACAAATCTTCCATCGACGATGAATCCTTGCAGGTCAACAAATGTTGGCACGACCATTATCGGTACAATTTAGAGGTCCGTTCGCTTTCAAGACAAACGGGAGAATGCAGTTTTTCTCGTAAAGCATCTCGATTTTCACGATGAAATTTTTTTGCGAATTTGACACATGAGGGGGCGGGCAAGTAGCGTGGCAATTTAATTTATTTTGCGCACCACGTTTGTCAACGGATTGTACTCAACCACTCGATCGTGCAGAATCAGACAGTAGGCCGTAGTATTTACCGGCACATTCTCTTTACACTCGAATTCTATGCGCACATCCACTGTACCATTCTTGATCGACTCATTTTGTCGCGAGCAATCAATTACCACGAGGGGGCCAAATTGTAAAAATTCAGCCACGGTGAATAATGCCTCGTTGCAACTATGTCCATAATACTTTTTACCGAATTGCGTATACATATGATACAAGATGGCATGCTTATTCTTGTCAAAGTCCAAGTTCATGTCATCGTATGGATAAAATTCTGAGTTGAGAAAAAGTTTTACATTGGTCAATTTACAGTTGTTGAACTTAGTAACGTCTTCGCTCATCACATTCCTTCGACCAGTCTGTAGAGCAAGGATCACGCGCGGCTTCTCCAGCTGTGCAGATGGCTTCACGGCCCAAATGCTCAGGTTTTGTCCACTTTCCAAAGTACGTAGCAACGATAGCTTATTAATGTCGTTCAGCGTCACATGAGGCATCCGCCATTGTAGTTTAAGTAATTCAATTTCTGGTTCCAACATCGGTGATCCTATCAGAGCATTGTTGTCGTTGCGCGAGCGTATTAAAATCAATTCATGGCGCGAATTAATAATCATGCGTTTGTAGTTCTCGCAAAATCCCAACAAATATTTGAGCGGGACGCAAAAATTGAAATGATTTTTCACTATTAGCCCATCGCGTCGTTTCAAACCCCATCCAGCATTCTCCATATTTTTGTCTTCGTCAGATGTCATCGATACATAATTTTTAAGCGTGCTAGTTATTCCAACGTTTCTGTTGCTTTTTCTGTTGATCCCCTCTAGCCAATCGTTTTGCTAGATGAGTTCCCGGACCGCAAAACTGGTATCCCGGAATATGTAATTCGATAGGTAGCGCGTTTATCGCCCGATTTAACAAACCACAGCCTTTCTTTACTCTCGTCGGTGACATTCGCCGCAGTTTTTAATCAATGGTGCTGGACCGTCGATATGCGTTCGCTGCCAAGGGCGATTATAATGCTCCAGAGACCCACGATACTGTCGAACCACAGAATCGGCTTTTATACGCTCGGGGAGTCTGTCCCACAACTGATCAATGTGTCTCCCAAACTCTCGGAGTAGAATAATCTTTGGTATATATTTCAACTGCTCAGAGGTTATGTCTCGAATATCACAATTATCCGACTGGTCCAGAAGCATTTTGAATACTGAACTGTTTTGCTTCGGTGCGGACCTATAAATAGGGCGCTTCGGCGTATCAAAATCATTTTTCACAGTTCGCGGAGAGGATGCGATTCCTGCGACAACCTGTGACGATACGCGTGACAAATCTTGATGATAAATCACGAGTGATGTCTTCGAAAACAAGACGCAGACATGGTAGCATGCTACCAAACACTATACGCTGCGTCATTTGTGGCCCATCAAATTGTGGAAAGACCAACGTGCTGGTGAGCTTGTTGGAAAGTCCTCACGGCGTCCGCTTCGAGAAAGTGTACTGTTAAGGTTAAAGGAGCCAATTTTGTATTTTCGCGCTCTATTATGTTTCACGTGTAGACCACAATATACGGGGAGCGGGCATGCGGCTCCAAGCGCGCACCGAAAAGCGTTTCCGGGGGCATCGGCGTCTTACGCAACCGGCACGCGGAGGAAGTGGTCGCTCTGTACAATTGATATATTTGTTTCTTTTGTTATTACGTTTAATACATTTCTCTTTTCAAGAAACCCTCATCTTATTAATAAGACCATAACAGGTTATGGGCCCAGGAGAGATAGGGTGACGCGAGATTTGTCAGTTAATAACGTACGTGTGGTTGGAGAAGAGAACGATTCGCTATAGTGGTAACAGTTGAGTGTGCCTACACGTGGAATTTTTCAACGCAACGTCCAACAATGGAGACCGGCATTAAGATAGAAAAGCTACGAAATGCTGAGAACTGGCGGCAGTGGAAATTTGTGGTCGAAGTCCTGCTTGACGATGATGATCTGCTTGGTACGTGCAACGGCACGCTTATAAAGCCGGAAGAAGGAATAACGAACTACGAAGACGAGCTCAAGCAGTGGGCCAAGGCGAACAAGAAGGCGAAACGACTTATAGTCACGACGATTGAAAGCGAACCACTGAAGCTAATAATGAACTGTGAAACTGCGTGTGAAATGTGGCAAAAGTTGTGCAGTGTGTATGACCTGAAAAGCGAAGAAAGTCTGTCTTTGACGCAAAAACAGTTCCTCGATTTTAAATGGGACACGGCGGTCGGTGTTGCAACTAATTTTTCGAAGGTTGAGCAACTGGTGCGGAAAATGATAGCACTTGACGGTGAGATCTCAGACTCGATGGTGATCTCTCGAATTCTCTCGACGTTACCGCCGGTGTACCATCATTTTCATACTGCGTGGGACAGTACAGAAAGTGCGAAGAAAACCTTGAAAAATTTAATGGCTCGATTGATGACAGAAGAATCTCGTGCTATAAAAGATACACCGGAAGACACCGTGGTCGCCTTGATGTCGAAAGCAAAACTGAGTGAACAAGCGCGAAAGAACGTAAATGTGAAACGATCCGTAGAATCGCGAAGTGATGGACACAAGTCAAAACCGACTCGGTGCTACTCGTGCGGTAGAACAGGACACAGACAGAAAGACTGCAAAGGCTGTTATATATGCGGTGAAAAAGGGCATTTTGCTAGGAACTGCCCGAAGAGAGACGAGAAGAACGATGCGCAGCCAAAGGATACGGACACGAGGAAGTTGTCCTTCATGGTCAACAGGGTCGACTACGAGCGTCAACTCGACACAGGCAGAAACCACACAGACGAGCACTGGGTGATCGATTCTGGAGCGTCCGATCATATGACTCATCACGACGACTGGTTTGTTGACATCCAACGATTCGAGGTACCTGTACGAATTAGAATCAGTAACGGCGAGCAGTTGACGGCGCTTGGTAAGGAAAATATAAACTTTGAAACACAAGTCGAAGGAAGACGGTTCGTCGGCACATTACGCGATGTATTGTACGCTCCGAAATTGAATGTAAACTTACTTTCTGTAAACAAGGTCGCGAAGAAGGGTATAGATTTCTCGATATCAAATAGCGGAAAACAATGTATATTCACAAAAAAGGGAACTATTGTTGCTAAAGGATTAGAGTACGGACAGCTTTATCGACTCGACATGCGTATTTTGTTGCCTAAGTTCGCTAACACGGTGAATAAACTAGATTCCTTGCAATTATGGCATGAGCGACTCGCACACCAAAATAAACGGCACGTAAAGGTCTTCTTACAGAACCTTGGAATAAATGTAGAAGTTGATAAGGAGTTCTGCGACGCCTGCGCTATAGGAAAGCATCACCGGTCTGCTTTCGGAAAGAAAGAAAACAAGGCTTGCGCTCCAAGGGAAAGGGTGTACTCTGACGTTTGCGGTCCGATGGAAGTAGATTCGTTGGGAAAAAATCGATACTTTGTAACGTTTAAGGATGAGTATACTAGTTTTCGAATAATATATTTCTTGCGTCAAAAATCTGAAGTCGCGGAGAAAGTTAAATGTTACTGTAATGAGATCAGAAACCAGTTCGGTGAAGATATTAAAGAGTTAATTACAGACGGAGGGAGAGAATACATAAATAAAGATGTTACCGATTTTTTACGCGAGAAAGGAATAAGGCATGTCGTGACGATCCCATATACGCCAGAGCAAAACGGCGTTGCCGAAAGAGAAAATCGAATCATTGAAGAGGCAGCAAGGTCAGTTTTGTATGCACAAAATGTTTTTCCGAAGTCGCTGTGGGGAGAGGCGATAAATTTCGCTGTACACGTTTTAAATAGAAGTGGCCCCACAAGAGTTGCAAACAAAACGCCTTACGAATTATGGTTTAAAAGGAATGCTTCTGTGAATCATTTTAAAGTTTTCGGCACGGAATGCTTTATTCATATACCTAAACAGAAAAGACGTAAACTAGATAGGAAAGCAGTACGAGGGTTTCTTGTCGGGTATAAAGAAGATCTGAAGGGATATAGGTTATATGTACCCGAGAAACACGGAGTCATTGTGACTCGCGATGTTACATTTAAAGACGAAAAACTTTCGTCCTGCTATGTAAATATTGAAAACAAAAGCGTCGATGATGAAAAAGAAAGCGAGGATGAGAAAAACGAAGTCGACACCTCAGGAGAACATGATCGTAAACTACGTGACCGGACAAAAATTAAAAAACCGGAATTTTACGCAGATCCAATAGCGCATTTTGTAGAGGTAATTCCGCGAAATTACGAAGAAGCAATAAATTCCGCAGATTCAGAAAATTGGAGTAAGGCAACGAGGGATGAGATGAATTCCCTACTTGAAAATGAAACGTGGATCTTGGTAGAAAGGCCGGAAAACGCAAAAGTTTTAAACAATATGTGGGTATATAAAATGAAAGAAAACGTTGATAATAATGAACTGATACATAAGGCGCGATTAGTAATAAAGGGATGTTCGCAACGTGAGGGCACCGACTTTAATGAAACGTTCAGTCCTGTAGTCAGATACGATACACTTAGAGTCATGTTACGTATAGCGACGATTAAGAAACTATATTTACGACAGTTTGATATCAAAACCGCATTTTTGTACGGAGATTTGAGTGAAGAAATCCTTATGCGACAACCTCAAGGGTTTGACGATGGCTCAAGCCGAGTATGTAAACTGCAGAAAAGCTTATATGGCCTCAAACAGGCACCAAGGTGTTGGGGCGAACATTTTTCAAATTTTTTACGGGGTTGTGGTTTGAAGGAGACCTTGGCAGACCCTTGTCTGTACGTACGCATAAGAGATAAAACTATTCTGATGTTAGCATTATGGGTTGATGACGGTCTAATAGCTGGATCATGCGAAGAAGAAATCGGTTTCTTTATAAGTAGGTTATGCGAAAGATACAGAACAAATGTTTTTTTGAATGTAAGGAAGTTTGTTGGCATGGAAATTACGGAAACGCGAGATGATTCGATTTTTGTAAATCAAGAAAGCTATGCAAGAAGAATAATTGCAAAGTATGGATTGAATGAAGCGAAAACTGTAAAAACACCGATAGAAAAAGGATGGAATGCGTATGATTCGAAAATGGCTGACAAAAGAGTGCCATATCGCGAGGCAGTCGGAAGCTTAATGTTTCTTCAGATTGTAAGTAGACCGGATATCGCTTTTGCTTTAAATGTTGCGTCTAGAGCACTTGGAAAACCAACAGTGGCTCACTGGAACTTAGTCAAGCGAATTATTAGATATTGTTACGATTTTGGTTGGGCATAATATAAATTTACTGAACAGCAATGATAACAGAACATGAACATGGGGGGATAACAAGGAAAGTAGAACGGTAACGAATACAATCAGTAATTAGCGTAATAGGATATCGAGACGTCTGCTGGCAATGGCGGCTGACTATCGAATGACAGCTTGACAGGCGATCGTCCCGATCGCCTTCTTCTCGCTGTCTCTTGTCCCGCTCGCGAGCACCAGTGAGCCTTGGATTCCCATCCAAGGGGTGTTCGCAACACTGCTCCCCCCCCCTGGAGAAGCGGTCGTCCCGGCCGCTGCAGTTCCTTCATCTCCTGTAGCCGTACCCTGGTCCGGAAGGGTGGAAAGGACGCCGTGTGGCCCCTTCCGTCCGCTGCCTCGGCATTCGCCTTCCCGCCCAGGGGAAAACCACTCCAAAAACCCTGGACAAGGCGTGGGTACGTGGGTCTTCGCGCCTCCGCCCTCCACTTGCGTCTTCAAACTTGCGTACTTCTTTCTTGCGCGGTCTTCCTCTTCTCCGACGGCGCATCTTCTTCGTGGGCAGAGACGGATGAGGCTTCCTGTTCTTTCGGGGGCCGGGGCTCCTCGTTTCTTTAGCCGTCGGGAGGCACGGCGTGTCTCGTGCGACGACTCGGCAGTCCAGGTTCCCTCGAGGCGGTTCCTCCGGGGCTCCAACGGCGAAATCCCGCGACGCTCCGGATCATCCCTAGGCGGTTCCGCTCCGTCCGTCGCCCCTCAGCGGTCCGGCCGGTCCCAGGCTGAATCCCGGCTCGCCCTCGACTGCATCCAGATCCGTCCTCGACTGCATCCAGATCTGTCCTCGACTGCATCCAGATCCTGCGCGTCCCTTCGCTCCTCGAAGTTCCCTTGCGAAGAAAACGTTGTCCTCATTAGTCAGGAACCGCAGACAACCCGTTGGGGCTGCACGAGCCGGAAGACCAGAAAGGAGGGCCGAGCGCGCAAGCAGAGGATCGCAGCTAGTCGCAAGCATGCAAGCGGCCCAGCCCCCAGTCCAGCCACCCATCTCGTCAGCCCTGGCCGCCTTCCTTTTTTTTCTGCTCGATGGCCCCATTCCTCTTCTTGGCCTCCGGTGCTGACCCAGGGAACCGACCTGTGCGTCCCGGCAGCGCTCCCGCCTTCGCGACATTCCCTCCAGCCGATCCAAGCACCGCTTGTCCGCCTGGTGGTTGGGAATGCCATTTCCCTTCTGCTGTCCACCCATCCTCCTATTCCTTCCTGGGTCCCCCGCGAGAACCTCCACCCCGGCCGTGCCGGGGGGCACGTAGGGGAACCTCCAGGGGCTAGCGGGGCGCTTTCACGTATGTCCGCACCCCGCTGCGGACTGCCACGCTATTATGGCACAGTTGGGGAACCCGGGAGCGCGCATCCAGGCTGCGGTGGCGGTCCCCTGACACCTTGTCCCTCGTGGTGGGGTCTCGTGAACCTGAAACAGACTCAAGAGCGGGGGCTGGGCTACGCAGGCAGCCCAGTCCACCAAATTAGCTTAAACTAATCTTCTTTCTTGAGTCTTCCTTTGATCCTGTGATCCTTGGAAATTTTCATTCTTCCTGGCATCGTCCTTCGTATTTCGCTAGGCGACGCAGATGAACTACTTTACACTTCTTTCTTGGTGTCCGCTGGATCCTGTAGACGAGGTCGTTGATCCTATCCACTACCGTGTATGGTCCTTCCCAGTCGGTTTGAAGTTTCGGACATTTTCCTTTCACTCTTCGTGGTTGGAACAACCACACTTGTTCTCCAGGTTGGAATTCCACGGCGTGAACACGGCTGTCGTACCACGACTTCATCTTTGAACTGTAGACGTCCAGACGGCGTCGAACGAATCCGTGGATCTTCGTCATCTTCCCTCGGATCCATTCGGAGTAACCCTGCTCGACGTCCTCGTCCTCTTCCACTTCGGGGGGCAGCCCTCTCCATAGCTGCAGGGGTAGGCGAAGTTCCTGGCCGTACAGGATCATCGCTGGTGTCAGTTGCGTAGCCTCGTGCCGTGCTGACCTGTAGGCAAGGAGGAACATGGGGATCCACTCGTCCCAGTCCCGCTGGTGCTCCGAAACGAACATCGCGAGGTATTGAAGCAACGTTCTGTTCAGGCGCTCTACCAGCCCGTCTGATTGGGGATGCAGGGGAGTTGTTCGTGTCTTCCTGACTCCAAGCAGCTTCAGCAGTTCCTTGAATACGGAGGATTCGAAGTTCCTTCCTTGGTCGGTGTGTATCTCCAAAGGTACACCATGTCGACACACTACGTTGTGCAGGAGAGCTCTTGCCACTGTGACAGCTCGCTGGTCTGGCATCGCGATTACTTCCGGCCACCGGGTAAAGTAGTCCGCCACGACCAACATAAACCTGTTCCCGGCCTGGAACCTCGGGAGCGGACCGACAACGTCCAGGGCAAGCCTCTCAAACGGAGCTCCCACGTTGTACACCTTCAGGTTCCCTGCTCCCCTCTGACGTGGTCCCTTCTTCGCCGCACAGGTGTCATACCGCCGGCACCACTCTTGAACGTCCTGTCGACACGTTGACCAGAAGAACTGTTGACGAATCTTCGCTAAGGTCTTGTTCACTCCAAAGTGCCCAGCTGCTGGCGAATCGTGAAACTCCCGCAAAACCTCTGCAACCCTTTCGCGCGGTACCACCAAAAGCCACGAGGCCGCTGTACCACTGTGGGACTCCCATTTCCTAAAAAGCAAACCTTCATGAACCTCCAGCGAGTCCCAGATCGACCAGTAAAATTTCAATTGCGGGGAGAAACGAGCAATGTCCTGCCAGCCCGGCTTCTCCCCTTCCCCCTTCTTTTTAAGGATGAAACCAATCTCTTCATCCTTCTCCTGGCTTAATTTCCACTCGTTCCTGTTGTCTTCACAAAATATCCTGTGAATCCTCTTCGAGGAAACTTTCACTCCAGCTTCTTTCTTCTCCAGTCGATCGCAGTTTTTACAGTCTTCCTCGATGCACGGTCTTCGTGAAAGTCCATCCGCGTTCCCGTGGGCTCTTCCTGCGCGATGGCGAATCTCGAAGTCATATTCCTGGAGTCGCTCGATCCAGCGGGCGACCTGTCCTTCGGGGCACTTGAAGGTCAGCAGCCAGCGAAGCGCCGCGTGGTCCGTCCTTATCAGGAATCTACGACCATAGAGGTAGTGGTGGAAATGCTCGACCGATTTCACCACTGCCAGCAACTCTCTCCGGGTGACGCAGTAGTTCCTCTCTGCTTTTCCCAAGGTTTTGGAGAAGTAGGCTATGACCTTTTCCTGTCCTTCGTGTTCCTGTGAGAGGACGCCGCCTATGGCAAAATTAGAGGCGTCCGTATCCAGAATGAAGTCCTTGTTTATCACCGGGTAGGCCAGTATCGGCGCCCCGGTGAGCCTCTTCTTTAGCTCCCGGAAAACCTCCTGGCATTCTTCGGTCCATTCGTAGCTCTGTTTGGCCTCGGTGAGGCGATGCAGGGGCTTGGCGATCCTGGAGAAATCCTTCACAAATTTCCGGTAATAAGTGCACAATCCTAGGAAGCTTCTTAATTCCATGGCGTTCTTCGGCTGCGGCCATTCCGAGATGGCTTTGATCTTCTCCGGATCCGTCTTGACCCCTCTCTCCGTTACGATATGGCCCAGATACTTAACTTCCCGGCAGAAGAAAGAGCACTTCTTGGGGCTCATCAATAGTCCAGCCTGACGCAAACGTGAAAACACCGTCCGTAGGCGCTCGAGCTCCTGCTCAAAGTCGTTCCCGTAGATGATGATGTCGTCCAAGTAGACCAAGCAGATCTTCCAGGTCAGGTCTTGAAGCACGTCTTCCATCAGCCGCTCGAAAGTCGCAGGGGCGTTGCAAAGTCCGAAGGGCATCACCTTGAAGTGCCAGAGTCCCGTTCCTACTGAAAACGCAGTTTTCTCTCGGTCCTTCTCGTCCATAGAGATCTGCCAGTAACCACTCTACAAGTCCACGGTAGAAAACCAAGAAGATCCAGCGAGAGCGTCCAGTGTATCCTCAATACGGGGCAGAGGATACGAGTCCTTTTTCGTAATCTCATTCAGGCGTCGGTAATCCACGCAGAACCTTAAGGTTCCATCCTTCTTCGTAACAAGGACGATCGGAGAAGACCACGGGCTTCGCGATTCCTCGATCACGCCCTGTTTCAACATCTTCCTGAGTAATTCCTCTACTTCCGCTCGTCGGTGTAGAGGCAACCTCCGCGGTGCCTGCTTGATGGGGTGATTATCCCCGGTGTCGACACAGTGCTTCACCCGGTCGCAGTTCCCGATCTGAGTCGAATGCGTGGCGAAAACATCCTGAAATTCACAAAGAAGCTCAGCAAATAGCTTTGTCTGTCCTCCGGACAAACCTGACGAGCAGCGTGTATACAGCTCTTTCAAATGCTGGGGGACGACCGTTTCGCTTCCTTTTTCCAGTTTCTCCTTTTCGACGGCCGGCTCTCCGAAGCGTATCTCCGGTTTTCCAGGGAGGCACAGCACATTCCGGGATAAGTCGATGCTGCAGTGGTGCCTCCTCAAGAACGCCGCTCCCAGGATGCACTTTTCGACCATGTCGACGACGTGGAGGTCTTCTACACTCAAGTGTCCTCCAACGCCGACTTCCAGGCTCACCTTGCCGAACACTTTCAAAATTTTTGGAGGGTTTAGCCTTCCGTTTTTCCGAGTCCCGTTCTCGCGATTCCGACGCAGGGCGGCGAGACATCGCCTCCACGGCCTCAATCTCTAGCGCCCTGGTCACTGCGGCTCTTAGGGTTGTGAACCCGCCGAGACGCAGTTCCCGCTGCATAACAGAGCTCGACAACGCTGTTATGAACTGGGACGCGGCGAGTTTGTCGCGGATCTCTACCGGACAATCGGCAAACGCGGACTGCGCTAAACGCTCAATTTTGGTGGCGAGCGAAGAGATGCTTTCATCCCTCCGCTGCCGATGGCTCTGGAAGAGTACGTAGTTCAGATTTGAAAGATTCCTCGCCCCGTAGCGGAATTCGAGCGCGGAAACCAACTCTGCGAAACTTTCGCATTGGGCCGCGGAGAGCGTCGTAAGGACGCTCCTCGCTGCACCTCCCAGGGAAGCGATCAAGGCTGTCGCCTTTTTCTGATCGTCCCACCCATTTGCGCGCGCGATCGTCTCAAATTGTACTTTGTACTCTTCCCACGAATTTTTCCCGTCAAATATCGTCGGCTTCACGGCGTACCCTAAGCTAAGGACGCTCGATCCCGACGAAGGGGCAGCGGCGGGCGCACTAGCGGGCGTGGGAACATGCGCTGGGGGTACACTATTAGCAACTCTATTCTCACTGATTTCACTTGGCACAACCTCCCCACCCCGAGGGCCCGCGCTGCTACCACCTGAGCTATTCTGTAATGAAGCGGTTACGACCTGAACCCGCTCCTCCAACTCCGCCATCCGCGCCTCAAAAGCTGCCTGCGCCTGGCGGTCGGCAGCCTCCCTGCGTTGATCTTCCCTCAGCCGGCGGGCCGCATCATCCCTCCGCTGCTCCTGCAACTGCCCTCGCACTCAACGGGCGAGCCAGAGTGGGGAAGTGTCCATTAAAGCCGGTAACCCATATTGAGGCGTCCCCGGTCGCATCATTAAACCAGAAACCCATCTGGCGGTACGGCTCGGAGATAATCACCACGTCGACGCTGAGCTGGGACACATTCTGCTCCATGATATGCTGAGCCAGCCGGCACCTATTCAGATTAATTTGGGCCACCCTAAGGACCATTTGGGGCACCGGCATTCAATCCTCCGTATCCCCGCGGCTCCGTCCTGGGTTTTATCCTGTTGTACGGGCATGCCAGGGATGCTGTAACATGAGCGGCCCTGGGTCCCGAAGCTCCCTCTTTTATGCAGATACCACATCTAGGGGGGTTGGAGCACCGGCCAATGGGATGGTCACCCGCCCCGCATCTCCTACACAGTTCGCTACCGAGTTCGACCGAATTACAGTCCTTGGCCATATGCCCGAGGAGGTGGCACCTAAAACATCTGGTAAGTCGGGGCAGAGCCCTAGCCTTTACCCACGTAAGGCCGGACCTGAATCGAACCACCTCCTGAGGGTTCTGTAGTTCGTTCGTGGGGACATCCACGACTGCAGTCTGGGTCCCCCTCTGCCCCAGCCTTAGCATTTTCATCCTTAGTAACTCAGGGGCCACTTTGATCGCGCCGCCAAGGTCCCTCAGGATTTCAGGGGCCTCCACCATCGGGTCCAGGTCCTTAATCTCCATGGATGTTCTGTTCTGGAGCGGGGAACACACCAGCTCGGCGCCAATTTTATCCCTAATATTCTGGGCTAGGGCTTCCGATTTGGTGTTCTTTTCCACCTCAAGAAGGATATGGCCCAGGCGAGTCTTTTTGACTCCCTTCACCCCAGCCAGAGTCTCCCTGCCCTTGGATAAAAGGAGCTTGTACGTATCGATGTACGTAGACGTCGGGGCTACCTTCACTAAAACCGCCTCCGGCCTTTTCCTCACAGGAGGTGGGGGTTTCGGGGAGGTTTTCCGCGCCACCTGCCCACTTCGGGGGTTTCCTCTACTGTAGTCTTCTCCACGGCCTTGCTGACTGCGTTGTTGCTGTTGTCGGGGCCCCTGTGTCCCCTGAGTGCCCGGCTGATTTTGTTGCCCACAAGTCTGCTGGAGTAACGGCCACTGGAGCGGCGGTGCCCCATCCTCCTGGGGATGTTGTACCCCCTGCTCGGCCCCCCGTGCAGAATCTAACTGCGCCCTCTGGGCCTGCAGGTCCCTCCTCCTCTGCTCCCGACGGGCCCTTTTTGCCTGGCCCTTGGTCAGCGTCGGCCTCCATTGGGTACCCCGTTCTTGCTCCTGCTCCTGCTCCATAGGCTGCGGTATACTGGCGGCGGAGTCGGGGTACCTACCCGCCTCCATGTGTTCCTCGCCCATTGGGACCTTCCCCGTCCCTCGCCCCACATCATCAGGGTTTACTGTCCCCATAGCGGGCGCACCCGTCACCACCTCAGCGTAGGCCCTCTTCTTATTCAGGTGGGCCCTATCTTTGTCCTCCATCGGGGATGTCCGTACCCGCTTCGTCATCTGTTGCTTCCCCCCCTGCGGGGAATACTCTCCCTCTCGGCGGGGAGTACTGGGTCCCGCGGTCCACAATGGTCTTCTTGGGCCTCTCTACATTACCAGATGCCTGAGACCTGGGGAGCAAGGGTTTATCTGGAACTAGGTCAGCACCACCTCCCGTCGTAGGGATCTTCGCCAGGACCTCCTTCAACCTATCAATTGCCCGTGCGGCTGACACCTCAGCCACCACGGTTGACGCCCTCTCACAGCCATGGGAGATTTTGGTCATAAATCCCAGTACCCATTTCGCGGAAGCGACTTTGGAGGACGCCTTTCTGGCACTGAGCTCCTCAATCGCCTTCTCACAAAGTCCCACAACAGCATTTAGCCTTGTGGCTACTTCCGCCAGGCGTCTACCGGTCAAGTCCTCCTTAGTACTGTCTCCAACGGGGACATCCGCCGTCACCCTAGTCATCTCGGGGGGGTTCATGTGGACCATAGGGGCCATGGCCACACTATCGATTAGCTCCCAATCAGACGCACGTCTATTTGAGCCACCCTCGGCGCGAGAGGCCGAGCTCGATCTCCTTCTAGTCACCGCGCTATCCACCTCAGTCCGATCGACGGGGACCATCAGATCCTCCAGATCCCCCATCTGGGGGCATGTGGCCCTGTTTGTCCCCTCGGGTTTGACCGCACTGTCACACTCGACTTCAGGGTTATCCCCTGAGCCGTCACAAGGGGAGCCCCTCTTCGTCTCGCTCTCCAATCCGACCTTAGGAGGCAGCTTGTTCCCAGACGGAGGGGTCCTAGCCAGGGTTCTCCCTCTGAACACTCCCTGGGGTGAGATCTCGACAATCTCCGTGGGGGACATCGAGAGGGCACCGCCTTTCCCGAATCTCTTCTCATTGGCGGGCGGCGTCTCAGGGATCAGCCACCCACCCAGGCTCGGAAGGCATCCTCTCGGTCTTTCTCGTACTTCCTCCTTCCCAGATTTCTGTGTCTGATGTGAGCAGTCCGCCGTCATATTGTTCCTCGCGTCAGTCCATATCATATCCATGTCGTCGTCAAAGTCCGTGTTGCCAAGTCGAACAGCTGTAGCACTTACCGGGAGATCCTCCCGGTTGGCACCGGCCCGCCGCTTCAGCTCGGTGTCGTCGGGCTTACCCAATCCCAATACGCTGCCGACATCACGCATGGGGTCTGTCTTTATACCAGATTTCGCCGTAGTGACATCCGAGGCACGGCTAATATTTGACATAAATCCATGTATGTCTTTAAGGGCGACGGCCCCACCGCCCAGCGGATTTCACCCGACTCCGACCCAGATGCAGTGGCCGCAACCTACCACCGGAAAAAATTCCGAAGGGACCACCGAGCGGTCGCTTGGTCCTGTCCGGTCCCCAGCGGCGATCTCCTTACCCTACTCCCAAATATCGAGTCCCCTCCGGAGGGCCCCACCCGTCCCATCGCAAGAGCGATGGGGGGGAGGGAACCACCCGAGGGGCACTATCCTTTCCCATAGATGACACTAATACTTTACATTTCTTTAAGAGGTTTCCCCGTACGCCGACCTGACACAGTGCAAGGATATACCTCACCATCAGGTACGTGCCGGTATTGCTGTTGGATTCGGATTCCCCGTGTCAGGCGACCATTTTGTTTCAGGTACCGCCGCTGGTTCGCGGATCATGGCCGACCCTTAGCCAGGAAAGCAGCATCCCCCAGTGGCAGATATGCGCGGAAATAATTCCGTGCACACCGCCCGAAGGGGAACATAGCCGCTTTCCCAGAGCCCCCTCTCCACGCTCAAGGCGGTCGACCCTGGAGGGGGTACCTACCTACCTACCTACCTACCTACCTACCTACCTACCTACCTACCTACCTACCTACCTACCTACCTACCTACCTACCTACCTACCTACCTACCTACCTACCTACCTACCTACCTACCTACCTACCTACCTACCTACCTACCTACCTACCTACCTACCTACCTACCTACCTACCTACCTACCTACCTACCTACCTACCTACCTACCTACCTACCTACCTACCTACCTACCTACCTACCTACCTACCTACCTACCTACCTACCTACCTACCTACCTACCTACCTACCTACCTACCTACCTACCTACCTACCTACCTACCTACCTACCTACCTACCTACCTACCTACCTACCTACCTACCTACCTACCTACCTACCTACCTACCTACCTACCTACCTACCTACCTACCTACCTACCTACCTACCTACCTACCTACCTACCTACCTACCTACCTACCTACCTACCTACCTACCTACCTACCTACCTACCTACCTACCTACCTACCTACCTACCTACCTACCTACCTACCTACCTACCTACCTACCTACCTACCTACCTACCTACCTACCTACCTACCTACCTACCTACCTACCTACCTACCTACCTACCTACCTACCTACCTACCTACCTACCTACCTACCTACCTACCTACCTACCTACCTACCTACCTACCTACCTACCTACCTACCTACCTACCTACCTACCTACCTACCTACCTACCTACCTACCTACCTACCTACCTACCTACCTACCTACCTACCTACCTACCTACCTACCTACCTACCTACCTACCTACCTACCTACCTACCTACCTACCTACCTACCTACCTACCTACCTACCTACCTACCTACCTACCTACCTACCTACCTACCTACCTACCTACCTACCTACCTACCTACCTACCTACCTACCTACCTACCTACCTACCTACCTACCTACCTACCTACCTACCTACCTACCTACCTACCTACCTACCTACCTACCTACCTACCTACCTACCTACCTACCTACCTACCTACCTACCTACCTACCTACCTACCTACCTACCTACCTACCTACCTACCTACCTACCTACCTACCTACCTACCTACCTACCTACCTACCTACCTACCTACCTACCTACCTACCTACCTACCTACCTACCTACCTACCTACCTACCTACCTACCTACCTACCTACCTACCTACCTACCTACCTACCTACCTACCTACCTACCTACCTACCTACCTACCTACCTACCTACCTACCTACCTACCTACCTACCTACCTACCTACCTACCTACCTACCTACCTACCTACCTACCTACCTACCTACCTACCTACCTACCTACCTACCTACCTACCTACCTACCTACCTACCTACCTACCTACCTACCTACCTACCTACCTACCTACCTACCTACCTACCTACCTACCTACCTACCTACCTACCTACCTACCTACCTACCTACCTACCTACCTACCTACCTACCTACCTACCTACCTACCTACCTACCTACCTACCTACCTACCTACCTACCTACCTACCTACCTACCTACCTACCTACCTACCTACCTACCTACCTACCTACCTACCTACCTACCTACCTACCTACCTACCTACCTACCTACCTACCTACCTACCTACCTACCTACCTACCTACCTACCTACCTACCTACCTACCTACCTACCTACCTACCTACCTACCTACCTACCTACCTACCTACCTACCTACCTACCTACCTACCTACCTACCTACCTACCTACCTACCTACCTACCTACCTACCTACCTACCTACCTACCTACCTACCTACCTACCTACCTACCTACCTACCTACCTACCTACCTACCTACCTACCTACCTACCTACCTACCTACCTACCTACCTACCTACCTACCTACCTACCTACCTACCTACCTACCTACCTACCTACCTACCTACCTACCTACCTACCTACCTACCTACCTACCTACCTACCTACCTACCTACCTACCTACCTACCTACCTACCTACCTACCTACCTACCTACCTACCTACCTACCTACCTACCTACCTACCTACCTACCTACCTACCTACCTACC
>CAWLCU010000362.1:182500-185000 GCA_963855975.1 Andrena chrysosceles | reverse complement strand
CAAACGCAAACGCAAACGCAAACGCAAACGCAAACGCAAACGCAAACGCAAACGCAAACGCAAACGCAAACGCAAACGCAAACGCAAACGCAAACGCAAACGCAAACGCAAACGCAAACGCAAACGCAAACGCAAACGCAAACGCAAACGCAAACGCAAACGCAAACGCAAACGCAAACGCAAACGCAAACGCAAACGCAAACGCAAACGCAAACGCAAACGCAAACGCAAACGCAAACGCAAACGCAAACGCAAACGCAAACGCAAACGCAAACGCAAACGCAAACGCAAACGCAAACGCAAACGCAAACGCAAACGCAAACGCAAACGCAAACGCAAACGCAAACGCAAACGCAAACGCAAACGCAAACGCAAACGCAAACGCAAACGCAAACGCAAACGCAAACGCAAACGCAAACGCAAACGCAAACGCAAACGCAAACGCAAACGCAAACGCAAACGCAAACGCAAACGCAAACGCAAACGCAAACGCAAACGCAAACGCAAACGCAAACGCAAACGCAAACGCAAACGCAAACGCAAATGCAAACGCAAATGCAAATGCAAATGCAAATGCAAATGCAAACGCAAACGCAAACGCAAACGCAAACGCAAACGCAAATGCAAATGCAAATGCAAATGCAAATGCAAATGCAAATGCAAATGCAAATGCAAATGCAAATGCAAATGCAAATCTAAATGCAAATGCAAATGCAAATGCAAATGCAAATGCAAATGCAAATGCAAATGCAAATGCAAATGCAAATGCAAATGCAAATGCAAATGCAAATGCAAATGCAAATGCAAATGCAAATGCAAATGCAAATGCAAATGCAAATGCAAATGCAAATGCAAATGCAAATGCAAATGCAAATGCAAATTCAAATGCAAATGCAAATGCAAATGCAAATGCAAATGCAAATGCAAATTCAAATGCAAATGCAAATCTAAATGCAAATGCAAATGCAAATGCAAATGCAAATCTAAATGCAAATGCAAATGCAAATGCAAATGCAAATGCAAATGCAAATGCAAATGCAAATGCAAATGCAAATGCAAATGCAAATGCAAATGCAAATGCAAATGCAAATGCAAATGCAAATGCAAATTCAAATGCAAATGCAAATGCAAATGCAAATGCAAATGCAAATGCAAATTCAAATGCAAATGCAAATCTAAATGCAAATGCAAATGCAAATGCAAATGCAAATCTAAATGCAAATGCAAATGCAAATGCAAATGCAAATGCAAATGCAAATGCAAATGCAAATGCAAATGCAAATGCAAATGCAAATGCAAACGCAAACGCAAACGCAAACGCAAACGCAAACGCAAACGCAAACGCAAACGCAAACGCAAACGCAAACGCAAACGCAAACGCAAACGCAAACGCAAACGCAAACGCAAACGCAAACGCAAACGCAAACGCAAACGCAAACGCAAACGCAAACGCAAACGCAAACGCAAACGCAAACGCAAACGCAAACGCAAACGCAAACGCAAACGCAAACGCAAACGCAAACGCAAACGCAAACGCAAACGCAAACGCAAATGCAAACGCAAATGCAAATGCAAATGCAAATGCAAATGCAAACGCAAACGCAAACGCAAACGCAAACGCAAACGCAAATGCAAATGCAAATGCAAATGCAAATGCAAATGCAAATGCAAATGCAAATGCAAATGCAAATGCAAATGCAAATCTAAATGCAAATGCAAATGCAAATGCAAATGCAAATGCAAATGCAAATGCAAATGCAAATGCAAATGCAAATGCAAATGCAAATGCAAATGCAAATGCAAATGCAAATGCAAATGCAAATGCAAATGCAAATGCAAATGCAAATGCAAATGCAAATGCAAATGCAAATGCAAATGCAAATGCAAATTCAAATGCAAATGCAAATGCAAATGCAAATGCAAATGCAAATGCAAATTCAAATGCAAATGCAAATCTAAATGCAAATGCAAATGCAAATGCAAATGCAAATCTAAATGCAAATGCAAATGCAAATGCAAATGCAAATGCAAATGCAAATGCAAATGCAAATGCAAATGCAAATGCAAATGCAAATGCAAATGCAAATGCAAATGCAAATGCAAATGCAAATTCAAATGCAAATGCAAATGCAAATGCAAATGCAAATGCAAATGCAAATTCAAATGCAAATGCAAATCTAAATGCAAATGCAAATGCAAATGCAAATGCAAATCTAAATGCAAATGCAAATGCAAATGCAAATGCAAATGCAAATGCAAATGCAAGTGCAAATCTAAATGCAAGTGCAAATCTAAATGCAAATGCAAATGCAAATGCAAATGCAAATGCAAATGCAAATGCAAATGCAAATGCAAATGCAAATGCAAATGCAAATGCAAATGCAAATGCAAATGCAAATGCAAATGCAAATGCAAATGCAAATGCAAATGCAAATGCAAATGCAAATGCAAATGCAAATGCAAATGCAAATGCAAATGCAAATGCAAATGCAAATGCAAA
>CAWLCU010000362.1:120000-177500 GCA_963855975.1 Andrena chrysosceles | reverse complement strand
CAAACGCAAACGCAAACGCAAACGCAAACGCAAACGCAAACGCAAACGCAAACGCAAACGCAAACGCAAACGCAAACGCAAACGCAAACGCAAACGCAAACGCAAACGCAAACGCAAACGCAAACGCAAACGCAAACGCAAACGCAAACGCAAACGCAAACGCAAACGCAAACGCAAACGCAAACGCAAACGCAAACGCAAACGCAAACGCAAACGCAAACGCAAACGCAAACGCAAACGCAAACGCAAACGCAAACGCAAACGCAAACGCAAACGCAAACGCAAACGCAAACGCAAACGCAAACGCAAACGCAAACGCAAACGCAAACGCAAACGCAAACGCAAATGCAAACGCAAATGCAAATGCAAATGCAAATGCAAATGCAAATGCAAATGCAAATGCAAACGCAAACGCAAACGCAAACGCAAACGCAAACGCAAATGCAAATGCAAATGCAAATGCAAATGCAAATGCAAATGCAAATGCAAATGCAAATGCAAATGCAAATGCAAATCTAAATGCAAATGCAAATGCAAATGCAAATGCAAATGCAAATGCAAATGCAAATGCAAATGCAAATGCAAATGCAAATGCAAATGCAAATGCAAATGCAAATGCAAATGCAAATGCAAATGCAAATGCAAATGCAAATGCAAATGCAAATGCAAATGCAAATGCAAATGCAAATGCAAATGCAAATTCAAATGCAAATGCAAATGCAAATGCAAATGCAAATGCAAATGCAAATTCAAATGCAAATGCAAATCTAAATGCAAATGCAAATGCAAATGCAAATGCAAATCTAAATGCAAATGCAAATGCAAATGCAAATGCAAATGCAAATGCAAATGCAAATGCAAATGCAAATGCAAATGCAAATGCAAATGCAAATGCAAATGCAAATGCAAATGCAAATGCAAATGCAAATTCAAATGCAAATGCAAATGCAAATGCAAATGCAAATGCAAATGCAAATTCAAATGCAAATGCAAATCTAAATGCAAATGCAAATGCAAATGCAAATGCAAATCTAAATGCAAATGCAAATGCAAATGCAAATGCAAATGCAAATGCAAATGCAAATGCAAATGCAAATGCAAATGCAAATGCAAATGCAAATGCAAACGCAAACGCAAACGCAAACGCAAACGCAAACGCAAACGCAAACGCAAACGCAAACGCAAACGCAAACGCAAACGCAAACGCAAACGCAAACGCAAACGCAAACGCAAACGCAAACGCAAACGCAAACGCAAACGCAAACGCAAACGCAAACGCAAACGCAAACGCAAACGCAAACGCAAACGCAAACGCAAACGCAAACGCAAACGCAAACGCAAACGCAAACGCAAACGCAAACGCAAACGCAAACGCAAACGCAAACGCAAACGCAAATGCAAACGCAAATGCAAATGCAAATGCAAATGCAAATGCAAACGCAAACGCAAACGCAAACGCAAACGCAAACGCAAATGCAAATGCAAATGCAAATGCAAATGCAAATGCAAATGCAAATGCAAATGCAAATGCAAATGCAAATGCAAATCTAAATGCAAATGCAAATGCAAATGCAAATGCAAATGCAAATGCAAATGCAAATGCAAATGCAAATGCAAATGCAAATGCAAATGCAAATGCAAATGCAAATGCAAATGCAAATGCAAATGCAAATGCAAATGCAAATGCAAATGCAAATGCAAATGCAAATGCAAATGCAAATGCAAATGCAAATGCAAATGCAAATGCAAATTCAAATGCAAATGCAAATGCA
Organism: Andrena chrysosceles; assembly: GCA_963855975.1. Lineage (NCBI taxonomy): Eukaryota > Metazoa > Arthropoda > Insecta > Hymenoptera > Andrenidae > Andrena > Andrena chrysosceles. The sequence goes on along the minus strand of CAWLCU010000362.1, from coordinate 175,728 downwards.
AATGCAAATGCAAATGCAAATGCAAATTCAAATGCAAATGCAAATCTAAATGCAAATGCAAATGCAAATGCAAATGCAAATCTAAATGCAAATGCAAATGCAAATGCAAATGCAAATGCAAATGCAAATGCAAATGCAAATGCAAATGCAAATGCAAATGCAAATGCAAATGCAAATGCAAATGCAAATGCAAATGCAAATTCAAATGCAAATGCAAATGCAAATGCAAATGCAAATGCAAATGCAAATTCAAATGCAAATGCAAATCTAAATGCAAATGCAAATGCAAATGCAAATGCAAATCTAAATGCAAATGCAAATGCAAATGCAAATGCAAATGCAAATGCAAATGCAAGTGCAAATCTAAATGCAAGTGCAAATCTAAATGCAAATGCAAATGCAAATGCAAATGCAAATGCAAATGCAAATGCAAATGCAAATGCAAATGCAAATGCAAATGCAAATGCAAATGCAAATGCAAATGCAAATGCAAATGCAAATGCAAATGCAAATGCAAATGCAAATGCAAATGCAAATGCAAATGCAAATGCAAATGCAAATGCAAATGCAAATGCAAATGCAAATGCAAATGCAAATGCAAATGCAAATGCAAATGCAAATGCAAATGCAAATGCAAATGCAAATGCAAATCCAAATGCAAATGCAAATGCAAATGCAAATGCAAATGCAAATGCAAATGCATATGCAAATGCAAATGCATATGCAAATGCAAATGCTAATGCAAATGCAAATGCAAATGCAAATGCAAATGCAAATGCAAATGCAAATGCAAATGCAAATGCAAATGCAAATGCAAATGCAAATGCAAATGCAAATGCAAATGCAAATGCAATTGCAAATGCAAATGCAAATGCAAATGCAAATGCAAATGCAAATGCAAATGCAAATGCAAATGCAAATGCTAATGCTAATGCGAATGCGAATGCGAATGCGAATGCGAATGCGAATGCGAATGCGAATGCGAATGCGAATGCGAATGCGAATGCGAATGCGAATGCGAATGCGATTGCGAATGCGAATGCGAATGCGAATGCGAATGCGAATGCGAATGCGAATGCGAATGCGAATGCGAATGCGAATGCGAATGCGAATGCGAATGCGAATGCGAATGCGAATGCGAATGCGAATGCGAATGCGAATGCGAATGCGAATGCGAATGCGAATGCGAATGCGAATGCGAATGCGAATGCGAATGCAAATGCAAATGCAAATTCAAATGCAAATGCAAATGCAAATGCAAATTCAAATGCAAATGCAAATCTAAATGCAAATGCAAATGCAAATGCAAATTCAAATGCAAATGCAAATCTAAATGCAAATGCAAATGCAAATGCAAATGCAAATCTAAATGCAAATGCAAATGCAAATGCAAATGCAAATGCAAATGCAAATGCAAATGCAAATGCAAATGCAAATGCAAATGCAAATGCAAATGCAAATGAAAATGCAAATGCAAATGCAAATGCAAATGCAAATGCAAATGCAAATGCAAATGCAAATGCTAATGCAAATGCAAATGCAAATGCAAATGCAAGTGCAAGTGCAAGTGCAAGTGCAAGTGCAAGTGCAAGTGCAAGTGCAAGTGCAAGTGCAAGTGCAAGTGCAAGTGCAAGTGCAAGTGCAAGTGCAAGTGCAATTGCAAGTGCAAGTGCAAGTGCAAGTGCAAACGCAAATGCAAATGCAAATGCAAATGCAAATGCAAATGCAAATGCAAATGCAAATGCAAATGCAAATGCAAATGCAAATGCAAATGCAAATGCAAATGCAAATGCAAATGCAAATGCAAATGCAAATGCAAATCCAAACGCAAACGCAAACGCAAACGCAAACGCAAACGCAAACGCAAACGCAAACGCAAACGCAAACGCAAACGCAAACGCAAACGCAAACGCAAACGCAAACGCAAACGCAAACGCAAACGCAAACGCAAACGCAAACGCAAACGCAAACGCAAACGCAAACGCAAACGCAAACGCAAACGCAAACGCAAACGCAAACGCAAACGCAAACGCAAACGCAAACGCAAACGCAAACGCAAACGCAAACGCAAACGCAAACGCAAACGCAAACGCAAACGCAAACGCAAACGCAAACGCAAACGCAAACGCAAACGCAAACGCAAACGCAAACGCAAACGCAAACGCAAACGCAAACGCAAACGCAAACGCAAACGCAAACGCAAACGCAAACGCAAACGCAAACGCAAACGCAAACGCAAACGCAAACGCAAACGCAAACGCAAACGCAAACGCAAACGCAAACGCAAACGCAAACGCAAACGCAAACGCAAACGCAAACGCAAACGCAAACGCAAACGCAAACGCAAACGCAAACGCAAACGCAAACGCAAACGCAAACGCAAACGCAAACGCAAACGCAAACGCAAACGCAAACGCAAACGCAAACGCAAACGCAAACGCAAACGCAAACGCAAACGCAAACGCAAACGCAAACGCAAACGCAAACGCAAACGCAAACGCAAACGCAAACGCAAACGCAAACGCAAACGCAAACGCAAACGCAAACGCAAACGCAAACGCAAACGCAAACGCAAACGCAAACGCAAACGCAAACGCAAACGCAAACGCAAACGCAAACGCAAACGCAAACGCAAACGCAAACGCAAACGCAAACGCAAACGCAAACGCAAACGCAAACGCAAACGCAAACGCAAACGCAAACGCAAACGCAAACGCAAACGCAAACGCAAACGCAACGCAAACGCAAACGCAAACGCAAACGCAAACGCAAACGCAAACGCAAACGCAAACGCAAACGCAAACGCAAACGCAAACGCAAACGCAAACGCAAACGCAAACGCAAACGCAAACGCAAACGCAAACGCAAACGCAAACGCAAACGCAAACGCAAACGCAAACGCAAACGCAAACGCAAACGCAAACGCAAACGCAAACGCAAACGCAAACGCAAACGCAAACGCAAACGCAAACGCAAACGCAAACGCAAACGCAAACGCAAACGCAAACGCAAACGCAAACGCAAACGCAAACGCAAACGCAAACGCAAACGCAAACGCAAACGCAAACGCAAACGCAAACGCAAACGCAAACGCAACACGCAAACGCAAACGCAAACGCAAATGCAAATGCAAATGCAAATGCAAATGCAAATGCAAATGCAAATGCAAATGCAAATGCAAATTCAAATGCAAATGCAAATGCAAATGCAAATGCAAATGCAAATGCAAATTCAAATGCAAATGCAAATCTAAATGCAAATGCAAATGCAAATGCAAATGCAAATGCAAATCTAAATGCAAATGCAAATGCAAATGCAAATGCAAATGCAAATGCAAGTGCAAATCTAAATGCAAGTGCAAATCTAAATGCAAATGCAAATGCAAATGCAAATGCAAATGCAAATGCAAATGCAAATGCAAATGCAAATGCAAATGCAAATGCAAATGCAAATGCAAATGCAAATGCAAATGCAAATGCAAATGCAAATGCAAATGCAAATGCAAATGCAAATGCAAATGCAAATGCAAATGCAAATGCAATGCAAATGCAAATGCAAATGCAAATGCAAATGCAAATGCAAATGCAAATGCAAATGCAAATGCAAATGCAAATGCAAATGCAAATGCAAATGCAAATGCAAATGCAAATGCAAATGCAAATGCAAATGCATATGCAAATGCAAATGCATATGCAAATGCAAATGCTAATGCAAATGCAAATGCAAATGCAAATGCAAATGCAAATGCAAATGCAAATGCAAATGCAAATGCAAATGCAAATGCAAATGCAAATGCAAATGCAAATGCAAATGCAAATGCAAATGCAAATGCAATTGCAAATGCAAATGCAAATGCAAATGCAAATGCAAATGCAAATGCAAATGCAAATGCAAATGCAAATGCTAATGCTAATGCGAATGCGAATGCGAATGCGAATGCGAATGCGAATGCGAATGCGAATGCGAATGCGAATGCGAATGCGAATGCGAATGCGAATGCGATTGCGAATGCGAATGCGAATGCGAATGCGAATGCGAATGCGAATGCGAATGCGAATGCGAATGCGAATGCGAATGCGAATGCGAATGCGAATGCGAATGCGAATGCGAATGCGAATGCGAATGCGAATGCGAATGCGAATGCGAATGCGAATGCGAATGCGAATGCGAATGCGAATGCGAATGCGAATGCGAATGCGAATGCGAATGCAAATGCAAATGCAAATTCAAATGCAAATGCAAATGCAAATGCAAATTCAAATGCAAATGCAAATCTAAATGCAAATGCAAATGCAAATGCAAATTCAAATGCAAATGCAAATCTAAATGCAAATGCAAATGCAAATGCAAATGCAAATCTAAATGCAAATGCAAATGCAAATGCAAATGCAAATGCAAATGCAAATGCAAATGCAAATGAAAATGCAAATGCAAATGCAAATGCAAATGCAAATGCAAATGCAAATGCAAATGCAAATGCAAATGCTAATGCAAATGCAAATGCAAATGCAAATGCAAGTGCAAGTGCAAGTGCAAGTGCAAGTGCAAGTGCAAGTGCAAGTGCAAGTGCAAGTGCAAGTGCAAGTGCAAGTGCAAGTGCAAGTGCAAGTGCAAGTGCAATTGCAAGTGCAAGTGCAAGTGCAAGTGCAAACGCAAATGCAAATGCAAATGCAAATGCAAATGCAAATGCAAATGCAAATGCAAATGCAAATGCAAATGCAAATGCAAATGCAAATGCAAATGCAAATGCAAATGCAAATGCAAATGCAAATCCAAATGCAAATGCAAACGCAAACGCAAACGCAAACGCAAACGCAAACGCAAACGCAAACGCAAACGCAAACGCAAACGCAAACGCAAACGCAAACGCAAACGCAAACGCAAACGCAAACGCAACGCAAACGCAAACGCAAACGCAAACGCAAACGCAAACGCAAACGCAAACGCAAACGCAAACGCAAACGCAAACGCAAACGCAAACGCAAACGCAAACGCAAACGCAAACGCAAACGCAAACGCAAACGCAAACGCAAACGCAAACGCAAACGCAAACGCAAACGCAAACGCAAACGCAAACGCAAACGCAAACGCAAACGCAAACGCAAACGCAAACGCAAACGCAAACGCAAACGCAAACGCAAACGCAAACGCAAACGCAACGCAAACGCAAACGCAAACGCAAACGCAAACGCAAACGCAAACGCAAACGCAAACGCAAACGCAAACGCAAACGCAAACGCAACGCAAACGCAACGCAAACGCAAACGCAAACGCAAACGCAAACGCAAACGCAAACGCAAACGCAAACGCAAACGCAAACGCAAACGCAAACGCAAACGCAAACGCAAACGCAAACGCAAACGCAAACGCAAACGCAACGCAAACGCAAACGCAAACGCAAACGCAAACGCAAACGCAAACGCAAACGCAAACTCAAACGCAAACGCAAACGCAAACGCAAACGCAACCGCAAACGCAAACGCAAACGCAAACGCAAACGCAAACGCAAACGCAAACGCAAACGCAAACGCAAACGCAAACGCAAACGCAAACGCAAACGCAAACGCAAACGCAAACGCAAACGCAAACGCAAACGCAAACGCAAACGCAAACGCAAACGCAAACGCAAACGCAAACGCAAACGCAAACGCAAACGCAAACGCAAACGCAAACGCAAACGCAAACGCAAACGCAAACGCAAACGCAAACGCAAACGCAAACGCAAACGCAAACGCAAACGCAAACGCAAACGCAAACGCAAACGCAAACGCAAACGCAAACGCAAACGCAAACGCAAACGCAAACGCAAACGCAAACGCAAACGCAAACGCAAACGCAAACGCAAACGCAAACGCAAACGCAAACGCAAACGCAAACGCAAACGCAAACGCAAACGCAAACGCAAACGCAAACGCAAACGCAAACGCAAACGCAAACGCAAACGCAAACGCAAATGCAAATGCAAATGCAAATGCAAATGCAAATGCAAATGCAAATGCAAATGCAAATGCAAATGCAAATCTAAATGCAAATGCAAATGCAAATGCAAATGCAAATGCAAATGCAAATGCAAATGCAAATGCAATTGCAAATGCAAATGCAAATGCAAATGCAAATGCAAATGCAAATGCAAATGCAAATGCAAATGCAAATGCAAATTCAAATGCAAATGCAAATGCAAATGCAAATGCAAATGCAAATGCAAATTCAAATGCAAATGCAAATCTAAATGCAAATGCAAATGCAAATGCAAATGCAAATCTAAATGCAAATGCAAATGCAAATGCAAATGCAAATGCAAATGCAAATGCAAATGCAAATGCAAATGCAAGTGCAAATCTAAATGCAAGTGCAAATCTAAATGCAAATGCAAATGCAAATGCAAATGCAAATGCAAATGCAAATGCAAATGCAAATGCAAATGCAAATGCAAATGCAAACGCAAATGCAAACGCAAACGCAAACGCAAACGCAAACGCAAACGCAAACGCAAACGCAAACGCAAACGCAAACGCAAACGCAAACGCAAACGCAAACGCAAACGCAAACGCAAACGCAAACGCAAACGCAAACGCAAACGCAAACGCAAACGCAAACGCAAACGCAAACGCAAACGCAAACGCAAACGCAAACGCAAACGCAAACGCAAACGCAAACGCAAACGCAAACGCAAACGCAAACGCAAACGCAAACGCAAACGCAAACGCAAACGCAAACGCAAACGCAAACGCAAACGCAAACGCAAACGCAAACGCAAACGCAAACGCAAACGCAAACGCAAACGCAAACGCAAACGCAAACGCAAACGCAAACGCAAACGCAAACGCAAACGCAAACGCAAACGCAAACGCAAACGCAAACGCAAACGCAAACGCAAACGCAAACGCAAACGCAAACGCAAACGCAAACGCAAACGCAAACCCAAACGCAAACGCAAACGCAAACGCAAACGCTAACGCAAACGCAAACGCAAACGCAAACGCAAACGCAAACGCAAACGCAAATGCAAACGCAAATGCAAATGCAAATGCAAATGCAAATGCAAATGCAAATGCAAACGCAAATGCAAATGCAAACGCAAATGCAAACGCAAACGCAAATGCAAACGCAAACGCAAACGCAAACGCAAACGCAAACGCAAACGCAAACGCAAACGCAAACGCAAACGCAAACGCAAACGCAAACGCAAACGCAAACGCAAACGCAAACGCAAACGCAAACGCAAACGCAAACGCAAACGCAAACGCAAACGCAAACGCAAACGCAAACGCAAACGCAAACGCAAACGCAAACGCAAACGCAAACGCAAACGCAAACGCAAACGCAAACGCAAACGCAAACGCAAACGCAAACGCAAACGCAAACGCAAACGCAAACGCAAACGCAAACGCAAACGCAAACGCAAACGCAAACGCAAACGCAAACGCAAACGCAAACGCAACCGCAAACGTAAATGCAAATGCAAATGCAAATGCAAATGCAAATGCAAATGCAAATGCAAATCTAAATGCAAATGCAAATGCAAATGCAAATGCAAATGCAAATGCAAATGCAAATGCAAATGCAAATGCAAATGCAAATGCAAATGCAAATGCAAATGCAAATGCAAATGCAAATGCAAATGCAAATGCAAATGCAAATGCAAATGCAAATGCAAATGCAAATGCAAATGCAAATGCAAATGCAAATGCAAATTCAAATGCAAATGCAAATGCAAATGCAAATGCAAATGCAAATGCAAATTCAAATGCAAATGCAAATCTAAATGCAAATGCAAATGCAAATGCAAATGCAAATCTAAATGCAAATGCAAATGCAAATGCAAATGCAAATGCAAATGCAAATGCAAGTGCAAATCTAAATGCAAGTGCAAATCTAAATGCAAATGCAAATGCAAATGCAAATGCAAATGCAAATGCAAATGCAAATGCAAATGCAAATGCAAATGCAAATGCAAATGCAAATGCAAATGCAAATGCAAATGCAAATGCAAATGCAAATGCAAATGCAAATGCAAATGCAAATGCAAATGCAAATGCAAACGCAAACGCAAACGCAAACGCAAACGCAAACGCAAACGCAAACGCAAACGCAAACGCAAACGCAAACGCAAACGCAAACGCAAACGCAAACGCAAACGCAAACGCAAACGCAAACGCAAACGCAAACGCAAACGCAAACGCAAACGCAAACGCAAACGCAAACGCAAACGCAAACGCAAACGCAAACGCAAACGCAAACGCAAACGCAAACGCAAACGCAAACGCAAACGCAAACGCAAACGCAAACGCAAACGCAAACGCAAACGCAAACGCAAACGCAAACGCAAACGCAAACGCAAACGCAAACTCAAACGCAAACGCAAACGCAAACGCAACCGCAAACGCAAACGCAAACGCAAACGCAAACGCAAACGCAAACGCAAACGCAAACGCAAACGCAAACGCAAACGCAAACGCAAACGCAAACGCAAACGCAAACGCAAACGCAAACGCAAACGCAAACGCAAACGCAAACGCAAACGCAAACGCAAACGCAAACGCAAACGCAAACGCAAACGCAAACGCAAACGCAAACGCAAACGCAAACGCAAACGCAAACGCAAACGCAAACGCAAACGCAAACGCAAACGCAAACGCAAACGCAAACGCAAACGCAAACGCAAACGCAAACGCAAACGCAAACGCAAACGCAAACGCAAACGCAAACGCAAACGCAAACGCAAACGCAAATGCAAATGCAAATGCAAATGCAAATGCAAATGCAAATGCAAATGCAAATGCAAATGCAAATGCAAATCTAAATGCAAATGCAAATGCAAATGCAAATGCATATGCAAATGCAAATGCAAATGCAAATGCAAATCTAAATGCAAATGCAAATGCAAATGCAAATGGAAATGCAAATGCAAATGCAAATGCAAATGCAATTGCAAATGCAAATGCAAATGCAAATGCAAATGCAAATGCAAATGCAAATGCAAATGCAAATGCAAATGCAAATGCAAATGCAAATGCAAATGCAAATTCAAATGCAAATGCAAATGCAAATGCAAATGCAAATGCAAATGCAAATTCAAATGCAAATGCAAATCTAAATGCAAATGCAAATGCAAATGCAAATGCAAATCTAAATGCAAATGCAAATGCAAATGCAAATGCAAATGCAAATGCAAATGCAAATGCAAATGCAAATGCAAGTGCAAATCTAAATGCAAGTGCAAATCTAAATGCAAATGCAAATGCAAATGCAAATGCAAATGCAAATGCAAATGCAAATGCAAATGCAAATGCAAATGCAAATGCAAATGCAAATGCAAATGCAAATGCAAATGCAAACGCGAACGCAAACGCAAACGCAAACGCAAACGCAAACGCAAACGCAAACGCAAACGCAAACGCAAACGCAAACGCAAACGCAAACGCAAACGCAAACGCAAACGCAAACGCAAACGCAAACGCAAACGCAAACGCAAACGCAAACGCAAACGCAAACGCAAACGCAAACGCAAACGCAAACGCAAACGCAAACGCAAACGCAAACGCAAACGCAAACGCAAACGCAAACGCAAACGCAAACGCAAACGCAAACGCAAACGCAAACGCAAACGCAAACGCAAACGCAAACGCAAACGCAAACGCAAACGCAAACGCAAACGCAAACGCAAACGCAAACGCAAACGCAAACGCAAACGCAAACGCAAACGCAAACGCAAACGCAAACGCAAACGCAAACGCAAACGCAAACGCAAACGCAAACGCAAACGCAAACGCAAACGCAAACGCAAACGCAAACGCAAACGCAAACGCAAACGCAAACGCAAACGCAAACGCAAACGCAAACGCAAACGCAAACGCAAACGCAAACGCAAACGCAAACGCAAACGCAAACGCAAACGCAAACGCAAACGCAAACGCAAACGCAAACGCAAACGCAAACGCAAACGCAAACCCAAACGCAAACGCAAACGCAAACGCAAACGCAAACGCAAACGCAAACGCAAACGCAAACGCAAACGCAAACGCAAACGCAAACGCAAACGCAAACGCAAACGCAAACGCAAATGCAAACGCAAATGCAAATGCAAATGCAAATGCAAATGCAAATGCAAATGCAAATGCAAATGCAAATGCAAATGCAAATGCAAATGCAAATGCAAACGCAAATGCAAACGCAAACGCAAACGCAAACGCAAACGCAAACGCAAACGCAAACGCAAACGCAAACGCAAACGCAAACGCAAACGCAAACGCAAACGCAAACGCAAACGCAAACGCAAACGCAAACGCAAACGCAAACGCAAACGCAAACGCAAACGCAAACGCAAACGCAAACGCAAACGCAAACGCAAACGCAAACGCAAACGCAAACGCAAACGCAAACGCAAACGCAAACGCAAACGCAAACGCAAACGCAAACGCAAACGCAAACGCAAACGCAAACGCAAACGCAAACGCAAACGCAAACGCAAACGCAAACGCAAACGCAAACGCAAACGCAAACGCAAACGCAAACGCAACCGCAAACGTAAATGCAAATGCAAATGCAAATGCAAATGCAAATGCAAATGCAAATGCAAATGCAAATCTAAATGCAAATGCAAATGCAAATGCAAATGCAAATGCAAATGCAAATGCAAATGCAAATGCAAATGCAAATGCAAATGCAAATGCAAATGCAAATGCAAATGCAAATGCAAATGCAAATGCAAATGCAAATGCAAATGCAAATGCAAATGCAAATGCAAATGCAAATGCAAATGCAAATGCAAATTCAAATGCAAATGCAAATGCAAATGCAAATGCAAATGCAAATGCAAATTCAAATGCAAATGCAAATCTAAATGCAAATGCAAATGCAAATGCAAATCTAAATGCAAATGCAAATGCAAATGCAAATGCAAATGCAAATGCAAATGCAAGTGCAAATCTAAATGCAAGTGCAAATCTAAATGCAAATGCAAATGCAAATGCAAATGCAAATGCAAATGCAAATGCAAATGCAAATGCAAATGCAAATGCAAATGCAAATGCAAATGCAAATGCAAATGCAAATGCAAATGCAAATGCAAATGCAAATGCAAATGCAAATGCAAATGCAAATGCAAATGCAAATGCAAATGCAAATGCAAATGCAAATGCAAATGCAAATGCAAATGCAAATGCAAATGCAAATGCAAATGCAAATGCAAATGCAAATCCAAATGCAAATGCAAATGCAAATGCAAATGCAAATGCAAATGCAAATGCATATGCAAATGCAAATGCATATGCAAATGCAAATGCTAATGCAAATGCAAATGCAAATGCAAATGCAAATGCAAATGCAAATGCAAATGCAAATGCAAATGCAAATGCAAATGCAAATGCAAATGCAAATGCAAATGCAAATGCAAATGCAAGTGCAAATGCAATTGCAAATGCAAATGCAAATGCAAATGCAAATGCAAATGCAAATGCAAATGCAAATGCTAATGCTAATGCGAATGCGAATGCGAATGCGAATGCGAATGCGAATGCGAATGCGAATGCGAATGCGAATGCGAATGCGAATGCGAATGCGATTGCGAATGCGAATGCGAATGCGAATGCGAATGCGAATGCGAATGCGAATGCGAATGCGAATGCGAATGCGAATGCGAATGAGAATGCGAATGCGAATGCGAATGCGAATGCGAATGCGAATGCGAATGCGAATGCGAATGCGAATGCGAATGCGAATGCGAATGCGAATGCGAATGCGAATGCGAATGCGAATGCGAATGCGAATGCGAATGCGAATGCGAATGCGAATGCGAATGCGAATGCAAATGCAAATGCAAATTCAAATGCAAATTCAAATGCAAATGCAAATCTAAATGCAAATGCAAATGCAAATGCAAATTCAAATGCAAATGCAAATCTAAATGCAAATGCAAATGCAAATGCAAATGCAAATCTAAATGCAAATGCAAATGCAAATGCAAATGCAAATGCAAATGCAAATGCAAATGCAAATGCAAATGCAAATGCAAATGCAAGTGCAAATCTAAATGCAAATGCAAATGCAAATGCAAATGCAAATGCAAATGCAAATGCAAATGCAAATGCAAATGCAAATGAAAATGCAAATGCAAATGCAAATGCAAATGCAAATGCAAATGCAAATGCAAATGCAAATGCAAATGCAAATGCAAATGCAAATGCAAATGCAAATGAAAATGCAAATGCAAATGCAAATGCAAATGCAAATGCAAATGCAAATGCAAATGCAAATGCAAATGCAAATGCAAATGCAAATGCAAGTGCAAGTGCAAGTGCAAGTGCAAGTGCAAGTGCAAGTGCAAGTGCAAGTGCAAGTGCAAGTGCAAGTGCAAGTGCAAGTGCAAGTGCAAGTGCAAGTGCAAGTGCAAGTGCAATTGCAAGTGCAAGTGCAAAAGCAAATGCAAATGCAAATGCAAATGCAAATGCAAATGCAAATGCAAATGCAAATGCAAATGCAAATGCAAATGCAAATGCAAATGCAAATGCAAATGCAAATGCAAATGCAAATGCAAATGCAAATGCAAATGCAAATGCAAATGCAAATGCAAATGCAAATGCAAATGCAAATGCAAATGCAAATGCAAATGCAAATGCAAATGCAAATGCAAATGCAAATGCAAATGCAAATGCAAATGCAAATCCAAATGCAAATGCAAATGCAAATGCAAATGCAAATGCAAATGCAAATGCATATGCAAATGCAAATGCATATGCAAATGCAAATGCTAATGCAAATGCAAATGCAAATGCAAATGCAAATGCAAATGCAAATGCAAATGCAAATGCAAATGCAAATGCAAATGCAAATGCAAATGCAAATGCAAATGCAAATGCAAATGCAAATGCAAATGCAATTGCAAATGCAAATGCAAATGCAAATGCAAATGCAAATGCAAATGCAAATGCAAATGCAAATGCAAATGCTAATGCTAATGCGAATGCGAATGCGAATGCGAATGCGAATGCGAATGCGAATGCGAATGCGAATGCGAATGCGAATGCGAATGCGAATGCGATTGCGAATGCGAATGCGAATGCGAATGCGAATGCGAATGCGAATGCGAATGCGAATGCGAATGCGAATGCGAATGCGAATGCGAATGCGAATGCGAATGCGAATGCGAATGAGAATGCGAATGCGAATGCGAATGCGAATGCGAATGCGAATGCGAATGCGAATGCGAATGCGAATGCGAATGCGAATGCGAATGCGAATGCGAATGCGAATGCGAATGCGAATGCGAATGCGAATGCGAATGCGAATGCGAATGCGAATGCGAATGCGAATGCGAATGCGAATGCGAATGCAAATGCAAATGCAAATTCAAATGCAAATGCAAATGCAAATGCAAATTCAAATGCAAATGCAAATCTAAATGCAAATGCAAATGCAAATGCAAATTCAAATGCAAATGCAAATCTAAATGCAAATGCAAATGCAAATGCAAATGCAAATCTAAATGCAAATGCAAATGCAAATGCAAATGCAAATGCAAATGCAAATGCAAATGCAAATGCAAATGCTAATGCAAATGCAAATGCAAATGCAAATGCAAGTGCAAATCTAAATGCAAATGCAAATGCAAATGCAAATGCAAATGCAAATGCAAATGCAAATGCAAATGCAAATGCAAATGCAAATGCAAATGCAAATGCAAATGCAAATGCAAATGCAAATGCAAATGCAAATGCAAATGCAAATGCAAATGCAAATGCAAATGCAAATGCAAATGCAAATGCAAATGCAAATGCAAATGAAAATGCAAATGCAAATGCAAATGCAAATGCAAATGCAAATGCAAATGCAAATGCAAATGCAAATGCAAATGCAAATGCAAATGCAAGTGCAAGTGCAAGTGCAAGTGCAAGTGCAAGTGCAAGTGCAAGTGCAAGTGCAAGTGCAAGTGCAAGTGCAAGTGCAAGTGCAAGTGCAAGTGCAAGTGCAAGTGCAATTGCAAGTGCAAGTGCAAAAGCAAATGCAAATGCAAATGCAAATGCAAATGCAAATGCAAATGCAAATGCAAATGCAAATGCAAATGCAAATTCAAATGCAAATGCAAATGCAAATGCAAATGCAAATCCAAATGCAAATGCAAATGCAAATGCAAATGCAAATGCAAATGCAAATGCAAATGCAAATGCAAATGCAAATGCAAATGCAAATGCAAATGCAAATGCAAATGCAAATGCAAATGCAATTGCAAATGCAAATGCAAATGCAAATGCAAATGCAAATGCAAATTCAAATGCAAATGCAAATCTAAATGCAAATGCAAATGCAAATGCAAATCTAAATGCAAATGCAAATGCAAATGCAAATGCAAATGCAAATGCAAATGCAAATGCAAATGCAAGTGCAAATCTAAATGCAAATGCAAATGCAAATGCAAATGCAAATGCAAATGCAAATGCAAATGCAAATGCAAATGCAAATGCAAATGCAAATGCAAATGCAAATGCAAATGCAAATGCAAATGCAAATGCAAATGCAAATGCAAATGCAAATGCAAATGCAAATGCAAATGAAAATGCAAATGCAAATGCAAATGCAAATGCAAATGCAAATGCAAATGCAAATGCAAATGCAAATGCAAATGCAAATGCAAATGCAAATGCAAATGCAAATGCAAATGCAAATGCAAATGCAAATGCAAATGCAAATGCAAATGCAAATGCAAATGCAAATGCAAATGCAAATGCAAATGCAAATGCAAATGCAAATGCAAATGCAAATGCAAATGCAAATGCAAATGCAAATGCAAATGCAAATGCAAATGCAAATGCAAATGCAAATGCAAATGCAAATGCAAATGCAAATGCAAATGCAAATGCAAATGCAAATGCAAATGCAAATGCAAATGCAAATGCAAATTCAAATGCAAATGCAAATGCAAATGCAAATGCAAATGCAAATGCAAATTCAAATGCAAATGCAAATCTAAATGCAAATGCAAATGCAAATGCAAATGCAAATCTAAATGCAAATGCAAATGCAAATGCAAATGCAAATGCAAATGCAAATGCAAATGCAAATGCAAATGCAAATGCAAATGCAAATGCAAATGCAAATGCAAATGCAAATGCAAATGCAAATTCAAATGCAAATGCAAATGCAAATGCAAATGCAAATGCAAATGCAAATTCAAATGCAAATGCAAATCTAAATGCAAATGCAAATGCAAATGCAAATGCAAATCTAAATGCAAATGCAAATGCAAATGCAAATGCAAATGCAAATGCAAATGCAAATGCAAGTGCAAATCTAAATGCAAGTGCAAATCTAAATGCAAATGCAAATGCAAATGCAAATGCAAATGCAAATGCAAATGCAAATGCAAATGCAAATGCAAATGCAAATGCAAATGCAAA
The DNA here is from genome assembly GCA_963855975.1 of Andrena chrysosceles. Lineage (NCBI taxonomy): Eukaryota > Metazoa > Arthropoda > Insecta > Hymenoptera > Andrenidae > Andrena > Andrena chrysosceles. Next base: position 160,336 of record CAWLCU010000362.1, on the reverse strand, counting down.
TGCAAATGCAAATGCAAATGCAAATCTAAATGCAAATGCAAATGCAAATGCAAATGCAAATGCAAATGCAAATGCAAATGCAAATGCAAATGCAAATGCAAATGCAAATGCAAATGCAAATGCAAATGCAAATGCAAATGCAAATGCAAATGCAAATGCAAATGCAAATTCAAATGCAAATGCAAATGCAAATGCAAATGCAAATGCAAATGCAAATTCAAATGCAAATGCAAATCTAAATGCAAATGCAAATGCAAATGCAAATGCAAATGCAAATCTAAATGCAAATGCAAATGCAAATGCAAATGCAAATGCAAATGCAAATGCAAATGCAAGTGCAAATCTAAATGCAAGTGCAAATCTAAATGCAAATGCAAATGCAAATGCAAATGCAAATGCAAATGCAAATGCAAATGCAAATGCAAATGCAAATGCAAATGCAAATGCAAATGCAAATGCAAATGCAAATTCAAATGCAAATGCAAATGCAAATGCAAATGCAAATGCAAATGCAAATGCAAATGCAAATGCAAATGCAAATGCAAATGCAAATGCAAATGCAAATGCAAATGCAAATGCAAATGCAAATGCAAATGCAAATCCAAATGCAAATGCAAATGCAAATGCAAATGCAAATGCAAATGCAAATGCATATGCAAATGCAAATGCATATGCAAATGCAAATGCTAATGCAAATGCAAATGCAAATGCAAATGCAAATGCAAATGCAAATGCAAATGCAAATGCAAATGCAAATGCAAATGCAAATGCAAATGCAAATGCAAATGCAAATGCAAATGCAAATGCAAATGCAAATGCAATTGCAAATGCAAATGCAAATGCAAATGCAAATGCAAATGCAAATGCAAATGCAAATGCAAATGCTAATGCTAATGCGAATGCGAATGCGAATGCGAATGCGAATGCGAATGCGAATGCGAATGCGAATGCGAATGCGAATGCGAATGCGAATGCGATTGCGAATGCGAATGCGAATGCGAATGCGAATGCGAATGCGAATGCGAATGCGAATGCGAATGCGAATGCGAAAGCGAATGCGAATGCGAATGCGAATGCGAATGCGAATGCGAATGCGAATGAGAATGCGAATGCGAATGCGAATGCGAATGCGAATGCGAATGCGAATGCGAATGCGAATGCGAATGCGAATGCGAATGCGAATGCGAATGCGAATGCGAATGCGAATGCGAATGCGAATGCGAATGCGAATGCGAATGCGAATGCGAATGCGAATGCGAATGCGAATGCGAATGCGAATGCGAATGCAAATGCAAATGCAAATTCAAATGCAAATGCAAATGCAAATGCAAATTCAAATGCAAATGCAAATCTAAATGCAAATGCAAATGCAAATGCAAATTCAAATGCAAATGCAAATCTAAATGCAAATGCAAATGCAAATGCAAATGCAAATCTAAATGCAAATGCAAATGCAAATGCAAATGCAAATGCAAATGCAAATGCAAATGCAAATGCAAATGCAAATGCAAATGCAAATGCAAATGCAAATGCAAATGCAAATGCAAGTGCAAATCTAAATGCAAATGCAAATGCAAATGCAAATGCAAATGCAAATGCAAATGCAAATGCAAATGCAAATGCAAATGCAAATGCAAATGCAAATGCAAATGCAAATGCAAATGCAAATGCAAATGCAAATGCAAATGCAAATGCAAATGCAAATGCAAATGCAAATGCAAATGCAAATGCAAATGCAAATGCAAATGCAAATGCAAATGCAAATGAAAATGCAAATGCAAATGCAAATGCAAATGCAAATGCAAATGCAAGTGCAAGTGCAAGTGCAAGTGCAAGTGCAAGTGCAAGTGCAAGTGCAAGTGCAAGTGCAAGTGCAAGTGCAAGTGCAAGTGCAAGTGCAAGTGCAAGTGCAAGTGCAATTGCAAGTGCAAGTGCAAAAGCAAATGCAAATGCAAATGCAAATGCAAATGCAAATGCAAATGCAAATGCAAATGCAAATGCAAATGCAAATTCAAATGCAAATGCAAATGCAAATGCAAATGCAAATCCAAATGCAAATGCAAATGCAAATGCAAATGCAAATGCAAATGCAAATGCAAATGCAAATGCAAATGCAAATGCAAATGCAAATGCAAATGCAAATGCAAATGCAAATGCAAGTGCAAATCTAAATGCAAATGCAAATGCAAATGCAAATGCAAATGCAAATGCAAATGCAAATGCAAATGCAAATGCAAATGCAAATGCAAATGCAAATGCAAATGCAAATGCAAATGCAAATGCAAATGCAAATGCAAATGCAAATGCAAATGCAAATGCAAATGCAAATGCAAATGCAAATGCAAATGCAAATGAAAATGCAAATGCAAATGCAAATGCAAATGCAAATGCAAATGCAAATGCAAATGCAAATGCAAATGCAAATGCAAATGCAAATGCAAGTGCAAGTGCAAGTGCAAGTGCAAGTGCAAGTGCAAGTGCAAGTGCAAGTGCAATTGCAAGTGCAAGTGCAAAAGCAAATGCAAATGCAAATGCAAATGCAAATGCAAATGCAAATGCAAATGCAAATGCAAATGCAAATTCAAATGCAAATGCAAATGCAAATGCAAATGCAAATCCAAATGCAAATGCAAATGCAAATGCAAATGCAAATGCAAATGCAAATGCAAATGCAAATGCAAATGCAAATGCAAATGCAAATGCAAATGCAAATGCAAATGCAAATGCAATTGCAAATGCAAATGCAAATGCAAATGCAAATGCAAATGCAAATTCAAATGCAAATGCAAATCTAAATGCAAATGCAAATGCAAATGCAAATCTAAATGCAAATGCAAATGCAAATGCAAATGCAAATGCAAATCTAAATGCAAATGCAAATGCAAATGCAAATGCAAATGCAAATGCAAATGCAAATGCAAATGCAAGTGCAAATCTAAATGCAAATGCAAATGCAAATGCAAATGCAAATGCAAATGCAAATGCAAATGCAAATGCAAATGCAAATGCAAATGCAAATGCAAATGCAAATGCAAATGCAAATGCAAATGCAAATGCAAATGCAAATGCAAATGCAAATGCAAATGCAAATGCAAATGCAAATGCAAATGCAAATGCAAATGCAAATGCAAATGCAAATGCAAATGCAAATGCAAATGCAAATTCAAATGCAAATGCAAATGCAAATGCAAATGCAAATGCAAATGCAAATTCAAATGCAAATGCAAATCTAAATGCAAATGCAAATGCAAATGCAAATGCAAATGCAAATCTAAATGCAAATGCAAATGCAAATGCAAATGCAAATGCAAATGCAAATGCAAATGCAAGTGCAAATCTAAATGCAAGTGCAAATCTAAATGCAAATGCAAATGCAAATGCAAATGCAAATTCAAATGCAAATGCAAATGCAAATGCAAATGCAAACGCAAACGCAAACGCAAACGCAAACGCAAACGCAAACGCAAACGCAAACGCAAACGCAAACGCAAACGCAAACGCAAACGCAAACGCAAACGCAAACGCAAACGCAAACGCAAACGCAAACGCAAACGCAAACGCAAACGCAAACGCAAACGCAAACGCAAACGCAAACGCAAACGCAAACGCAAACGCAAACGCAAACGCAAACGCAAACGCAAACGCAAACGCAAACGCAAACGCAAACGCAAACGCAAACGCAAACGCAAACGCAAACGCAAACGCAAACGCAAACGCAAACGCAAACGCAAACGCAAACGCAAACGCAAACGCAAACGCAAACGCAAACGCAAACGCAAACGCAAACGCAAACGCAAACGCAAACGCAAACGCAAACGCAAACGCAAACGCAAACGCAAACGCAAACGCAAACGCAAACGCAAACGCAAACGCAAACGCAAACGCAAACGCAAACGCAAACGCAAACGCAAACGCAAACGCAAACGCAAACGCAAACGCAAACGCAAACGCAAACGCAAACGCAAACGCAAACGCAAACGCAAACGCAAACGCAAACGCAAACGCAAACGCAAACGCAAACGCAAACGCAAACGCAAACGCAAACGCAAACGCAAACGCAAACGCAAACGCAAACGCAAACGCAAACGCAAACGCAAACGCAAACGCAAACGCAAACGCAAACGCAAACGCAAACCCAAACGCAAACGCAAACGCAAACGCAAACGCAAACGCAAACGCAAACGCAAACGCAAATGCAAACGCAAATGCAAATGCAAATGCAAATGCAAATGCAAATGCAAATGCAAATGCAAATGCAAATGCAAATGCAAATGCAAATGCAAATCTAAATGCAAATGCAAATGCAAATGCAAATGCAAATGCAAATGCATATGCAAATGCAAATGCAAATGCAAATGCAAATGCAAATGCAAATGCAAATGCAAATGCAAATGCAAATGCAAATGCAAATGCAAATGCAAATGCAAATGCAAATGCAAATGCAAATGCAAATGCAAATGCAAATGCAAATGCAAATGCAAATGCAAATGCAAATGCAAATGCAAATGCAAATGCAAATTCAAATGCAAATGCAAATGCAAATGCAAATGCAAATGCAAATGCAAATTCAAATGCAAATGCAAATCTAAATGCAAATGCAAATGCAAATGCAAATGCAAATCTAAATGCAAATGCAAATGAAAATGCAAATGCAAATGCAAATGCAAATGCAAATGCAAGTGCAAATCTAAATGCAAGTGCAAATCTAAATGCAAATGCAAATGCAAATGCAAATGCAAATGCAAATGCAAATGCAAATGCAAATGCAAATGCAAATGCAAATGCAAATGCAAATGCAAATGCAAATGCAAATGCAAATGCAAATGCAAATGCAAATGCAAATGCAAATGCAAATGCAAATGCAAATGCAAATGCAAATGCAAATGCAAATCCAAATGCAAATGCAAATGCAAATGCAAATGCAAATGCATATGCAAATGCAAATGCATATGCAAATGCAAATGCTAATGCAAATGCAAATGCAAATGCAAATGCAAATGCAAATGCAAATGCAAATGCAAATGCAAATGCAAATGCAAATGCAAATGCAAATGCAAATGCAAATGCAAATGCAAATGCAAATGCAAATGCAAATGCAAATGCAATTGCAAATGCAAATGCAAATGCAAATGCAAATGCAAATGCAAATGCAAATGCAAATGCAAATGCAAATGCTAATGCTAATGCGAATGCGAATGCGAATGCGAATGCGAATGCGAATGCGAATGCGAATGCGAATGCGAATGCGAATGCGAATGCGAATGCGATTGCGAATGCGAATGCGAATGCGAATGCGAATGCGAATGCGAATGCGAATGCGAATGCGAATGCGAATGCGAATGCGAATGCGAATGCGAATGCGAATGCGAATGCGAATGCGAATGCGAATGCGAATGCGAATGCGAATGCGAATGCGAATGCGAATGCGAATGCGAATGCGAATGCGAATGCGAATGCGAATGCAAATGCAAATGCAAATTCAAATGCAAATGCAAATGCAAATGCAAATTCAAATGCAAATGCAAATCTAAATGCAAATGCAAATGCAAATGCAAATTCAAATGCAAATGCAAATCTAAATGCAAATGCAAATGCAAATGCAAATGCAAATCTAAATGCAAATGCAAATGCAAATGCAAATGCAAATGCAAATGCAAATGCAAATGCAAATGCAAATGCAAATGCAAATGCAAATGCAAATGCAAGTGCAAATCTAAATGCAAATGCAAATGCAAATGCAAATGCAAATGCAAATGCAAATGCAAATGCAAATGCAAATGCAAATGCAAATGCAAATGCAAATGCAAATGCAAATGCAAATGCAAATGCAAATGAAAATGCAAATGCAAATGCAAATGCAAATGCAAATGCAAATGCAAATGCAAATGCAAATGCAAGTGCAAGTGCAAGTGCAAGTGCAAGTGCAAGTGCAAGTGCAAGTGCAAGTGCAAGTGCAAGTGCAAGTGCAAGTGCAAGTGCAAGGGCAAGTGCAATTGCAAGTGCAAGTGCAAGTGCAAGTGCAAAAGCAAATGCAAATGCAAATGCAAATGCAAATGCAAATGCAAATGCAAATGCAAATGCAAATGCAAATGCAAATTCAAATGCAAATGCAAATGCAAATGCAAATGCAAATCCAAATGCAAATGCAAATGCAAATGCAAATGCAAATGCAAATGCAAATGCAAATGCAAATGCAAATGCAAATGCAAATGCAAATGCAAATGCAAATGCAAATGCAATTGCAAATGCAAATGCAAATGCAAATGCAAATGCAAATGCAAATTCAAATGCAAATGCAAATCTAAATGCAAATGCAAATGCAAATGCAAATGCAAATCTAAATGCAAATGCAAATGCAAATGCAAATGCAAATGCAAATGCAAATGCAAATGCAAATGCAAATGCAAATGCAAGTGCAAATCTAAATGCAAATGCAAATGCAAATGCAAATGCAAATGCAAATGCAAATGCAAATGCAAATGCAAATGCAAATGCAAATGCAAATGCAAATGCAAATGCAAATGCAAATGCAAATGCAAATGCAAATGCAAATGCAAATGCAAATGCAAATGAAAATGCAAATGCAAATGCAAATGCAAATGCAAATGCAAATGCAAATGCAAATGCAAATGCAAATGCAAATGCAAATGCAAGTGCAAGTGCAAGTGCAAGTGCAAGTGCAAGTGCAAGTGCAAGTGCAAGTGCAAGTGCAAGTGCAAGTGCAAGTGCAAGTGCAAGTGCAAGTGCAAGTGCAAGTGCAAGTGCAAGTGCAAGTGCAAGTGCAATTGCAAGTGCAAGTGCAAGTGCAAATGCAAATGCAAATGCAAATGCAAATGCAAATGCAAATGCAAATGCAAATGCAAATTCAAATGCAAATGCAAATCTAAATGCAAATGCAAATGCAAATGCAAATGCAAATGCAAATGCAAATGCAAAAGCAAATGCAAATGCAAATGCAAATGCAAATGCAAATGCAAATGCAAATGCAAATGCAAATGCAAATGCAAATGCAAATGCAAATGCAAATGGAAATGCAAATGCAAATGCAAATGCAAATGCTAATGCAAATGCAAATGGAAATGCAAATGCAAATGGAAATGCAAATGCAAATGCAAATGCAAATGCAAATGCAAATGCAAATGGAAATGCAAATGCAAATGCAAATGCAAATCCAAATGCAATTGCAAATGCAAATGCAAATGCAAATGCAAATGCAAATGCAAATTCAAATGCAAATGCAAATCTAAATGCAAATGCAAATGCAAATGCAAATGCAAATCTAAATGCAAATGCAAATGCAAATGCAAATGCAAATGCAAATGCAAATGCAAATGCAAATGCAAATGCAAATGCAAGTGCAAATCTAAATGCAAATGCAAATGCAAATGCAAATGCAAATGCAAATGCAAATGCAAATGCAAATGCAAATGCAAATGCAAATGCAAATGCAAATGCAAATGCAAATGCAAATGCAAATGCAAATGCAAATGCAAATGCAAATGCAAATGCAAATGCAAATGCAAATGCAAATGCAAATGCAAATGCAAATGCAAATGCAAATCCAAATGCAAATGCAAATGCAAATGCAAATGCAAATGCAAATGCAAATGCAAATGCAAATGCAAATGCAAATGCTAATGCTAATGCAAATGCAAATGCAAATGCAAATGCAAATGCAAATGCAAATGCAAATGCAAATGCAAATGCAAATGCAAATGCAAATGCAAATGCAAATGCAAATGCAAATGCAAATGCAAATGCAAATGCAAATGCAAATGCAAATGCAAATGCAAATGCAAATGGAAATGCAAATGCAAATGCAAATGCAAATGCTAATGCAAATGCAAATGCAAATGCAAATGCAAATGCAAATGCAAATGCAAATGCAAATGCAAATGCAAATGCAAATGCAAATGCAAATGCAAATGCAAATGCAAAAGCAAATGCAAATTCAAATGCAAATGCAAATGCAAATGCAAATGCAAATGCAAATTCAAATGCAAATGCAAATCTAAATGCAAATGCAAATGCAAATGCAAATGCAAATCTAAATGCAAATCTAAATGCAAATGCAAATGCAAATGCAAATGCAAATGCAAATGCAATTGCAAATGCAAATGCAAATGCAAATGCAAGTGCAAATCAAAATTCAAATGCAAATGCAAATGCAAATGCAAATGCAAATGCAAATGCAAATGCAAATGCAAATGCAAATGCAAATGCAAATGCAAATGCAAATGCAAATGCAAATGCAAATGCAAATGCAAATGCAAATGCAAATGCAAATGCAAATGCAAATGCAATTGCAAATGCAAATGCAAATGCAAATGCAAATGCAAATGCAAATGCAAATGCAAATGCAAATGCAAATGCGAATGCGAATGCGAATGCGAATGCGAATGCGAATGCGAATGCGAATGCGAATGCGAATGCGAATGCGAATGCGAATGCGAATGCGAATGCGAATGCGAATGCGAATGCGAATGCGAATGCGAATGCGAATGCGAATGCGAATGCGAATGCGAATGCGAATGCGAATGCGAATGCGAATGCGAATGCAAATGCAAATGCAAATTCAAATGCAAATGCAAATGCAAATGCAAATTCAAATGCAAATGCAAATCTAAATGCAAATGCAAATGCAAATGCAAATTCAAATGCAAATGCAAATCTAAATGCAAATGCAAATGCAAATGCAAATGCAAATGCAAATGCAAATGCAAATGCAAATGCAAATGCAAATGCAAATGCAAATGCAAATGCAAATGCAAATGCAAATGCAAATGCAAATGCAAATGCAAGTGCAAGTGCAAGTGCAAGTGCAAGTGCAAGTGCAAGTGCAAGTGCAAGTGCAAGTGCAAGTGCAAGTGCAAGTGCAAGTGCAAGTGCAAGTGCAAGTGCAAGTGCAAATGCAAACGCAAACGCAAACGCAAACGCAAACGCAAATGCAAATTCAAATGCAAATGCAAATCTAAATGCAAATGCAAATCTAAATGCAAATGCAAATGCAAATGCAAATGCAAATGCAAATGCAAATGCAAATGCAAATGCAAATGCAAATGCAAATGCAAATGCAAATGCAAATGCAAATGCAAATGCAAATGCAAATGCAAATGCAAATGCAAATGCAAATGCAAATGCAAATGCAAATGCAAATGCAAATGCAAATGCAAATGCAAATGCAAATGCAAATGCAAATGCAAATGCAAATCCAAATGCAAATGCAAATGCAAATGCAAATGCAAATGCAAATGCAAATGCATATGCAAATGCAAATGCATATGCAAATGCAAATGCTAATGCAAATGCAAATGCAAATGCAAATGCAAATGCAAATGCAAATGCAAATGCAAATGCAAATGCAAATGCAAATGCAAATGCAAATGCAAATGCAAATGCAAATGCAAATGCAAATGCAAATGCAAATGCAATTGCAAATGCAAATGCAAATGCAAATGCAAATGCAAATGCAAATGCAAATGCAAATGCAAATGCAAATGCTAATGCTAATGCGAATGCGAATGCGAATGCGAATGCGAATGCGAATGCGAATGCGAATGCGAATGCGAATGCGAATGCGAATGCGAATGCGATTGCGAATGCGAATGCGAATGCGAATGCGAATGCGAATGCGAATGCGAATGCGAATGCGAATGCGAATGCGAATGCGAATGCGAATGCGAATGCGAATGCGAATGCGAATGAGAATGCGAATGCGAATGCGAATGCGAATGCGAATGCGAATGCGAATGCGAATGCGAATGCGAATGCGAATGCGAATGCGAATGCGAATGCGAATGCGAATGCGAATGCGAATGCGAATGCGAATGCGAATGCGAATGCGAATGCGAATGCGAATGCGAATGCGAATGCGAATGCGAATGCGAATGCGAATGCGAATGCGAATGCGAATGCGAATGCAAATGCAAATGCAAATGCAAATTCAAATGCAAATGCAAATGCAAATGCAAATTCAAATGCAAATGCAAATCTAAATGCAAATGCAAATGCAAATGCAAATTCAAATGCAAATGCAAATCTAAATGCAAATGCAAATGCAAATGCAAATGCAAATCTAAATGCAAATGCAAATGCAAATGCAAATGCAAATGCAAATGCAAATGCAAATGCAAATGCAAATGCAAATGCAAATGCAAATGCAAATGCAAATGCAAATGCAAGTGCAAATCTAAATGCAAATGCAAATGCAAATGCAAATGCAAATGCAAATGCAAATGCAAATGCAAATGCAAATGCAAATGCAAATGCAAATGCAAATGCAAATGCAAATGCAAATGCAAATGCAAATGCAAATGCAAATGCAAATGCAAATGCAAATGCAAATGCAAATGCAAATGCAAATGCAAATGCAAATGCAAATGCAAATGAAAATGCAAATGCAAATGCAAATGCAAATGCAAATGCAAATGCAAATGCAAATGCAAATGCAAATGCAAATGCAAATGCAAATGCAAATGCAAGTGCAAGTGCAAGTGCAAGTGCAAGTGCAAGTGCAAGTGCAAGTGCAAGTGCAAGTGCAAGTGCAAGTGCAAGTGCAAGTGCAAGTGCAAGTGCAAGTGCAAGTGCAAGTGCAATTGCAAGTGCAAGTGCAAAAGCAAATGCAAATGCAAATGCAAATGCAAATGCAAATGCAAATGCAAATGCAAATGCAAATGCAAATGCAAATTCAAATGCAAATGCAAATGCAAATGCAAATGCAAATCCAAATGCAAATGCAAATGCAAATGCAAATGCAAATGCAAATGCAAATGCAAATGCAAATGCAAATGCAAATGCAAATGCAAATGCAAATGCAAATGCAAATGCAAATGCAAATGCAAATGCAAATGCAAATGCAATTGCAAATGCAAATGCAAATGCAAATGCAAATGCAAATGCAAATTCAAATGCAAATGCAAATCTAAATGCAAATGCAAATGCAAATGCAAATCTAAATGCAAATGCAAATGCAAATGCAAATGCAAATGCAAATGCAAATGCAAATGCAAATGCAAATGCAAGTGCAAATCTAAATGCAAATGCAAATGCAAATGCAAATGCAAATGCAAATGCAAATGCAAATGCAAATGCAAATGCAAATGCAAATGCAAATGCAAATGCAAATGCAAATGCAAATGCAAATGCAAATGCAAATGCAAATGCAAATGAAAATGCAAATGCAAATGCAAATGCAAATGCAAATGCAAATGCAAATGCAAATGCAAATGCAAATGCAAATGCAAATGCAAATGCAAATGCAAGTGCAAGTGCAAGTGCAAGTGCAAGTGCAAGTGCAAGTGCAAGTGCAAGTGCAAGTGCAAGTGCAAGTGCAAGTGCAAGTGCAAGTGCAAGTGCAAGTGCAAGTGCAAGTGCAAGTGCAATTGCAAGTGCAAGTGCAAAAGCAAATGCAAATGCAAATGCAAATGCAAATGCAAATGCAAATGCAAATGCAAATGCAAATGCAAATGCAAATTCAAATGCAAATGCAAATGCAAATGCAAATGCAAATCCAAATGCAAATGCAAATGCAAATGCAAATGCAAATGCAAATGCAAATGCAAATGCAAATGCAAATGCAAATGCAAATGCAAATGCAAATGCAAATGCAAATGCAAATGCAAGTGCAAATCTAAATGCAAATGCAAATGCAAATGCAAATGCAAATGCAAATGCAAATGCAAATGCAAATGCAAATGCAAATGCAAATGCAAATGCAAATGCAAATGCAAATGCAAATGCAAATGCAAATGCAAATGCAAATGCAAATGCAAATGCAAATGCAAATGCAAATGCAAATGCAAATGCAAATGCAAATGAAAATGCAAATGCAAATGCAAATGCAAATGCAAATGCAAATGCAAATGCAAATGCAAATGCAAATGCAAATGCAAATGCAAATGCAAGTGCAAGTGCAAGTGCAAGTGCAAGTGCAAGTGCAAGTGCAAGTGCAAGTGCAATTGCAAGTGCAAGTGCAAAAGCAAATGCAAATGCAAATGCAAATGCAAATGCAAATGCAAATGCAAATGCAAATGCAAATGCAAATGCAAATTCAAATGCAAATGCAAATGCAAATGCAAATGCAAATGCAAATGCAAATGCAATTGCAAATGCAAATGCAAATGCAAATGCAAATGCAAATGCAAATTCAAATGCAAATGCAAATCTAAATGCAAATGCAAATGCAAATGCAAATCTAAATGCAAATGCAAATGCAAATGCAAATGCAAATGCAAATCTAAATGCAAATGCAAATGCAAATGCAAATGCAAATGCAAATGCAAATGCAAATGCAAATGCAAATGCAAGTGCAAATCTAAATGCAAATGCAAATGCAAATGCAAATGCAAATGCAAATGCAAATGCAAATGCAAATGCAAATGCAAATGCAAATGCAAATGCAAATGCAAATGCAAATGCAAATGCAAATGCAAATGCAAATGCAAATGCAAATGCAAATGCAAATGCAAATGCAAATGCAAATGCAAATGCAAATGCAAATGCAAATGCAAATGCAAATGCAAATGCAAATGCAAATTCAAATGCAAATGCAAATGCAAATGCAAATGCAAATGCAAATGCAAATTCAAATGCAAATGCAAATCTAAATGCAAATGCAAATGCAAATGCAAATGCAAATGCAAATCTAAATGCAAATGCAAATGCAAATGCAAATGCAAATGCAAATGCAAATGCAAGTGCAAATCTAAATGCAAGTGCAAATCTAAATGCAAATGCAAATGCAAATGCAAATGCAAATTCAAATGCAAATGCAAATGCAAATGCAAATGCAAACGCAAACGCAAACGCAAACGCAAACGCAAACGCAAACGCAAACGCAAACGCAAACGCAAACGCAAACGCAAACGCAAACGCAAACGCAAACGCAAACGCAAACGCAAACGCAAACGCAAACGCAAACGCAAACGCAAACGCAAACGCAAACGCAAACGCAAACGCAAACGCAAACGCAAACGCAAACGCAAACGCAAACGCAAACGCAAACGCAAACGCAAACGCAAACGCAAACGCAAACGCAAACGCAAACGCAAACGCAAACGCAAACGCAAACGCAAACGCAAACGCAAACGCAAACGCAAACGCAAACGCAAACGCAAACGCAAACGCAAACGCAAACGCAAACGCAAACGCAAACGCAAACGCAAACGCAAACGCAAACGCAAACGCAAACGCAAACGCAAACGCAAACGCAAACGCAAACGCAAACGCAAACGCAAACGCAAACGCAAACGCAAACGCAAACGCAAACGCAAACGCAAACGCAAACGCAAACGCAAACGCAAACGCAAACGCAAACGCAAACGCAAACGCAAACGCAAACGCAAACGCAAACGCAAACGCAAACGCAAACGCAAACGCAAACGCAAACGCAAACGCAAACGCAAACGCAAACGCAAACGCAAACGCAAACGCAAACGCAAACGCAAACGCAAACGCAAACGCAAACGCAAACGCAAACCCAAACGCAAACGCAAACGCAAACGCAAACGCAAACGCAAACGCAAACGCAAACGCAAATGCAAACGCAAATGCAAATGCAAATGCAAATGCAAATGCAAATGCAAATGCAAATGCAAATGCAAATGCAAATGCAAATGCAAATCTAAATGCAAATGCAAATGCAAATGCAAATGCAAATGCAAATGCATATGCAAATGCAAATGCAAATGCAAATGCAAATGCAAATGCAAATGCAAATGCAAATGCAAATGCAAATGCAAATGCAAATGCAAATGCAAATGCAAATGCAAATGCAAATGCAAATGCAAATGCAAATGCAAATGCAAATGCAAATGCAAATGCAAATGCAAATGCAAATGCAAATGCAAATGCAAATGCAAATGCAAATGCAAATGCAAATTCAAATGCAAATGCAAATGCAAATGCAAATGCAAATGCAAATGCAAATTCAAATGCAAATGCAAATCTAAATGCAAATGCAAATGCAAATGCAAATGCAAATCTAAATGCAAATGCAAATGAAAATGCAAATGCAAATGCAAATGCAAATGCAAATGCAAGTGCAAATCTAAATGCAAGTGCAAATCTAAATGCAAATGCAAATGCAAATGCAAATGCAAATGCAAATGCAAATGCAAATGCAAATGCAAATGCAAATGCAAATGCAAATGCAAATGCAAATGCAAATGCAAATGCAAATGCAAATGCAAATGCAAATGCAAATGCAAATGCAAATGCAAATGCAAATGCAAATGCAAATGCAAATGCAAATGCAAATGCAAATGCAAATGCAAATGCAAATGCAAATGCAAATGCAAATGCAAATGCAAATGCAAATGCAAATCCAAATGCAAATGCAAATGCAAATGCAAATGCAAATGCATATGCAAATGCAAATGCATATGCAAATGCAAATGCTAATGCAAATGCAAATGCAAATGCAAATGCAAATGCAAATGCAAATGCAAATGCAAATGCAAATGCAAATGCAAATGCAAATGCAAATGCAAATGCAAATGCAAATGCAAATGCAAATGCAAATGCAAATGCAAATGCAAATGCAAATGCAAATGCAAATGCAAATGCAAATGCAAATGCAAATGCTAATGCTAATGCGAATGCGAATGCGAATGCGAATGCGAATGCGAATGCGAATGCGAATGCGAATGCGAATGCGAATGCGAATGCGAATGCGATTGCGAATGCGAATGCGAATGCGAATGCGAATGCGAATGCGAATGCGAATGCGAATGCGAATGCGAATGCGAATGCGAATGCGAATGCGAATGCGAATGCGAATGCGAATGCGAATGCGAATGCGAATGCGAATGCGAATGCGAATGCGAATGCGAATGCGAATGCGAATGCGAATGCGAATGCGAATGCGAATGCGAATGCAAATGCAAATGCAAATTCAAATGCAAATGCAAATGCAAATGCAAATTCAAATGCAAATGCAAATCTAAATGCAAATGCAAATGCAAATGCAAATTCAAATGCAAATGCAAATCTAAATGCAAATGCAAATGCAAATGCAAATGCAAATCTAAATGCAAATGCAAATGCAAATGCAAATGCAAATGCAAATGCAAATGCAAATGCAAATGCAAATGCAAATGCAAATGCAAATGCAAATGCAAGTGCAAATCTAAATGCAAATGCAAATGCAAATGCAAATGCAAATGCAAATGCAAATGCAAATGCAAATGCAAATGCAAATGCAAATGCAAATGCAAATGCAAATGCAAATGCAAATGCAAATGCAAATGCAAATGAAAATGCAAATGCAAATGCAAATGCAAATGCAAATGCAAATGCAAATGCAAATGCAAATGCAAGTGCAAGTGCAAGTGCAAGTGCAAGTGCAAGTGCAAGTGCAAGTGCAAGTGCAAGTGCAAGTGCAAGTGCAAGTGCAAGTGCAAGGGCAAGTGCAATTGCAAGTGCAAGTGCAAGTGCAAGTGCAAAAGCAAATGCAAATGCAAATGCAAATGCAAATGCAAATGCAAATGCAAATGCAAATGCAAATGCAAATGCAAATTCAAATGCAAATGCAAATGCAAATGCAAATGCAAATCCAAATGCAAATGCAAATGCAAATGCAAATGCAAGTGCAAATGCAAATGCAAATGCAAATGCAAATGCAAATGCAAATGCAAATGCAAATGCAAATGCAAATGCAAATGCAATTGCAAATGCAAATGCAAATGCAAATGCAAATGCAAATGCAAATTCAAATGCAAATGCAAATCTAAATGCAAATGCAAATGCAAATGCAAATGCAAATCTAAATGCAAATGCAAATGCAAATGCAAATGCAAATGCAAATGCAAATGCAAATGCAAATGCAAATGCAAATGCAAGTGCAAATCTAAATGCAAATGCAAATGCAAATGCAAATGCAAATGCAAATGCAAATGCAAATGCAAATGCAAATGCAAATGCAAATGCAAATGCAAATGCAAATGCAAATGCAAATGCAAATGCAAATGCAAATGCAAATGCAAATGCAAATGAAAATGCAAATGCAAATGCAAATGCAAATGCAAATGCAAATGCAAATGCAAATGCAAATGCAAATGCAAATGCAAATGCAAATGCAAGTGCAAGTGCAAGTGCAAGTGCAAGTGCAAGTGCAAGTGCAAGTGCAAGTGCAAGTGCAAGTGCAAGTGCAAGTGCAAGTGCAAGTGCAAGTGCAAGTGCAAGTGCAAGTGCAAGTGCAAGTGCAATTGCAAGTGCAAGTGCAAGTGCAAATGCAAATGCAAATGCAAATGCAAATGCAAATGCAAATGCAAATGCAAATGCAAATTCAAATGCAAATGCAAATCTAAATGCAAATGCAAATGCAAATGCAAATGCAAATGCAAATGCAAATGCAAAAGCAAATGCAAATGCAAATGCAAATGCAAATGCAAATGCAAATGCAAATGCAAATGCAAATGCAAATGCAAATGCAAATGCAAATGCAAATGGAAATGCAAATGCAAATGCAAATGCAAATGCTAATGCAAATGCAAATGGAAATGCAAATGCAAATGGAAATGCAAATGCAAATGCAAATGCAAATGCAAATGCAAATGCAAATGGAAATGCAAATGCAAATGCAAATGCAAATCCAAATGCAATTGCAAATGCAAATGCAAATGCAAATGCAAATGCAAATGCAAATGCAAAAGCAAATGCAAATTCAAATGCAAATGCAAATGCAAATGCAAATGCAAATGCAAATTCAAATGCAAATGCAAATCTAAATGCAAATGCAACTGCAAATGCAAATGCAAATCTAAATGCAAATCTAAATGCAAATGCAAATGCAAATGCAAATGCAAATGCAAATGCAATTGCAAATGCAAATGCAAATGCAAATGCAAGTGCAAATCAAAATTCAAATGCAAATGCAAATGCAAATGCAAATGCAAATGCAAATGCAAATGCAAATGCAAATGCAAATGCAAATGCAAATGCAAATGCAAATGCAAATGCAAATGCAAATGCAAATGCAAATGCAATTGCAAATGCAAATGCAAATGCAAATGCAAATGCAAATGCAAATGCAAATGCAAATGCAAATGCAAATGCGAATGCGAATGCGAATGCGAATGCGAATGCGAATGCGAATGCGAATGCGAATGCGAATGCGAATGCGAATGCGAATGCGAATGCGAATGCGAATGCGAATGCGAATGCGAATGCGAATGCGAATGCGAATGCGAATGCGAATGCGAATGCGAATGCGAATGCGAATGCGAATGCGAATGCGAATGCAAATGCAAATGCAAATTCAAATGCAAATGCAAATGCAAATGCAAATTCAAATGCAAATGCAAATCTAAATGCAAATGCAAATGCAAATGCAAATTCAAATGCAAATGCAAATCTAAATGCAAATGCAAATGCAAATGCAAATGCAAATGCAAATGCAAATGCAAATGCAAATGCAAATGCAAATGCAAATGCAAATGCAAATGCAAATGCAAATGCAAATGCAAATGCAAATGCAAATGCAAGTGCAAGTGCAAGTGCAAGTGCAAGTGCAAGTGCAAGTGCAAGTGCAAGTGCAAGTGCAAGTGCAAGTGCAAGTGCAAGTGCAAGTGCAAGTGCAAGTGCAAGTGCAAATGCAAACGCAAACGCAAACGCAAACGCAAACGCAAATGCAAATTCAAATGCAAATGCAAATCTAAATGCAAATGCAAATCTAAATGCAAATGCAAATGCAAATGCAAATGCAAATGCAAATGCAAATGCAAATGCAAATGCAAATGCAAATGCAAATGCAAATGCAAATGCAAATGCAAATGCAAATGCAAATGCAAATGCAAATGCAAATGCAAATGCAAATGCAAATGCAAATGCAAATGCAAATGCAAATGCAAATGCAAATGCAAATGCAAATGCAAATGCAAATGCAAATGCAAATGCAAATGCAAATGCAAATGCAAATGCAAATGCAAATGCAAATGCAAATGCAAATGCAAATCTAAATGCAAATGCAAATGCAAATGCAAATGCAAATGCAATTGCAAATGCAAATGCAAATGCAAATGCAAATGCAAGTGCAAATCTAAATGCAAATGCAAATGCAAATGCAAATGCAAATGCAAATGCAAATGCAAATGCAAATGCAAATGCAAATGCAAATGCAAATGCAAATGCAAATGCAAATGCAAATGCAAATGCAAATGCAAATGCAAATGCAAATGCAAATGCAAATGCAAATGCAAATGCAAATGCAAATGCAAATGCAAATGCAAATGCAAATGCAAATGCAAATGAAAATGCAAATGCAAATGCAAATGCAAATGCAAATGCAAATGCAAATGCAAATGCAAATGCAAATGCAAATGCAAATGCAAATGCAAATGCAAGTGCAAGTGCAAGTGCAAGTGCAAGTGCAAGTGCAAGTGCAAGTGCAAGTGCAAGTGCAAGTGCAAGTGCAAGTGCAAGTGCAAGTGCAAGTGCAAGTGCAAGTGCAATTGCAAGTGCAAGTGCAAAAGCAAATGCAAATGCAAATGCAAATGCAAATGCAAATGCAAATGCAAATGCAAATGCAAATGCAAATGCAAATTCAAATGCAAATGCAAATGCAAATGCAAATGCAAATCCAAATGCAAATGCAAATGCAAATGCAAATGCAAATGCAAATGCAAATGCAAATGCAAATGCAAATGCAAATGCAAATGCAAATGCAAATGCAAATGCAAATGCAAGTGCAAATCTAAATGCAAATGCAAATGCAAATGCAAATGCAAATGCAAATGCAAATGCAAATGCAAATGCAAATGCAAATGCAAATGCAAATGCAAATGCAAATGCAAATGCAAATGCAAATGCAAATGCAAATGCAAATGCAAATGCAAATGCAAATGCAAATGCAAATGCAAATGCAAATGCAAATGCAAATGAAAATGCAAATGCAAATGCAAATGCAAATGCAAATGCAAATGCAAATGCAAATGCAAATGCAAATGCAAATGCAAATGCAAATGCAAGTGCAAGTGCAAGTGCAAGTGCAAGTGCAAGTGCAAGTGCAAGTGCAAGTGCAATTGCAAGTGCAAGTGCAAAAGCAAATGCAAATGCAAATGCAAATGCAAATGCAAATGCAAATGCAAATGCAAATGCAAATGCAAATGCAAATTCAAATGCAAATGCAAATGCAAATGCAAATGCAAATGCAAATGCAAATGCAATTGCAAATGCAAATGCAAATGCAAATGCAAATGCAAATGCAAATTCAAATGCAAATGCAAATCTAAATGCAAATGCAAATGCAAATGCAAATCTAAATGCAAATGCAAATGCAAATGCAAATGCAAATGCAAATCTAAATGCAAATGCAAATGCAAATGCAAATGCAAATGCAAATGCAAATGCAAATGCAAATGCAAATGCAAGTGCAAATCTAAATGCAAATGCAAATGCAAATGCAAATGCAAATGCAAATGCAAATGCAAATGCAAATGCAAATGCAAATGCAAATGCAAATGCAAATGCAAATGCAAATGCAAATGCAAATGCAAATGCAAATGCAAATGCAAATGCAAATGCAAATGCAAATGCAAATGCAAATGCAAATGCAAATGCAAATGCAAATGCAAATGCAAATGCAAATGCAAATGCAAATTCAAATGCAAATGCAAATGCAAATGCAAATGCAAATGCAAATGCAAATTCAAATGCAAATGCAAATCTAAATGCAAATGCAAATGCAAATGCAAATGCAAATGCAAATCTAAATGCAAATGCAAATGCAAATGCAAATGCAAATGCAAATGCAAATGCAAATGCAAGTGCAAATCTAAATGCAAGTGCAAATCTAAATGCAAATGCAAATGCAAATGCAAATGCAAATTCAAATGCAAATGCAAATGCAAATGCAAATGCAAACGCAAACGCAAACGCAAACGCAAACGCAAACGCAAACGCAAACGCAAACGCAAACGCAAACGCAAACGCAAACGCAAACGCAAACGCAAACGCAAACGCAAACGCAAACGCAAACGCAAACGCAAACGCAAACGCAAACGCAAACGCAAACGCAAACGCAAACGCAAACGCAAACGCAAACGCAAACGCAAACGCAAACGCAAACGCAAACGCAAACGCAAACGCAAACGCAAACGCAAACGCAAACGCAAACGCAAACGCAAACGCAAACGCAAACGCAAACGCAAACGCAAACGCAAACGCAAACGCAAACGCAAACGCAAACGCAAACGCAAACGCAAACGCAAACGCAAACGCAAACGCAAACGCAAACGCAAACGCAAACGCAAACGCAAACGCAAACGCAAACGCAAACGCAAACGCAAACGCAAACGCAAACGCAAACGCAAACGCAAACGCAAACGCAAACGCAAACGCAAACGCAAACGCAAACGCAAACGCAAACGCAAACGCAAACGCAAACGCAAACGCAAACGCAAACGCAAACGCAAACGCAAACGCAAACGCAAACGCAAACGCAAACGCAAACGCAAACGCAAACGCAAACGCAAACGCAAACGCAAACGCAAACGCAAACGCAAACGCAAACGCAAACGCAAACGCAAACGCAAACGCAAACGCAAACGCAAACGCAAACGCAAACCCAAACGCAAACGCAAACGCAAACGCAAACGCAAACGCAAACGCAAACGCAAATGCAAACGCAAATGCAAATGCAAATGCAAATGCAAATGCAAATGCAAATGCAAATGCAAATGCAAATGCAAATGCAAATGCAAATCTAAATGCAAATGCAAATGCAAATGCAAATGCAAATGCAAATGCATATGCAAATGCAAATGCAAATGCAAATGCAAATGCAAATGCAAATGCAAATGCAAATGCAAATGCAAATGCAAATGCAAATGCAAATGCAAATGCAAATGCAAATGCAAATGCAAATGCAAATGCAAATGCAAATGCAAATGCAAATGCAAATGCAAATGCAAATGCAAATGCAAATGCAAATGCAAATGCAAATGCAAATGCAAATGCAAATTCAAATGCAAATGCAAATGCAAATGCAAATGCAAATGCAAATGCAAATTCAAATGCAAATGCAAATCTAAATGCAAATGCAAATGCAAATGCAAATGCAAATCTAAATGCAAATGCAAATGAAAATGCAAATGCAAATGCAAATGCAAATGCAAATGCAAGTGCAAATCTAAATGCAAGTGCAAATCTAAATGCAAATGCAAATGCAAATGCAAATGCAAATGCAAATGCAAATGCAAATGCAAATGCAAATGCAAATGCAAATGCAAATGCAAATGCAAATGCAAATGCAAATGCAAATGCAAATGCAAATGCAAATGCAAATGCAAATGCAAATGCAAATGCAAATGCAAATGCAAATGCAAATGCAAATGCAAATGCAAATGCAAATGCAAATGCAAATGCAAATGCAAATGCAAATGCAAATGCAAATCCAAATGCAAATGCAAATGCAAATGCAAATGCAAATGCATATGCAAATGCAAATGCATATGCAAATGCAAATGCTAATGCAAATGCAAATGCAAATGCAAATGCAAATGCAAATGCAAATGCAAATGCAAATGCAAATGCAAATGCAAATGCAAATGCAAATGCAAATGCAAATGCAAATGCAAATGCAAATGCAAATGCAAATGCAAATGCAAATGCAAATGCAAATGCAAATGCAAATGCAAATGCAAATGCAAATGCTAATGCTAATGCGAATGCGAATGCGAATGCGAATGCGAATGCGAATGCGAATGCGAATGCGAATGCGAATGCGAATGCGAATGCGAATGCGATTGCGAATGCGAATGCGAATGCGAATGCGAATGCGAATGCGAATGCGAATGCGAATGCGAATGCGAATGCGAATGCGAATGCGAATGCGAATGCGAATGCGAATGCGAATGCGAATGCGAATGCGAATGCGAATGCGAATGCGAATGCGAATGCGAATGCGAATGCGAATGCGAATGCGAATGCGAATGCGAATGCAAATGCAAATGCAAATTCAAATGCAAATGCAAATGCAAATGCAAATTCAAATGCAAATGCAAATCTAAATGCAAATGCAAATGCAAATGCAAATTCAAATGCAAATGCAAATCTAAATGCAAATGCAAATGCAAATGCAAATGCAAATCTAAATGCAAATGCAAATGCAAATGCAAATGCAAATGCAAATGCAAATGCAAATGCAAATGCAAATGCAAATGCAAATGCAAATGCAAATGCAAGTGCAAATCTAAATGCAAATGCAAATGCAAATGCAAATGCAAATGCAAATGCAAATGCAAATGCAAATGCAAATGCAAATGCAAATGCAAATGCAAATGCAAATGCAAATGCAAATGCAAATGCAAATGAAAATGCAAATGCAAATGCAAATGCAAATGCAAATGCAAATGCAAATGCAAATGCAAATGCAAGTGCAAGTGCAAGTGCAAGTGCAAGTGCAAGTGCAAGTGCAAGTGCAAGTGCAAGTGCAAGTGCAAGTGCAAGTGCAAGTGCAAGGGCAAGTGCAATTGCAAGTGCAAGTGCAAGTGCAAGTGCAAAAGCAAATGCAAATGCAAATGCAAATGCAAATGCAAATGCAAATGCAAATGCAAATGCAAATGCAAATGCAAATTCAAATGCAAATGCAAATGCAAATGCAAATGCAAATCCAAATGCAAATGCAAATGCAAATGCAAATGCAAGTGCAAATGCAAATGCAAATGCAAATGCAAATGCAAATGCAAATGCAAATGCAAATGCAAATGCAAATGCAAATGCAATTGCAAATGCAAATGCAAATGCAAATGCAAATGCAAATGCAAATTCAAATGCAAATGCAAATCTAAATGCAAATGCAAATGCAAATGCAAATGCAAATCTAAATGCAAATGCAAATGCAAATGCAAATGCAAATGCAAATGCAAATGCAAATGCAAATGCAAATGCAAATGCAAGTGCAAATCTAAATGCAAATGCAAATGCAAATGCAAATGCAAATGCAAATGCAAATGCAAATGCAAATGCAAATGCAAATGCAAATGCAAATGCAAATGCAAATGCAAATGCAAATGCAAATGCAAATGCAAATGCAAATGCAAATGCAAATGAAAATGCAAATGCAAATGCAAATGCAAATGCAAATGCAAATGCAAATGCAAATGCAAATGCAAATGCAAATGCAAATGCAAATGCAAGTGCAAGTGCAAGTGCAAGTGCAAGTGCAAGTGCAAGTGCAAGTGCAAGTGCAAGTGCAAGTGCAAGTGCAAGTGCAAGTGCAAGTGCAAGTGCAAGTGCAAGTGCAAGTGCAAGTGCAAGTGCAATTGCAAGTGCAAGTGCAAGTGCAAATGCAAATGCAAATGCAAATGCAAATGCAAATGCAAATGCAAATGCAAATGCAAATTCAAATGCAAATGCAAATCTAAATGCAAATGCAAATGCAAATGCAAATGCAAATGCAAATGCAAATGCAAAAGCAAATGCAAATGCAAATGCAAATGCAAATGCAAATGCAAATGCAAATGCAAATGCAAATGCAAATGCAAATGCAAATGCAAATGCAAATGGAAATGCAAATGCAAATGCAAATGCAAATGCTAATGCAAATGCAAATGGAAATGCAAATGCAAATGGAAATGCAAATGCAAATGCAAATGCAAATGCAAATGCAAATGCAAATGGAAATGCAAATGCAAATGCAAATGCAAATCCAAATGCAATTGCAAATGCAAATGCAAATGCAAATGCAAATGCAAATGCAAATGCAAAAGCAAATGCAAATTCAAATGCAAATGCAAATGCAAATGCAAATGCAAATGCAAATTCAAATGCAAATGCAAATCTAAATGCAAATGCAAATGCAAATGCAAATGCAAATCTAAATGCAAATCTAAATGCAAATGCAAATGCAAATGCAAATGCAAATGCAAATGCAATTGCAAATGCAAATGCAAATGCAAATGCAAGTGCAAATCAAAATTCAAATGCAAATGCAAATGCAAATGCAAATGCAAATGCAAATGCAAATGCAAATGCAAATGCAAATGCAAATGCAAATGCAAATGCAAATGCAAATGCAAATGCAAATGCAAATGCAAATGCAAATGCAATTGCAAATGCAAATGCAAATGCAAATGCAAATGCAAATGCAAATGCAAATGCAAATGCAAATGCAAATGCGAATGCGAATGCGAATGCGAATGCGAATGCGAATGCGAATGCGAATGCGAATGCGAATGCGAATGCGAATGCGAATGCGAATGCGAATGCGAATGCGAATGCGAATGCGAATGCGAATGCGAATGCGAATGCGAATGCGAATGCGAATGCGAATGCGAATGCGAATGCGAATGCGAATGCAAATGCAAATGCAAATTCAAATGCAAATGCAAATGCAAATGCAAATTCAAATGCAAATGCAAATCTAAATGCAAATGCAAATGCAAATGCAAATTCAAATGCAAATGCAAATCTAAATGCAAATGCAAATGCAAATGCAAATGCAAATGCAAATGCAAATGCAAATGCAAATGCAAATGCAAATGCAAATGCAAATGCAAATGCAAATGCAAATGCAAATGCAAATGCAAATGCAAATGCAAATGCAAGTGCAAGTGCAAGTGCAAGTGCAAGTGCAAGTGCAAGTGCAAGTGCAAGTGCAAGTGCAAGTGCAAGTGCAAGTGCAAGTGCAAGTGCAAGTGCAAGTGCAAGTGCAAATGCAAACGCAAACGCAAACGCAAACGCAAACGCAAATGCAAATTCAAATGCAAATGCAAATCTAAATGCAAATGCAAATCTAAATGCAAATGCAAATGCAAATGCAAATGCAAATGCAAATGCAAATGCAAATGCAAATGCAAATGCAAATGCAAATGCAAATGCAAATGCAAATGCAAATGCAAATGCAAATGCAAATGCAAATGCAAATGCAAATCTAAATGCAAATGCAAATGCAAATGCAAATGCAAATGCAAATGCAAATGCAAATGCAAATGCAAATGCAAATGCAAGTGCAAATCTAAATGCAAATGCAAATGCAAATGCAAATGCAAATGCAAATGCAAATGCAAATGCAAATGCAAATGCAAATGCAAATGCAAATGCAAATGCAAATGCAAATGCAAATGCAAATGCAAATGCAAATGCAAATGCAAATGCAAATGCAAATGCAAATGCAAATGCAAATGCAAATGCAAATGCAAATGCAAATGCAAATGCAAATGCAAATGCAAATGAAAATGCAAATGCAAATGCAAATGCAAATGCAAATGCAAATGCAAATGCAAATGCAAATGCAAATGCAAATGCAAATGCAAATGCAAATGCAAATGCAAGTGCAAGTGCAAGTGCAAGTGCAAGTGCAAGTGCAAGTGCAAGTGCAAGTGCAAGTGCAAGTGCAATTGCAAGTGCAAGTGCAAGTGCAAGTGCAATTGCAAGTGCAAGTGCAAGTGCAAGTGCAAGTGCAAAAGCAAATGCAAATGCAAATGCAAATGCAAATGCAAATGCAAATGCAAATGCAAATGCAAATGCAAATGCAAATGCAAATGCAAATGCAAATGCAAATGCAAATGCAAATGCAAATGCAAATGCAAATGCAAATGCAAATGCAAATGGAAATGCAAATGCAAATGCAAATGCAAATGCTAATGCAAATGCAAATGGAAATGCAAATGCAAATGGAAATGCAAATGCAAATGCAAATGCAAATGCAAATTCAAATGCAAATGCAAATCTAAATGCAAATGCAAATGCAAATGCAAATTCAAATGCAAATGCAAATCTAAATGCAAATGCAAATGCAAATGCAAATGCAAATGCAAATGCAAATGCAAATGCAAATGCAAATGCAAATGCAAATGCAAATGCAAATGCAAATGCAAATGCAAATGCAAATGCAAATGCAAATGCAAATGCAAATGCAAATGCAAATGCAAATGCAAATGCAAATGCAAGTGCAAGTGCAAGTGCAAGTGCAAGTGCAAGTGCAAGTGCAAATGCAAACGCAAACGCAAACGCAAACGCAAACGCAAATGCAAATTCAAATGCAAATGCAAATCTAAATGCAAATGCAAATCTAAATGCAAATGCAAATGCAAATGCAAATGCAAATGCAAATGCAAATGCAAATGCAAATGCAAATGCAAATGCAAATGCAAATGCAAATGCAAATGCAAATCCAAATGCAAATGCAAATGCAAATGCAAATGCAAATGCAAATGCAAATGCAAATGCAAATGCAAATGCAAATGCTAATGCTAATGCAAATGCAAATGCAAATGCAAATGCAAATGCAAATGCAAATGCAAATGCAAATGCAAATGCAAATGCAAATGCAAATGCAAATGCAAATGCTAATGCTAATGCAAATGCAAATGCAAATGCAAATGCAAATGCAAATGCAAATGCTAATGCTAATGCAAATGCAAATGCAAATGCAAATGCAAATGCAAATGCAAATGCAAATGCAAATGCAAATGCAAATGCAAATGCAAATGCAAATGCAAATGCAAATGCAAATGCAAATGCAAATGCAAATGCAAATGCAAATGCAAATGGAAATGCAAATGCAAATGCAAATGCAAATGCTAATGCAAATGCAAATGCAAATGCAAATGCAAATGCAAATGCAAATGCAAATGCAAATGCAAATGCAAATGCAAATGCAAATGCAAATGCAAATGCAAAAGCAAATGCAAATTCAAATGCAAATGCAAATGCAAATGCAAATGCAAATGCAAATTCAAATGCAAATGCAAATCTAAATGCAAATGCAAATGCAAATGCAAATGCAAATCTAAATGCAAATGCAAATGCAAATGCAAATGCAAATGCAATTGCAAATGCAAATGCAAATGCAAATGCAAGTGCAAATCTAAATTCAAATGCAAATGCAAATGCAAATGCAAATGCAAATGCAAATGCAAATGCAAATGCAAATGCAAATGCAAATGCAAATGCAAATGCAAATGCAAATGCAAATGCAAATGCAAATGCAAATGCAAATGCAAATGCAAATGCAAATGCAAATGCAATTGCAAATGCAAATGCAAATGCAAATGCAAATGCAAATGCAAATGCAAATGCAAATGCAAATGCAAATGCTAATGCTAATGCGAATGCGAATGCGAATGCGAATGCGAATGCGAATGCGAATGCGAATGCGAATGCGAATGCGAATGCGAATGCGAATGCGAATGCGAATGCGAATGCGAATGCGAATGCGAATGCGAATGCAAATGCAAATGCAAATTCAAATGCAAATGCAAATGCAAATGCAAATTCAAATGCAAATGCAAATCTAAATGCAAATGCAAATGCAAATGCAAATTCAAATGCAAATGCAAATCTAAATGCAAATGCAAATGCAAATGCAAATGCAAATGCAAATGCAAATGCAAATGCAAATGCAAATGCAAATGCAAATGCAAATGCAAATGCAAATGCAAATGCAAATGCAAATGCAAATGCAAATGCAAATGCAAATGCAAATGCAAATGCAAATGCAAATGCAAATGCAAGTGCAAGTGCAAGTGCAAGTGCAAGTGCAAGTGCAAGTGCAAATGCAAACGCAAACGCAAACGCAAACGCAAACGCAAATGCAAATTCAAATGCAAATGCAAATCTAAATGCAAATGCAAATCTAAATGCAAATGCAAATGCAAATGCAAATGCAAATGCAAATGCAAATGCAAATGCAAATGCAAATGCAAATGCAAATGCAAATGCAAATGCAAATGCAAATGCAAATGCAAATGCAAATGCAAATGCAAATGCAAATGCAAATGCAAATGCAAATGCAAATGCAAATGCAAATGCAAATGCAAATGCAAATGCAAATGCAAATGCAAATGCAAATGCAAATGCAAATGCAAATGCAAATGCAAATGCAAATGCAAATGCAAATGCAAATGCAAATGCAAATGCAAATGCAAATGCAAATGCAAATGCAAATGCAAATGCAAATGCAAATCTAAATGCAAATGCAAATGCAAATGCAAATGCAAATGCAAATGCAAATGCAAATGCAAATGCAAATGCAAATGCAAGTGCAAATCTAAATGCAAATGCAAATGCAAATGCAAATGCAAATGCAAATGCAAATGCAAATGCAAATGCAAATGCAAATGCAAATGCAAATGCAAATGCAAATGCAAATGCAAATGCAAATGCAAATGCAAATGCAAATGCAAATGCAAATGCAAATGCAAATGCAAATGCAAATGCAAATGCAAATGCAAATGCAAATGCAAATGCAAATGCAAATGCAAATGCAAATGCAAATGCAAATGCAAATGCAAATGCAAATGCAAATGCAAATGCAAATGCAAGTGCAAGTGCAAGTGCAAGTGCAAGTGCAAGTGCAAGTGCAAGTGCAAGTGCAAGTGCAAGTGCAAGTGCAAGTGCAATTGCAAGTGCAAGTGCAAGTGCAAGTGCAATTGCAAGTGCAAGTGCAAGTGCAAGTGCAAGTGCAAAAGCAAATGCAAATGCAAATGCAAATGCAAATGCAAATGCAAATGCAAATGCAAATGCAAATGCAAATGCAAATGCAAATGCAAATGCAAATGCAAATGCAAATGCAAATGCAAATGCAAATGCAAATGCAAATGCAAATGCAAATGCAAATGCAAATGCAAATGCAAATCCAAATGCAAATGCAAATGCAAATGCAAATGCAAATGCAAATGCAAATGCAAATGCAAATGCAAATGCAAATGCAAATGCAAATGCAAATGCAAATGCAAATGCAAATGCAAATGCAAATGCAATTGCAAATGCAAATGCAAATGCAAATGCAAATGCAAATGCAAATGCAAATGCAAATGCTAATGCTAATGCGAATGCGAATGCGAATGCGAATGCGAATGCGAATGCGAATGCGAATGCGAATGCGAATGCGAATGCGAATGCGAATGCGAATGCGAATGCGATTGCGAATGCGAATGCGAATGCGAATGCGAATGCGAATGCGAATGCGAATGCGAATGCGAATGCGAATGCGAATGCGAATGCGAATGCGAATGCGAATGCGAATGCGAATGCGAATGCGAATGCGAATGCGAATGCGAATGCGAATGCGAATGCGAATGCAAATGCAAATGCAAATTCAAATGCAAATGCAAATGCAAATGCAAATTCAAATGCAAATGCAAATCTAAATGCAAATGCAAATGCAAATGCAAATTCAAATGCAAATGCAAATCTAAATGCAAATGCAAATGCAAATGCAAATGCAAATCTAAATGCAAATGCAAATGCAAATGCAAATGCAAATGCAAATGCAAATGCAAATGCAAATGCAAATGCAAATGCAAATGCAAATCTAAATGCAAATGCAAATGCAAATGCAAATGCAAATGCAAATGCAAATGCAAATGCAAATGCAAATGCAAGTGCAAATCTAAATGCAAATGCAAATGCAAATGCAAATGCAAATGCAAATGCAAATGCAAATGCAAATGCAAATGCAAATGCAAATGCAAATGCAAATGCAAATGCAAATTCAAATGCAAATGCAAATGCAAATTCAAATGCAAATGCAAATCTAAATGCAAATGCAAATGCAAATGCAAATTCAAATGCAAATGCAAATCTAAATGCAAATGCAAATGCAAATGCAAATGCAAATCTAAATGCAAATGCAAATGCAAATGCAAATGCAAATGCAAATGCAAATGCAAATGCGAATGCAAATGCAAGTGCAAATCTAAATGCAAATGCAAATGCAAATGCAAATGCAAATGCAAATGCAAATGCAAATGCAAATGCAAATGCAAATGCAAATGCAAATGCAAATGCAAATGCAAATGCAAATGCAAATGCAAATGCAAATGCAAATGCAAATGCAAATGCAAATGCAAATGCAAATGCAAATGCAAATGCAAATGCAAATGCAAATGCAAATGCAAATGCAAATGCAAATGCAAATGCAAATGCAAATGCAAATGCAAATGCAAATGCAAATGCAAATGCAAATGCAAATGCAAATGCAAATGCAAATGCAAATGCAAATGCAAATGCAAATGCAAATGCAAATGCAAATGCAAATGCAAATGCAAATGCAAATGCAAATGCAAATGCAAATGCAAATGCAAATGCAAATGCAAATGCAAATGCAAATGCAAATGCAAATGCAAATGCAGATGCAAATGCAAATGCAAATGCAAATGCAAATGCAAATGCAAATGCAAATGCAAATGCAAATGCAAATGCAAATGCAAATGCAAATGAAAATGCAAATGCAAATGCAAATGCAAATGCAAATGCAAATGCAAATGCAAATGCAAATGCAAATGCAAATGCAAATGCAAATGCAAATGCAAGTGCAAGTGCAAGTGCAAGTGCAAGTGCAAGTGCAAGTGCAAGTGCAAGTGCAAGTGCAAGTGCAAGTGCAAGTGCAAGTGCAAGTGCAAGTGCAAGTGCAAGTGCAAGTGCAAGTGCAAGTGCAAGTGCAAGTGCAAGTGCAAGTGCAAGTGCAAGTGCAAGTGCAAGTGCAAGTGCAAAAGCAAATGCAAATGCAAATGCAAATGGAAATGCAAATGCAAATGCAAATGCAAATCCAAATGCAAATGCAAATGCAAATGCAAATGCAAATGCAAATGCAAATGCAAATGCAAATGCAAATGGAAATGCAAATGCAAATGCAAATGCAAATGGAAATGCAAATGCAAATGGAAATGCAAATGCAAATGCAAATGCAAATGCAAATGCAAATGCAAATGCAAATGGAAATGCAAATGCAAATGCAAATGCAAATCCAAATGCAAATGCAAATACAAATGCAAATGCAAATGCAAATGCAAATGCAAATGCAAATGCAAATGCAAATGCAAATGCAAATGCAAATGCAAATGCAAATGCAAATGCAAATGCAAATGCAAATGCAAATGCAAATGCAAATGCAAATGCAAATGCAAATGCAAATGCAAATGCAAATGCAAATGCAAATGCAAATGCAAATGCAAATGCAAATGCAAATGAAAATGCAAATGCAAATGCAAATGCAAATGCAAATGCAAATGCAAATGCAAATGCAAATGCAAATGCAAATGCAAATGCAAATGCAAATGCAAATGCAAATGCAAATGCAAATGCAAATGCAAATGCAAATGCAAATGCAAATGCAGATGCAAATGCAAATGCAAATGCAAATGCAAATGCAAATGCAAATGCAAATGCAAATGCAAATGCAAATGCAAATGCAAATGCAAATGCAAATGAAAATGCAAATGCAAATGCAAATGCAAATGCAAATGCAAATGCAAATGCAAATGCAAATGCAAATGCAAATGCAAATGCAAATGCAAATGCAAGTGCAAGTGCAAGTGCAAGTGCAAGTGCAAGTGCAAGTGCAAGTGCAAGTGCAAGTGCAAGTGCAAGTGCAAGTGCAAGTGCAAGTGCAAGTGCAAGTGCAAGTGCAAGTGCAAGTGCAAGTGCAAGTGCAAGTGCAAAAGCAAATGCAAATGCAAATGCAAATGGAAATGCAAATGCAAATGCAAATGCAAATCCAAATGCAAATGCAAATGCAAATGCAAATGCAAATGCAAATGCAAATGCAAATGCAAATGCAAATGGAAATGCAAATGCAAATGCAAATGCAAATGGAAATGCAAATGCAAATGGAAATGCAAATGCAAATGCAAATGCAAATGCAAATGCAAATGCAAATGGAAATGCAAATGCAAATGCAAATGCAAATCCAAATGCAAATGCAAATACAAATGCAAATGCAAATGCAAATGCAAATGCAAATGCAAATGCAAATGCAAATGCAAATGCAAATGCAAATGCAAATGCAAATGCAAATGCAAATGCAAATGCAAATGCAAATGCAAATGCAAATGCAAATGCAAATGCAAATGCAAATGCAAATGCAAATGCAAATGCAAATGCAAATGCAAATGCAAATGCAAATGCAAATGCAAATGCAAATGCAAATGCAAATGCAAATGCAAATGCAAATGCAAATGCAAATGCAAATGCAAATGCAAATGCAAATGCAAATGCAAATGCAAATGCAAATGCAAATGCAAATGCAAATGCAAATGCAAATGCAAATGCAAATGCAAATGCAAATGCAAATGCAAATGCAAATGCAAATGCAAATGCAAATGCAAATGCAAATGCAAATGCAAATGCAAATGCAAATGCAAATGCAAATGCAAATGCAAATGCAAATGCAAATGAAAATGCAAATGCAAATGCAAATGCAAATGCAAATGCAAATGCAAATGCAAATGCAAATGCAAATGCAAATGCAAATGCAAATGCAAATGCAAATGCAAATGCAAATGCAAATGCAAATGCAAATGCAAATGCAAATGCAAATGCAAATGCAAATGCAAATGCAGATGCAAATGCAAATGCAAATGCAAATGCAAATGCAAATGCAAATGCAAATGCAAATGCAAATGCAAATGCAAATGCAAATGCAAATGAAAATGCAAATGCAAATGCAAATGCAAATGCAAATGCAAATGCAAATGCAAATGCAAATGCAAATGCAAATGCAAATGCAAATGCAAGTGCAAGTGCAAGTGCAAGTGCAAGTGCAAGTGCAAGTGCAAGTGCAAGTGCAAGTGCAAGTGCAAGTGCAAGTGCAAGTGCAAGTGCAAGTGCAAGTGCAAGTGCAAGTGCAAGTGCAAGTGCAAGTGCAAGTGCAAGTGCAAGTGCAAGTGCAAGTGCAAGTGCAAGTGCAAAAGCAAATGCAAATGCAAATGCAAATGGAAATGCAAATGCAAATGCAAATGCAAATCCAAATGCAAATGCAAATGCAAATGCAAATGCAAATGCAAATGCAAATGCAAATGCAAATGCAAATGGAAATGCAAATGCAAATGCAAATGCAAATGGAAATGCAAATGCAAATGGAAATGCAAATGCAAATGCAAATGCAAATGCAAATGCAAATGCAAATGCAAATGGAAATGCAAATGCAAATGCAAATGCAAATCCAAATGCAAATGCAAATACAAATGCAAATGCAAATGCAAATGCAAATGCAAATGCAAATGCAAATGCAAATGCAAATGCAAATGCAAATGCAAATGCAAATGCAAATGCAAATGCAAATGCAAATGCAAATGCAAATGCAAATGCAAATGCAAATGCAAATGCAAATGCAAATGCAAATGCAAATGCAAATGCAAATGCAAATGAAAATGCAAATGCAAATGCAAATGCAAATGAAAATGCAAATGCAAATGCAAATGCAAATGCAAATGCAAATGCAAATGCAAATGCAAATGCAAATGCAAATGCAAATGCAAATGCAAATGCAAATGCAAATGCAAATGCAAATGCAAATGCAAATGCAAATGCAAATGCAAATGCAGATGCAAATGCAAATGCAAATGCAAATGCAAATGCAAATGCAAATGCAAATGCAAATGCAAATGCAAATGCAAATGCAAATGCAAATGCAAATGAAAATGCAAATGCAAATGCAAATGCAAATGCAAATGCAAATGCAAATGCAAATGCAAATGCAAATGCAAATGCAAATGCAAATGCAAGTGCAAGTGCAAGTGCAAGTGCAAGTGCAAGTGCAAGTGCAAGTGCAAGTGCAAGTGCAAGTGCAAGTGCAAGTGCAAGTGCAAGTGCAAGTGCAAGTGCAAGTGCAAGTGCAAGTGCAAGTGCAAGTGCAAGTGCAAAAGCAAATGCAAATGCAAATGCAAATGGAAATGCAAATGCAAATGCAAATGCAAATCCAAATGCAAATGCAAATGCAAATGCAAATGCAAATGCAAATGCAAATGCAAATGCAAATGCAAATGGAAATGCAAATGCAAATGCAAATGCAAATGGAAATGCAAATGCAAATGGAAATGCAAATGCAAATGCAAATGCAAATGCAAATGCAAATGCAAATGGAAATGCAAATGCAAATGCAAATGCAAATCCAAATGCAAATGCAAATACAAATGCAAATGCAAATGCAAATGCAAATGCAAATGCAAATGCAAATGCAAATGCAAATGCAAATGCAAATGCAAATGCAAATCTAAATGCAAATGCAAATGCAAATGCAAATGCAAATGCAAATGCAAATGCAAATGCAAATGCAAGTGCAAATCTAAATGCAAATGCAAATGCAAATGCAAATGCAAATGCAAATGCAAATGCAAATGCAAATGCAAATGCAAATGCAAATGCAAATGCAAATGCAAATGCAAATGCAAATGCAAATGCAAATGCAAATGCAAATGCAAATGCAAATGCAAATGCAAATGCAAATGCAAATGCAAATGCAAATGCAAATGCAAATGCAAATGCAAATGCAAATGCAAATGCAAATGCAAATGCAAATGCAAATGCAAATGCAAATGCAAATGCAAATGCAAATGCAAATGCAAATGGAAATGCAAATGCAAATGCAAATGCAAATCCAAATGCAAATGCAAATACAAATGCAAATGCAAATGCAAATGCAAATGCAAATGCAAATGCAAATGCAAATGCAAATGCAAATGCAAATGCAAATGCAAATGCAAATGCAAATGCAAATGCAAATGCAAATGCAAATGCAAATGCAAATGCAAATGCAAATGCAAATGCAAATGCAAATGCAAATGCAAATGCAAATGCAAATGCAAATGCAAATGCAAATGCAAATGCAAATGCAAATGCAAATGCAAATGCAAATGCAAATGCAAATGCAAATGCAAATGCAAATGCAAATGCAAATCTAAATGCAAATGCAAATGCAAATGCAAATGCAAATGCAAATGCAAATGCAAATGCAAATGCAAATGCAAATGCAAGTGCAAATCTAAATGCAAATGCAAATGCAAATGCAAATGCAAATGCAAATGCAAATGCAAATGCAAATGCAAATGCAAATGCAAATGCAAATGCAAATGCAAATGCAAATGCAAATGCAAATGCAAATGCAAATGCAAATGCAAATGCAAATGCAAATGCAAATGAAAATGCAAATGCAAATGCAAATGCAAATGCAAATGCAAATGCAAATGCACATGCAAATGCAAATGCAAATGCAAATGCAAATGCAAGTGCAAGTGCAAGTGCAAGTGCAAGTGCAAGTGCAAGTGCAAGTGCAAGTGCAAGTGCAAGTGCAAGTGCAAGTGCAAGTGCAAGTGCAAGTGCAAGTGCAAGTGCAAGTGCAAGTGCAAGTGCAAGTGCAAGTGCAAGTGCAAGTGCAAGTGCAAGTGCAAGTGCAAGTGCAATTGCAAGTGCAAGTGCAAGTGCAAGTGCAAGTGCAAAAGCAAATGCAAATGCAAATGCAAATGCAAATGCAAATGCAAATGCAAATGCAAATGCAAATGCAAATGCAAATGCAAATGCAAATGCAAATGCAAATGCAAATGCAAATGCAAATGCAAATGCAAATGCAAATGCAAATGCAAATGCAAATGCAAATGCAAATCCAAATGCAAATGCAAATGCAAATGCAAATGCAAATGCAAATGCAAATGCAAATGCAAATGCAAATGCAAATGCAAATGAAAATGCAAATGCAAATGCAAATGCAAATGCAAATGCAAATGCAAATGCACATGCAAATGCAAATGCAAATGCAAATGCAAATGCAAGTGCAAGTGCAAGTGCAAGTGCAAGTGCAAGTGCAAGTGCAAGTGCAAGTGCAAGTGCAAGTGCAAGTGCAAGTGCAAGTGCAAGTGCAATTGCAAGTGCAAGTGCAAGTGCAAGTGCAAGTGCAAAAGCAAATGCAAATGCAAATGCAAATGCAAATGCAAATGCAAATGCAAATGCAAATGCAAATGCAAATGCAAATGCAAATGCAAATGCAAATGCAAATGCAAATGCAAATGCAAATGCAAATGCAAATGCAAATGCAAATGCAAATGCAAATGCAAATGCAAATCCAAATGCAAATGCAAATGCAAATGCAAATGCAAATGCAAATGCAAATGCAAATGCAAATGCAAATGCAAATGCAAATGCAAATGCAAATGCAAATGCAAATGCAAATGCAAATGCAAATGCAAATGCAAATGCAAATGCAAATGCAATTGCAAATGCAAATGCAAATGCAAATGCAAATGCAAATGCAAATGCAAATGCAAATGCTAATGCTAATGCGAATGCGAATGCGAATGCGAATGCGAATGCGAATGCGAATGCGAATGCGAATGCGAATGCGAATGCGATTGCGAATGCGAATGCGAATGCGAATGCGAATGCGAATGCGAATGCGAATGCGAATGCGAATGCGAATGCGAATGAGAATGCGAATGCGAATGCGAATGCGAATGCGAATGCGAATACGAATGCGAATGCGAATGCAAATGCAAATGCAAATTCAAATGTAAATGCAAATGCAAATGCAAATTCAAATGCAAATGCAAATCTAAATGCAAATGCAAATGCAAATGCAAATTCAAATGCAAATGCAAATCTAAATGCAAATGCAAATGCAAATGCAAATGCAAATCTAAATGCAAATGCAAATGCAAATGCAAATGCAAATGCAAATGCAAATGCAAATGCAAATGCAAATGCAAGTGCAAATCTAAATGCAAATGCAAATGCAAATGCAAATGCAAATGCAAATGCAAATGCAAATGCAAATGCAAATGCAAATGCAAATGCAAATGCAAATGCAAATGCAAATGCAAATGCAAATGCAAATGCAAATGCAAATGCAAATGCAAATGCAAATGCAAATGCAAATGCAAATGCAAATGCAAATGCAAATGCAAATGCAAATGCAAATGCAAATGCAAATGCAAATGCAAATGCAAATGCAAATGCAAATGCAAATGCAAATGCAAATGAAAATGCAAATGCAAATGCAAATGCAAATGCAAATGCAAATGCAAATGCAAATGCAAATGCAAATGCAAATGCAAATGCAAATGCAAATGCAAATGCAAATGCAAATGCAAATGCAAATGCAAATGCAAATGCAAATGCAAATGCAAATGCAAATGCAGATGCAAATGCAAATGCAAATGCAAATGCAAATGCAAATGCAAATGCAAATGCAAATGCAAATGCAAATGCAAATGCAAATGCAAATGAAAATGCAAATGCAAATGCAAATGCAAATGCAAATGCAAATGCAAATCCAAATGCAAATGCAAATGCAAATGCAAATGCAAATGCAAATGCAAATGGAAATGCAAATGCAAATGCAAATGCAAATGGAAATGCAAATGCAAATGGAAATGCAAATGCAAATGCAAATGCAAATGCAAATGCAAATGCAAATGGAAATGCAAATGCAAATGCAAATGCAAATCCAAATGCAAATGCAAATACAAATGCAAATGCAAATGCAAATGCAAATGCAAATGCAAATGCAAATGCAAATGCAAATGCAAATGCAAATGCAAATGCAAATGCAAATGCAAATGCAAATGAAAATGCAAATGCAAATGCAAATGCAAATGCAAATGCAAATGCAAATGCAAATGCAAATGCAAATGCAAATGCAAATGCAAATGCAAATGCAAATGCAAGTGCAAGTGCAAGTGCAAGTGCAAGTGCAAGTGCAAGTGCAAGTGCAAGTGCAAGTGCAAGTGCAAGTGCAAGTGCAAGTGCAAGTGCAAGTGCAAGTGCAAGTGCAAGTGCAATTGCAAGTGCAAGTGCAAGTGCAAGTGCAAGTGCAAGTGCAAAAGCAAATGCAAATGCAAATGCAAATGCAAATGCAAATGCAAATGCAAATGCAAATGCAAATGCAAATGCAAATGCAAATGCAAATGCAAATGCAAATGCAAATGCTAATGCAAATTCAAATGCAAATGCAAATCTAAATGCAAATGCAAATGTAAATGCAAATGCAAATGCAAATGCAAATGCAAATGCAAATGCAAATGCAAATGGAAATGCAAATGCAAATGGAAATGCAAATGCAAATGCAAATGCAAATGCAAATGCAAATGCAAATGGAAATGCAAATGCAAATGCAAATGCAAATCCAAATGCAAATGCAAATACAAATGCAAATGCAAATGCAAATGCAAATGCAAATGCAAATGCAAATGCAAATGCAAATGCAAATGCAAATGCAAATGCAAATGCAAATGCAAATGCAAATGCAAATGCAAATGCAAATGCAAATGCAAATGCAAATGCAAATGCAAATGCAAATGCAAATGCAAATGCAAATGCAAATGCAAATGCAAATGCAAATGCAAATGCAAATGCAAATGCAAATGCAAATGCAAATGCAAATGCAAATGCAAATGCAAATGCAAATGCAAATGCAAATGCAAATGCAAATGCAAATGCAAATGCAAATGAAAATGCAAATGCAAATGCAAATGCAAATGCAAATGCAAATGCAAATGCAAATGCAAATGCAAATGCAAATGCAAATGCAAATGCAAATGCAAATGCAAATGCAAATGCAAATGCAAATGCAAATGCAAATGCAAATGCAAATGCAGATGCAAATGCAAATGCAAATGCAAATGCAAATGCAAATGCAAATGCAAATGCAAATGCAAATGCAAATGAAAATGCAAATGCAAATGCAAATGCAAATGCAAATGCAAATGCAAATGCAAATGCAAATGCAAATGCAAATGCAAATGCAAATGCAAGTGCAAGTGCAAGTGCAAGTGCAAGTGCAAGTGCAAGTGCAAGTGCAAGTGCAAGTGCAAGTGCAAGTGCAAGTGCAAGTGCAAGTGCAAGTGCAAGTGCAAGTGCAAGTGCAAGTGCAAGTGCAAGTGCAAGTGCAAAAGCAAATGCAAATGCAAATGCAAATGGAAATGCAAATGCAAATGCAAATGCAAATCCAAATGCAAATGCAAATGCAAATGCAAATGCAAATGCAAATGCAAATGCAAATGCAAATGCAAATGGAAATGCAAATGCAAATGCAAATGCAAATGGAAATGCAAATGCAAATGGAAATGCAAATGCAAATGCAAATGCAAATGCAAATGCAAATGCAAATGGAAATGCAAATGCAAATGCAAATGCAAATCCAAATGCAAATGCAAATACAAATGCAAATGCAAATGCAAATGCAAATGCAAATGCAAATGCAAATGCAAATGCAAATGCAAATGCAAATGCAAATGCAAATGCAAATGCAAATGCAAATGCAAATGCAAATGCAAATGCAAATGCAAATGCAAATGCAAATGCAAATGCAAATGCAAATGCAAATGCAAATGCAAATGCAAATGCAAATGCAAATGCAAATGCAAATGCAAATGCAAATGCAAATGCAAATGCAAATGCAAATGCAAATGCAAATGCAAATGCAAATGCAAATGCAAATGCAAATCTAAATGCAAATGCAAATGCAAATGCAAATGCAAATGCAAATGCAAATGCAAATGCAAATGCAAATGCAAATGCAAGTGCAAATCTAAATGCAAATGCAAATGCAAATGCAAATGCAAATGCAAATGCAAATGCAAATGCAAATGCAAATGCAAATGCAAATGCAAATGCAAATGCAAATGCAAATGCAAATGCAAATGCAAATGCAAATGCAAATGCAAATGCAAATGCAAATGAAAATGCAAATGCAAATGCAAATGCAAATGCAAATGCAAATGCAAATGCACATGCAAATGCAAATGCAAATGCAAATGCAAATGCAAGTGCAAGTGCAAGTGCAAGTGCAAGTGCAAGTGCAAGTGCAAGTGCAAGTGCAAGTGCAAGTGCAAGTGCAAGTGCAAGTGCAAGTGCAAGTGCAAGTGCAAGTGCAAGTGCAAGTGCAAGTGCAAGTGCAAGTGCAAGTGCAATTGCAAGTGCAAGTGCAAGTGCAAGTGCAAGTGCAAAAGCAAATGCAAATGCAAATGCAAATGCAAATGCAAATGCAAATGCAAATGCAAATGCAAATGCAAATGCAAATGCAAATGCAAATGCAAATGCAAATGCAAATGCAAATGCAAATGCAAATGCAAATGCAAATGCAAATGCAAATGCAAATCCAAATGCAAATGCAAATGCAAATGCAAATGCAAATGCAAATGCAAATGCAAATGCAAATGCAAATGCAAATGCAAATGCAAATGAAAATGCAAATGCAAATGCAAATGCAAATGCAAATGCAAATGCAAATGCACATGCAAATGCAAATGCAAATGCAAATGCAAATGCAAGTGCAAGTGCAAGTGCAAGTGCAAGTGCAAGTGCAAGTGCAAGTGCAAGTGCAAGTGCAAGTGCAAGTGCAAGTGCAAGTGCAAGTGCAATTGCAAGTGCAAGTGCAAGTGCAAGTGCAAGTGCAAAGCAAATGCAAATGCAAATGCAAATGCAAATGCAAATGCAAATGCAAATGCAAATGCAAATGCAAATGCAAATGCAAATGCAAATGCAAATGCAAATGCAAATGCAAATGCAAATGCAAATGCAAATGCAAATGCAAATGCAAATGCAAATGCAAATGCAAATGCAAATGCAAATGCAAATGCAAATGCAAATGCAAATGCAAATGCAAATGCAAATGCAAATGCAA
>CAWLCU010000362.1:110000-115000 GCA_963855975.1 Andrena chrysosceles | reverse complement strand
GCAAATGCAGATGCAAATGCAAATGCAAATGCAAATGCAAATGCAAATGCAAATGCAAATGCAAATGCAAATGCAAATGCAAATGCAAATGCAAATGAAAATGCAAATGCAAATGCAAATGCAAATGCAAATGCAAATGCAAATGCAAATGCAAATGCAAATGCAAATGCAAATGCAAATGCAAGTGCAAGTGCAAGTGCAAGTGCAAGTGCAAGTGCAAGTGCAAGTGCAAGTGCAAGTGCAAGTGCAAGTGCAAGTGCAAGTGCATGTGCAAGTGCAAGTGCAAGTGCAAGTGCAAGTGCAAGTGCAAGTGCAAGTGCAAGTGCAAGTGCAAGTGCAAAAGCAAATGCAAATGCAAATGCAAATGGAAATGCAAATGCAAATGCAAATGCAAATCCAAATGCAAATGCAAATGCAAATGCAAATGCAAATGCAAATGCAAATGCAAATGCAAATGCAAATGGAAATGCAAATGCAAATGCAAATGCAAATGGAAATGCAAATGCAAATGGAAATGCAAATGCAAATGCAAATGCAAATGCAAATGCAAATGCAAATGGAAATGCAAATGCAAATGCAAATGCAAATCCAAATGCAAATGCAAATACAAATGCAAATGCAAATGCAAATGCAAATGCAAATGCAAATGCAAATGCAAATGCAAATGCAAATGCAAATGCAAATGCAAATGCAAATGCAAATGCAAATGCAAATGCAAATGCAAATGCAAATGCAAATGCAAATGCAAATGCAAATGCAAATGCAAATGCAAATGCAAATGCAAATGCAAATGCAAATGCAAATGCAAATGCAAATGCAAATGCAAATGAAAATGCAAATGCAAATGCAAATGCAAATGCAAATGCAAATGCAAATGCAAATGCAAATGCAAATGCAAATGCAAATGCAAATGCAAATGCAAATGCAAATGCAAATGCAAATGCAAATGCAAATGCAAATGCAAATGCAAATGCAGATGCAAATGCAAATGCAAATGCAAATGCAAATGCAAATGCAAATGCAAATGCAAATGCAAATGCAAATGCAAATGCAAATGCAAATGCAAATGAAAATGCAAATGCAAATGCAAATGCAAATGCAAATGCAAATGCAAATGCAAATGCAAATGCAAATGCAAATGCAAATGCAAATGCAAGTGCAAGTGCAAGTGCAAGTGCAAGTGCAAGTGCAAGTGCAAGTGCAAGTGCAAGTGCAAGTGCAAGTGCAAGTGCAAGTGCAAGTGCAAGTGCAAGTGCAAGTGCAAGTGCAAGTGCAAGTGCAAGTGCAAGTGCAAAAGCAAATGCAAATGCAAATGCAAATGGAAATGCAAATGCAAATGCAAATGCAAATCCAAATGCAAATGCAAATGCAAATGCAAATGCAAATGCAAATGCAAATGCAAATGCAAATGCAAATGGAAATGCAAATGCAAATGCAAATGCAAATGGAAATGCAAATGCAAATGGAAATGCAAATGCAAATGCAAATGCAAATGCAAATGCAAATGCAAATGGAAATGCAAATGCAAATGCAAATGCAAATCCAAATGCAAATGCAAATACAAATGCAAATGCAAATGCAAATGCAAATGCAAATGCAAATGCAAATGCAAATGCAAATGCAAATGCAAATGCAAATGCAAATGCAAATGCAAATGCAAATGCAAATGCAAATGCAAATGCAAATGCAAATGCAAATGCAAATGCAAATGCAAATGCAAATGCAAATGCAAATGCAAATGCAAATGCAAATGCAAATGCAAATGCAAATGCAAATGCAAATGCAAATGCAAATGCAAATGCAAATGCAAATGCAAGTGCAAATCTAAATGCAAATGCAAATGCAAATGCAAATGCAAATGCAAATGCAAATGCAAATGCAAATGCAAATGCAAATGCAAATGCAAATGCAAATGCAAATGCAAATGCAAATGCAAATGCAAATGCAAATGCAAATGCAAATGCAAATGCAAATGCAAATGCAAGTGCAAGTGCAAGTGCAAGTGCAAGTGCAAGTGCAAGTGCAAGTGCAAGTGCAAGTGCAAGTGCAAGTGCAAGTGCAAGTGCAAGTGCAAGTGCAAGTGCAAGT
The DNA here is from genome assembly GCA_963855975.1 of Andrena chrysosceles. Lineage (NCBI taxonomy): Eukaryota > Metazoa > Arthropoda > Insecta > Hymenoptera > Andrenidae > Andrena > Andrena chrysosceles. The sequence goes on along the minus strand of CAWLCU010000362.1, from coordinate 112,912 downwards.
GCAAGTGCAAGTGCAAGTGCAAGTGCAAGTGCAAGTGCAAGTGCAAGTGCAAAAGCAAATGCAAATGCAAATGCAAATGCAAATGCAAATGCAAATGCAAATGCAAATGCAAATGCAAATGCAAATGCAAATGCAAATGCAAATGCAAATGCAAATGCAAATGCAAATGCAAATGCAAATGCAAATGCAATTGCAAATGCAAATGCAAATGCAAATGCAAATGCAAATGCAAATGCAAATGCAAATGCTAATGCTAATGCGAATGCGAATGCGAATGCGAATGCGAATGCGAATGCGAATGCGAATGCGAATGCGAATGCGAATGCGAATGCGAATGCGAATGCGATTGCGAATGCGAATGCGAATGCGAATGCGAATGCGAATGCGAATGCGAATGCGAATGCGAATGCGAATGCGAATGCGAATGCGAATGCGAATGCGAATGCGAATGCGAATGCGAATGCGAATGCGAATGCGAATGCGAATGCGAATGCGAATGCGAATGCGAATGCGAATGCGAATGCAAATGCAAATGCAAATTCAAATGCAAATGCAAATGCAAATGCAAATTCAAATGCAAATGCAAATCTAAATGCAAATGCAAATGCAAATGCAAATTCAAATTCAAATGCAAATGCAAATCTAAATGCAAATGCAAATGCAAATGCAAATTCAAATGCAAATGCAAATCTAAATGCAAATGCAAATGCAAATGCAAATGCAAATCTAAATGCAAATGCAAATGCAAATGCAAATGCAAATGCAAATGCAAATGCAAATGCAAATGCAAATGCAAATGCAAGTGCAAATCTAAATGCAAATGCAAATGCAAATGCAAATGCAAATGCAAATGCAAATGCAAATGCAAATGCAAATGCAAATGCAAATGCAAATGCAAATGCAAATGCAAATGCAAATGCAAATGCAAATGCAAATGCAAATGCAAATGCAAATGCAAATGCAAATTCAAATGCAAATGCAAATGCAAATGCAAATCCAAATGCAAATGCAAATCTAAATGCAAATGCAAATGCAAATGCAAATTCAAATGCAAATGCAAATCTAAATGCAAATGCAAATGCAAATGCAAATGCAAATCTAAATGCAAATGCAAATGCAAATGCAAATGCAAATGCAAATGCAAATGCAAATGCAAATGCAAGTGCAAATCTAAATGCAAATGCAAATGCAAATGCAAATGCAAATGCAAATGCAAATGCAAATGCAAATGCAAATGCAAATGCAAATGCAAATGCAAATGCAAATGCAAATGCAAATGCAAATGCAAATGCAAATGCAAATGCAAATGCAAATGCAAATGCAAATGCAAATGCAAATGCAAATGCAAATGCAAATGCAAATGCAAATGCAAATGCAAATGCAAATGCAAATGCAAATGCAAATGAAAATGCAAATGCAAATGCAAATGCAAATGCAAATGCAAATGCAAATGCAAATGCAAATGCAAATGCAAATGCAAATGCAAATGCAAATGCAAATGCAAATGCAAATGCAAATGCAAATGCAAATGCAAATGCAAATGCAAATGCAGATGCAAATGCAAATGCAAATGCAAATGCAAATGCAAATGCAAATGCAAATGCAAATGCAAATGCAAATGAAAATGCAAATGCAAATGCAAATGCAAATGCAAATGCAAATGCAAATGCAAATGCAAATGCAAATGCAAATGCAAATGCAAGTGCAAGTGCAAGTGCAAGTGCAAGTGCAAGTGCAAGTGCAAGTGCAAGTGCAAGTGCAAGTGCAAGTGCAAGTGCAAGTGCAAGTGCAAGTGCAAGTGCAAGTGCAAGTGCAAGTGCAAGTGCAAGTGCAAAAGCAAATGCAAATGCAAATGCAAATGGAAATGCAAATGCAAATGCAAATGCAAATCCAAATGCAAATGCAAATGCAAATGCAAATGCAAATGCAAATGCAAATGCAAATGCAAATGCAAATGGAAATGCAAATGCAAATGCAAATGCAAATGGAAATGCAAATGCAAATGGAAATGCAAATGCAAATGCAAATGCAAATGCAAATGCAAATGCAAATGGAAATGCAAATGCAAATGCAAATGCAAATCCAAATGCAAATGCAAATACAAATGCAAATGCAAATGCAAATGCAAATGCAAATGCAAATGCAAATGCAAATGCAAATGCAAATGCAAATGCAAATGCAAATGCAAATGCAAATGCAAATGCAAATGCAAATGCAAATGCAAATGCAAATGCAAATGCAAATGCAAATGCAAATGCAAATGCAAATGCAAATGCAAATGCAAATGCAAATGCAAATGCAAATGCAAATGCAAATGCAAATGCAAATGCAAATGCAAATGCAAATGCAAATGCAAATGCAAATGCAAATGCAAATGCAAATGCAAATGCAAATGCAAATGCAAATGCAAATCTAAATGCAAATGCAAATGCAAATGCAAATGCAAATGCAAATGCAAATGCAAATGCAAATGCAAATGCAAATGCAAGTGCAAATCTAAATGCAAATGCAAATGCAAATGCAAATGCAAATGCAAATGCAAATGCAAATGCAAATGCAAATGCAAATGCAAATGCAAATGCAAATGCAAATGCAAATGCAAATGCAAATGAAAATGCAAATGCAAATGCAAATGCAAATGCAAATGCAAATGCAAATGCACATGCAAATGCAAATGCAAATGCAAATGCAAATGCAAGTGCAAGTGCAAGTGCAAGTGCAAGTGCAAGTGCAAGTGCAAGTGCAAGTGCAAGTGCAAGTGCAAGTGCAAGTGCAAGTGCAAGTGCAAGTGCAAGTGCAAGTGCAAGTGCAAGTGCAAGTGCAAGTGCAAGTGCAAGTGCAAGTGCAATTGCAAGTGCAAGTGCAAGTGCAAGTGCAAGTGCAAAAGCAAATGCAAATGCAAATGCAAATGC
>CAWLCU010000362.1:57500-100000 GCA_963855975.1 Andrena chrysosceles | reverse complement strand
TGCAAATGCAAATGCAAATGGAAATGCAAATGCAAATGCAAATGCAAATGGAAATGCAAATGCAAATGCAAATGCAAATGCAAATGCAAATGCAAATGGAAATGCAAATGCAAATGCAAATGCAAATCCAAATGCAAATGCAAATACAAATGCAAATGCAAATGCAAATGCAAATGCAAATGCAAATGCAAATGCAAATGCAAATGCAAATGCAAATGCAAATGCAAATGCAAATGCAAATGCAAATGCAAATGCAAATGCAAATGCAAATGCAAATGCAAATGCAATTGCAAATGCAAATGCAAATGCAAATGCAAATGCAAATGCAAATGCAAATGCAAATGCAAATGCAAATGCAAATGCTAATGCTAATGCGAATGCGAATGCGAATGCGAATGCGAATGCAAATCTAAATGCAAATGCAAATGCAAATGCAAATGCAAATGCAAATGCAAATGCAAATGCAAATGCAAATGCAAATGCAAATGCAAATGCAAATGCAAATGCAAATGCAAATGCAAATGCAAATGCAAATGCAAATGCAAATGCAAATGCAAATGCAAATGCAAATGCAAATGCAAATGCAAATGCAAATGCAAATGCAAATGCAAATGCAAATGCAAATGCAAATGCAAATGCAAATGCAAATGCAAATGCAAATGCAAATGCAAATGCAAATGCAAATGCAAATGCAAATGCAAATGCAAATGCAAATGCAAATGCAAATGCAATTGCAAATGCAAATGCAAATGCAAATGCAAATGCAAATGCAAATGCAAATGCAAATGCTAATGCTAATGCGAATGCGAATGCGAATGCGAATGCGAATGCGAATGCGAATGCGAATGCGAATGCGAATGCGAATGCGAATGCGATTGCGAATGCGAATGCGAATGCGAATGCGAATGCGAATGCGAATGCGAATGCGAATGCGAATGCGAATGCGAATGCGAATGCGAATGCGAATGCGAATGCGAATGCGAATGCGAATGCAAATGCAAATTCAAATTCAAATGCAAATGCAAATGCAAATGCAAATTCAAATGCAAATGCAAATCTAAATGCAAATGCAAATGCAAATGCAAATTCAAATGCAAATGCAAATCTAAATGCAAATGCAAATGCAAATGCAAATGCAAATCTAAATGCAAATGCAAATGCAAATGCAAATGCAAATGCAAATGCAAATGCAAATGCAAATGCAAATGCAAGTGCAAATCTAAATGCAAATGCAAATGCAAATGCAAATGCAAATGCAAATGCAAATGCAAATGCAAATGCAAATGCAAATGCAAATGCAAATGCAAATGCAAATGCAAATGCAAATGCAAATGCAAATGCAAATGCAAATGCAAATGCAAATGCAAATGCAAATGCAAATGCAAATGCAAATGCAAATGCAAATGCAAATGCAAATGCAAATGCAAATGCAAATGCAAATGCAAATGCAAATGCAAATGCAAATGCAAATGCAAATGCAAATGCAAATGCAAATGCAATTGCAAATGCAAATGCAAATGCAAATGCAAATGCAAATGCAAATGCAAATGCAAATGCTAATGCTAATGCGAATGCGAATGCGAATGCGAATGCGAATGCGAATGCGAATGCGAATGCGAATGCGAATGCGAATGCGAATGCGATTGCGAATGCGAATGCGAATGCGAATGCGAATGCGAATGCGAATGCGAATGCGAATGCGAATGCGAATGCGAATGCGAATGCGAATGCGAATGCGAATGCGAATGCGAATGCGAATGCGAATGCGAATGCGAATGCAAATGCAAATTCAAATTCAAATGCAAATGCAAATGCAAATGCAAATTCAAATGCAAATGCAAATCTAAATGCAAATGCAAATGCAAATGCAAATTCAAATGCAAATGCAAATCTAAATGCAAATGCAAATGCAAATGCAAATGCAAATCTAAATGCAAATGCAAATGCAAATGCAAATGCAAATGCAAATGCAAATGCAAATGCAAATGCAAATGCAAGTGCAAATCTAAATGCAAATGCAAATGCAAATGCAAATGCAAATGCAAATGCAAATGCAAATGCAAATGCAAATGCAAATGCAAATGCAAATGCAAATGCAAATGCAAATGCAAATGCAAATGCAAATGCAAATGCAAATGCAAATGCAAATGCAAATGCAAATGCAAATGCAAATGCAAATGCAAATGCAAATGCAAATGCAAATGCAAATGCAAATGCAAATGCAAATGCAAATGCAAATGCAAATGCAAATGCAAATGAAAATGCAAATGCAAATGCAAATGCAAATGCAAATGCAAATGCAAATGCAAATGCAAATGCAAATGCAAATGCAAATGCAAATGCAAATGCAAATGCAAATGCAAATGCAAATGCAAATGCAAATGCAAATGCAAATGCAGATGCAAATGCAAATGCAAATGCAAATGCAAATGCAAATGCAAATGCAAATGCAAATGCAAATGCAAATGCAAATGCAAATGCAAATGCAAATGCAAATGCAAATGAAAATGCAAATGCAAATGCAAATGCAAATGCAAATGCAAATGCAAATGCAAATGCAAATGCAAATGCAAATGCAAATGCAAATGCAAATGCAAGTGCAAGTGCAAGTGCAAGTGCAAGTGCAAGTGCAAGTGCAAGTGCAAGTGCAAGTGCAAGTGCAAGTGCAAGTGCAAGTGCAAGTGCAAGTGCAAGTGCAAGTGCAAGTGCAAGTGCAAGTGCAAGTGCAAGTGCAAAAGCAAATGCAAATGCAAATGCAAATGCAAATGGAAATGCAAATGCAAATGCAAATGCAAATCCAAATGCAAATGCAAATGCAAATGCAAATGCAAATGCAAATGCAAATGCAAATGCAAATGCAAATGCAAATGCAAATGCAAATGCAAATGGAAATGCAAATGCAAATGCAATTGCAAATGCAAATGCAAATGCAAATGCAAATGCAAATGCAAATGCGAATGCGAATGCGAATGCGAATGCGAATGCGAATGCGAATGCAAATGCAAATGCAAATGCTAATGCTAGTGCGAATGCGAATGCGAATGCGAATGCGAATGCGAATGCGAATGCGAATGCGAATGCGAATGCGAATGCGAATGCGAATGCGAATGCGAATGCGATTGCGAATGCGAATGCGAATGCGAATGCGAATGCGAATGCGAATGCAAATTTAAATGCAAATTCAAATGCAAATGCAAATGCAAATGCAAATGGAAATGCAAATGCAAATGCAAATGCAAATGCAAATGCAAATGCAAATGCAAATCCAAATGCAAATGCAAATACAAATGCAAATGCAAATGCAAATGCAAATGCAAATGCAAATGCAAATGCAAATGCAAATGCAAATGCAAATGCAAATGCAAATGCAAATGCAAATGCAAATGCAAATGCAAATGCAAATGCAAATGCAAATGCAAATGCAAATGCAAATGCAAATGCAAATGCAAATGCAAATGAAAATGCAAATGCAAATGCAAATGCAAATGCAAATGCAAATGCAAATGCAAATGCAAATGCAAATGCAAATGCAAATGCAAATGCAAATGCAAGTGCAAGTGCAAGTGCAAGTGCAAGTGCAAGTGCAAGTGCAAGTGCAAGTGCAAGTGCAAGTGCAAGTGCAAGTGCAAGTGCAAGTGCAAGTGCAAGTGCAAGTGCAAGTGCAAGTGCAAGTGCAAGTGCAATTGCAAGTGCAAGTGCAAGTGCAAGTGCAAGTGCAAAAGCAAATGCAAATGCAAATGCAAATGCAAATGCAAATGCAAATGCAAATGCAAATGCAAATGCAAATGCAAATGCAAATGCAAATGCAAATGCAAATGCAAATGCTAATGCAAATTCAAATGCAAATGCAAATCTAAATGCAAATGCAAATGTAAATGCAAATGCAAATGCAAATGCAAATGCAAATGCAAATGCAAATGCAAATGCAAATGCAAATGCAAATGCAAATGCAAATGCAAATGCAAATGCAAGTGCAAATCTAAATGCAAATGCAAATGCAAATGCAAATGCAAATGCAAATGCAAATGCAAATGCAAATGCAAATGCAAATGCAAATGCAAATGCAAATGCAAATGCAAATGCAAATGCAAATGCAAATGCAAATGCAAATGCAAATGCAAATGCAAATGCAAATGCAAATGCAAATGCAAATGCAAATGAAAATGCAAATGCAAATGCAAATGCAAATGCAAATGCAAATGCAAATGCAAATGCAAATGCAAATGCAAATGCAAATGCAAATGCAAATGCAAATGCAAATGCAAGTGCAAGTGCAAGTGCAAGTGCAAGTGCAAGTGCAAGTGCAAGTGCAAGTGCAAGTGCAAGTGCAAGTGCAAGTGCAAGTGCAAGTGCAAGTGCAAGTGCAAGTGCAAGTGCAATTGCAAGTGCAAGTGCAAGTGCAAGTGCAAGTGCAAAAGCAAATGCAAATGCAAATGCAAATGCAAATGCAAATGCAAATGCAAATGCAAATGCAAATGCAAATGCAAATGCAAATGCAAATGCAAATGCAAATGCAAATGCTAATGCAAATTCAAATGCAAATGCAAATCTAAATGCAAATGCAAATGTAAATGCAAATGCAAATGCAAATGCAAATGCAAATGCAAATGCAAATGCAAATGGAAATGCAAATGCAAATGGAAATGCAAATGCAAATGCAAATGCAAATGCAAATGCAAATGCAAATGGAAATGCAAATGCAAATGCAAATGCAAATCCAAATGCAAATGCAAATACAAATGCAAATGCAAATGCAAATGCAAATGCAAATGCAAATGCAAATGCAAATGCAAATGCAAATGCAAATGCAAATGCAAATGCAAATGCAAATGCAAATGCAAATGCAAATGCAAATGCAAATGCAAATGCAAATGCAAATGCAAATGCAAATGCAAATGCAAATGCAAATGCAAATGCAAATGCAAATGCAAATGCAAATGCAAATGCAAATGCAAATGCAAATGCAAATGCAAATGAAAATGCAAATGCAAATGCAAATGCAAATGCAAATGCAAATGCAAATGCAAATGCAAATGCAAATGCAAATGCAAATGCAAATGCAAATGCAAATGCAAATGCAAATGCAAATGCAAGTGCAAGTGCAAGTGCAAGTGCAAGTGCAAGTGCAAGTGCAAGTGCAAGTGCAAGTGCAAGTGCAAGTTCAAGTGCAAGTGCAAGTGCAAGTGCAAGTGCAAGTGCAAGTGCAAGTGCAATTGCAAGTGCAAGTGCAAGTGCAAGTGCAAGTGCAAAAGCAAATGCAAATGCAAATGCAAATGCAAATGCAAATGCAAATGCAAATGCAAATGCAAATGCAAATGCAAATGCAAATGCAAATGCAAATGCAAATGCAAATGCTAATGCAAATTCAAATGCAAATGCAAATCTAAATGCAAATGCAAATGTAAATGCAAATGCAAATGCAAATGCAAATGCAAATGCAAATGCAAATGCAAATGGAAATGCAAATGCAAATGGAAATGCAAATGCAAATGCAAATGCAAATGCAAATGCAAATGCAAATGGAAATGCAAATGCAAATGCAAATGCAAATCCAAATGCAAATGCAAATACAAATGCAAATGCAAATGCAAATGCAAATGCAAATGCAAATGCAAATGCAAATGCAAATGCAAATGCAAATGCAAATGCAAATGCAAATGCAAATGCAAATGCAAATGCAAATGCAAATGCAAATGCAAATGCAAATGCAAATGCAAATGCAAATGCAAATGCAAATGCAAATGCAAATGCAAATGCAAATGCAAATGCAAATGCAAATGCAAATGCAAATGCAAATGCAAATGCAAATGCAAATGCAAATGCAAATGCAAATGCAAATGCAAATGCAAATGCAAATGCGAATCTAAATGCAAATGCAAATGCAAATGCAAATGCAAATGCAAATGCAAATGCAAATGCAAATGCAAATGCAAATGCAAGTGCAAATCTAAATGCAAATGCAAATGCAAATGCAAATGCAAATGCAAATGCAAATGCAAATGCAAATGCAAATGCAAATGCAAATGCAAATGCAAATGCAAATGCAAATGCAAATGCAAATGCAAATGCAAATGCAAATGCAAATGCAAATGCAAATGCAAATGCAAATGAAAATGCAAATGCAAATGCAAATGCAAATGCAAATGCAAATGCAAATGCACATGCAAATGCAAATGCAAATGCAAATGCAAATGCAAGTGCAAGTGCAAGTGCAAGTGCAAGTGCAAGTGCAAGTGCAAGTGCAAGTGCAAGTGCAAGTGCAAGTGCAAGTGCAAGTGCAAGTGCAAGTGCAAGTGCAAGTGCAAGTGCAAGTGCAAGTGCAATTGCAAGTGCAAGTGCAAGTGCAAGTGCAAGTGCAAAAGCAAATGCAAATGCAAATGCAAATGCAAATGCAAATGCAAATGCAAATGCAAATGCAAATGCAAATGCAAATGCAAATGCAAATGCAAATGCAAATGCAAATGCAAATGCAAATGCAAATGCAAATGCAAATGCAAATGCAAATGCAAATGCAAATGCAAATGCAAATCCAAATGCAAATGCAAATGCAAATGCAAATGCAAATGCAAATGCAAATGCAAATGCAAATGCAAATGCAAATGCAAATGCAAATGCAAATGCAAATGCAAATGCAAATGCAAATGCAAATGCAAATGCAAATGCAAATGCAAATGCAAATGCAAATGCAATTGCAAATGCAAATGCAAATGCAAATGCAAATGCTAATGCTAATGCGAATGCGAATGCGAATGCGAATGCGAATGCGAATGCGAATGCGAATGCGAATGCGAATGCGAATGCGATTGCGAATGCGAATGCGAATGCGAATGCGAATGCGAATGCGAATGCGAATGCGAATGCGAATGCGAATGAGAATGCGAATGCGAATGCGAATGCGAATGCGAATGCGAATGCGAATGCGAATGCGAATGCAAATGCAAATGCAAATTCAAATGCAAATGCAAATGCAAATGCAAATTCAAATGCAAATGCAAATCTAAATGCAAATGCAAATGCAAATGCAAATTCAAATGCAAATGCAAATCTAAATGCAAATGCAAATGCAAATGCAAATGCAAATCTAAATGCAAATGCAAATGCAAATGCAAATGCAAATGCAAATGCAAATGCAAATGCAAATGCAAGTGCAAATCTAAATGCAAATGCAAATGCAAATGCAAATGCAAATGCAAATGCAAATGCAAATGCAAATGCAAATGCAAATGCAAATGCAAATGCAAATGCAAATGCAAATGCAAATGCAAATGCAAATGCAAATGCAAATGCAAATGCAAATGCAAATGCAAATGCAAATGCAAATGCAAATGCAAATGCAAATGCAAATGCAAATGCAAATGCAAATGCAAATGCAAATGCAAATGCAAATGCAAATGCAAATGCAAATGCAAATGCAAATGCAAATGCAAATGCAAATGCAAATGCAAATGAAAATGCAAATGCAAATGCAAATGCAAATGCAAATGCAAATGCAAATGCAAATGCAAATGCAAATGCAAATGCAAATGCAAATGCAAATGCAAATGCAAATGCAAATGCAAATGCAAATGCAAATGCAAATGCAAATGCAAATGCAAATGCAAATGCAAATGCAGATGCAAATGCAAATGCAAATGCAAATGCAAATGCAAATGCAAATGCAAATGCAAATGCAAATGCAAATGCAAATGCAAATGCAAATGCAAATGAAAATGCAAATGCAAATGCAAATGCAAATGCAAATGCAAATGCAAATCCAAATGCAAATGCAAATGCAAATGCAAATGCAAATGGAAATGCAAATGCAAATGGAAATGCAAATGCAAATGCAAATGCAAATGCAAATGCAAATGCAAATGGAAATGCAAATGCAAATGCAAATGCAAATCCAAATGCAAATGCAAATACAAATGCAAATGCAAATGCAAATGCAAATGCAAATGCAAATGCAAATGCAAATGCAAATGCAAATGCAAATGCAAATGCAAATGCAAATGCAAATGCAAATGCAAATGCAAATGCAAATGCAAATGCAAATGCAAATGCAAATGCAAATGCAAATGCAAATGCAAATGCAAATGAAAATGCAAATGCAAATGCAAATGCAAATGCAAATGCAAATGCAAATGCAAATGCAAATGCAAATGCAAATGCAAATGCAAATGCAAATGCAAATGCAAGTGCAAGTGCAAGTGCAAGTGCAAGTGCAAGTGCAAGTGCAAGTGCAAGTGCAAGTGCAAGTGCAAGTGCAAGTGCAAGTGCAAGTGCAAGTGCAAGTGCAAGTGCAAGTGCAAGTGCAAGTGCAATTGCAAGTGCAAGTGCAAGTGCAAGTGCAAGTGCAAAAGCAAATGCAAATGCAAATGCAAATGCAAATGCAAATGCAAATGCAAATGCAAATGCAAATGCAAATGCAAATGCAAATGCAAATGCAAATGCAAATGCAAATGCTAATGCAAATTCAAATGCAAATGCAAATCTAAATGCAAATGCAAATGTAAATGCAAATGCAAATGCAAATGCAAATGCAAATGCAAATGCAAATGCAAATGCAAATGCAAATGCAAATGCAAATGCAAATGCAAATGCAAATGCAATTGCAAATGCAAATGCAAATGCAAATGCAAATGCAAATGCAAATGCAAATGCAAATGCTAATGCTATTGCGAATGCGAATGCGAATGCGAATGCGAATGCGAATGCGAATGCGAATGCGAATGCGAATGCGAATGCGAATGCGAATGCGATTGCGAATGCGAATGCGAATGCGAATGCGAATGCGAATGCGAATGCGAATGCGAATGCGAATGCGAATGCGAATGCGAATGCGAATGCGAATGCGAATGCGAATGCGAATGCGAATGCGAATGCGAATGCGAATGCGAATGCGAATGCGAATGCGAATGCAAATGCAAATGCAAATTCAAATGCAAATGCAAATGCAAATGCAAATTCAAATGCAAATGCAAATCTAAATGCAAATGCAAATGCAAATGCAAATTCAAATGCAAATGCAAATCTAAATGCAAATGCAAATGCAAATGCAAATGCAAATCTAAATGCAAATGCAAATGCAAATGCAAATGCAAATGCAAATGCAAATGCAAATGCAAATGCAAATGCAAGTGCAAATCTAAATGCAAATGCAAATGCAAATGTAAATGCAAATGGAAATGCAAATGCAAATGCAAATGCAAATCCAAATGCAAATGCAAATGCAAATGCAAATGCAAATGCAAATGCAAATGCAAATGCAAATGCAAATGGAAATGCAAATGCAAATGCAAATGCAAATGGAAATGCAAATGCAAATGCAAATGCAAATGCAAATGCAAATGCAAATGGAAATGCAAATGCAAATGCAAATGCAAATCCAAATGCAAATGCAAATACAAATGCAAATGCAAATGCAAATGCAAATGCAAATGCAAATGCAAATGCAAATGCAAATGCAAATGCAAATGCAAATGCAAATGCAAATGCAAATGCAAATGCAAATGCAAATGCAAATGCAAATGCAAATGCAAATGCAATTGCAAATGCAAATGCAAATGCAAATGCAAATGCAAATGCAAATGCAAATGCAAATGCAAATGCAAATGCAAATGCTAATGCTAATGCGAATGCGAATGCGAATGCGAATGCGAATGCAAATCTAAATGCAAATGCAAATGCAAATGCAAATGCAAATGCAAATGCAAATGCAAATGCAAATGCAAATGCAAATGCAAATGCAAATGCAAATGCAAATGCAAATGCAAATGCAAATGCAAATGCAAATGCAAATGCAAATGCAAATGCAAATGCAAATGCAAATGCAAATGCAAATGCAAATGCAAATGCAAATGCAAATGCAAATGCAAATGCAAATGCAAATGCAAATGCAAATGCAAATGCAAATGCAAATGCAAATGCAAATGCAAATGCAAATGCAAATGCAAATGCAAATGCAAATGCAAATGCAATTGCAAATGCAAATGCAAATGCAAATGCAAATGCAAATGCAAATGCAAATGCAAATGCTAATGCTAATGCGAATGCGAATGCGAATGCGAATGCGAATGCGAATGCGAATGCGAATGCGAATGCGAATGCGAATGCGATTGCGAATGCGAATGCGAATGCGAATGCGAATGCGAATGCGAATGCGAATGCGAATGCGAATGCGAATGCGAATGCGAATGCGAATGCGAATGCGAATGCGAATGCGAATGCGAATGCGAATGCGAATGGGAATGCAAATGCAAATTCAAATTCAAATGCAAATGCAAATGCAAATGCAAATTCAAATGCAAATGCAAATCTAAATGCAAATGCAAATGCAAATGCAAATTCAAATGCAAATGCAAATCTAAATGCAAATGCAAATGCAAATGCAAATGCAAATCTAAATGCAAATGCAAATGCAAATGCAAATGCAAATGCAAATGCAAATGCAAATGCAAATGCAAATGCAAGTGCAAATCTAAATGCAAATGCAAATGCAAATGCAAATGCAAATGCAAATGCAAATGCAAATGCAAATGCAAATGCAAATGCAAATGCAAATGCAAATGCAAATGCAAATGCAAATGCAAATGCAAATGCAAATGCAAATGCAAATGCAAATGCAAATGCAAATGCAAATGCAAATGCAAATGCAAATGCAAATGCAAATGCAAATGCAAATGCAAATGCAAATGCAAATGCAAATGCAAATGCAAATGCAAATGCAAATGCAAATGAAAATGCAAATGCAAATGCAAATGCAAATGCAAATGCAAATGCAAATGCAAATGCAAATGCAAATGCAAATGCAAATGCAAATGCAAATGCAAATGCAAATGCAAATGCAAATGCAAATGCAAATGCAAATGCAAATGCAGATGCAAATGCAAATGCAAATGCAAATGCAAGTGCAAATGCAAATGCAAATGCAAATGCAAATGCAAATGCAAATGCAAATGCAAATGCAAATGAAAATGCAAATGCAAATGCAAATGCAAATGCAAATGCAAATGCAAATGCAAATGCAAATGCAAATGCAAATGCAAATGCAAGTGCAAGTGCAAGTGCAAGTGCAAGTGCAAGTGCAAGTGCAAGTGCAAGTGCAAGTGCAAGTGCAAGTGCAAGTGCAAGTGCAAGTGCAAGTGCAAGTGCAAGTGCAAGTGCAAGTGCAAGTGCAAGTGCAAGTGCAAGTGCAAGTGCAAAAGCAAATGCAAATGCAAATGCAAATGCAAATGGAAATGCAAATGCAAATGCAAATGCAAATCCAAATGCAAATGCAAATGCAAATGCAAATGCAAATGCAAATGCAAATGCAAATGCAAATGCAAATGCAAATGCAAATGCAAATGCAAATGGAAATGCAAATGCAAATGCAATTGCAAATGCAAATGCAAATGCAAATGCAAATGCAAATGCAAATGCAAATGCAAATGCAAATGCAAATGCAAATGCAAATGCTAATGCTAATGCGAATGCGAATGCGAATGCGAATGCGAATGCGAATGCGAATGCGAATGCGAATGCGAATGCGAATGCGAATGCGAATGCGATTGCGAATGCGAATGCGAATGCGAATGCGAATGCGAATGCGAATGCGAATGCGAATGCGAATGCGAATGCGATTGCGAATGCGAATGCGAATGCGAATGCGAATGCGAATGCGAATGCGAATGCGAATGCGAATGCGAATGCGAATGCGAATGCAAATGCAAATGCAAATGCTAATGCTAGTGCGAATGCGAATGCGAATGCGAATGCGAATGCGAATGCGAATGCGAATGCGAATGCGAATGCGAATGCGAATGCGAATGCGAATGCGAATGCGAATGCGATTGCGAATGCGAATGCGAATGCGAATGCGAATGCGAATGCGAATGCGAATGCGAATGCGAATGCAAATTTAAATGCAAATTCAAATGCAAATGCAAATGCAAATGCAAATGCAAATTCAAATGCAAATGCAAATCTAAATGCAAATGCAAATGTAAATGCAAATGCAAATGCAAATGCAAATGCAAATGGAAATGCAAATGCAAATGCAAATGCAAATGCAAATGCAAATGCAAATCCAAATGCAAATGCAAATACAAATGCAAATGCAAATGCAAATGCAAATGCAAATGCAAATGCAAATGCAAATGCAAATGCAAATGCAAATGCAAATGCAAATGCAAATGCAAATGCAAATGCAAATGCAAATGCAAATGCAAATGCAAATGCAAATGCAAATGCAAATGCAAATGCAAATGCAAATGCAAATGAAAATGCAAATGCAAATGCAAATGCAAATGCAAATGCAAATGCAAATGCAAATGCAAATGCAAATGCAAATGCAAATGCAAATGCAAGTGCAAGTGCAAGTGCAAGTGCAAGTGCAAGTGCAAGTGCAAGTGCAAGTGCAAGTGCAAGTGCAAGTGCAAGTGCAAGTGCAAGTGCAAGTGCAAGTGCAAGTGCAAGTGCAATTGCAAGTGCAAGTGCAAAAGCAAATGCAAATGCAAATTCAAATGCAAATGCAAATGCAAATGCAAATGCAAATCCAAATGCAAATGCAAATGCAAATGCAAATGCAAATGCAAATGCAAATGCAAATGCAAATGCAAATGCAAATGCAAATGCAAATGCAAATGCAAATGCAAATGCAAATGCAATTGCAAATGCAAATGCAAATGCAAATGCAAATGCAAATGCAAATTCAAATGCAAATGCAAATCTAAATGCAAATGCAAATGCAAATGCAAATCTAAATGCAAATGCAAATGCAAATGCAAATGCAAATGCAAATGCAAATGCAAATGCAAATGCAAATGCAAGTGCAAATCTAAATGCAAATGCAAATGCAAATGCAAATGCAAATGCAAATGCAAATGCAAATGCAAATGCAAATGCAAATGCAAATGCAAATGCAAATGCAAATGCAAATGCAAATGCAAATGCAAATGCAAATGCAAATGCAAATGCAAATGCAAATGCAAATGCAAATGCAAATGCAAATGCAAATGCAAATGCAAATGCAAATGCAAATGCAAATGCAAATGCAAATGAAAATGCAAATGCAAATGCAAATGCAAATGCAAATGCAAATGCAAATGCAAATGCAAATGCAAATGCAAATGCAAATGCAAATGCAAATGCAAATGCAAATGCAAATGCAAATGCAAATGCAAATGCAAATGCAAATGCAAATGCAAATGCAAATGCAAATGCAAATGCAAATGCAAATGCAAATGCAAATGCAAATGCAAATGCAAATGCAAATGCAAATGCAAATGCAAATGCAAATGCAAATGCAAATGCAAATGCAAATGCAAATGCAAATGCAAATGCAAATGCAAATGCAAATGCAAATGCAAATGCAAATGCAAATGCAAATGCAAATGCAAATGCAAATGCAAATGCAAATGCAAATGCAAATGCAAATGCAAATGCAAATGCAAATGCAAATGCAAATGCAAATGCAAATGCAAATGCAAATGCAAATGCAAATGCAAATGCAAATGCAAATGAAAATGCAAATGCAAATGCAAATGCAAATGCAAATGCAAATGCAAATGCAAATGCAAATGCAAATGCAAATGCAAATGCAAATGCAAATGCAAATGCAAATGCAAATGCAAATGCAAATGCAGATGCAAATGCAAATGCAAATGCAAATGCAAATGCAAATGCAAATGCAAATGCAAATGCAAATGCAAATGCAAATGCAAATGCAAATGAAAATGCAAATGCAAATGCAAATGCAAATGCAAATGCAAATGCAAATGCAAATGCAAATGCAAATGCAAATGCAAATGCAAATGCAAGTGCAAGTGCAAGTGCAAGTGCAAGTGCAAGTGCAAGTGCAAGTGCAAGTGCAAGTGCAAGTGCAAGTGCAAGTGCAAGTGCAAGTGCAAGTGCAAGTGCAAGTGCAAGTGCAAGTGCAAAAGCAAATGCAAATGCAAATGCAAATGCAAATGGAAATGCAAATGCAAATGCAAATGCAAATCCAAATGCAAATGCAAATGCAAATGCAAATGCAAATGCAAATGCAAATGCAAATGCAAATGCAGATGGAAATGCAAATGCAAATGCAAATGCAAATGGAAATGCAAATGCAAATGCAAATGCAAATGCAAATGCAAATGCAAATGGAAATGCAAATGCAAATGCAAATGCAAATCCAAATGCAAATGCAAATACAAATGCAAATGCAAATGCAAATGCAAATGCAAATGCAAATGCAAATGCAAATGCAAATGCAAATGCAAATGCAAATGCAAATGCAAATGCAAATGCAAATGCAGATGCAAATGCAAATGCAAATGCAAATGCAAATGCAAATGCAAATGCAAATGCAAATGCAAATGCAAATGCAAATGCAAATGCAAATGAAAATGCAAATGCAAATGCAAATGCAAATGCAAATGCAAATGCAAATGCAAATGCAAATGCAAATGCAAATGCAAATGCAAATGCAAGTGCAAGTGCAAGTGCAAGTGCAAGTGCAAGTGCAAGTGCAAGTGCAAGTGCAAGTGCAAGTGCAAGTGCAAGTGCAAGTGCAAGTGCAAGTGCAAGTGCAAGTGCAAGTGCAAGTGCAAAAGCAAATGCAAATGCAAATGCAAATGCAAATGGAAATGCAAATGCAAATGCAAATGCAAATCCAAATGCAAATGCAAATGCAAATGCAAATGCAAATGCAAATGCAAATGCAAATGCAAATGCAGATGGAAATGCAAATGCAAATGCAAATGCAAATGGAAATGCAAATGCAAATGCAAATGCAAATGCAAATGCAAATGCAAATGGAAATGCAAATGCAAATGCAAATGCAAATCCAAATGCAAATGCAAATACAAATGCAAATGCAAATGCAAATGCAAATGCAAATGCAAATGCAAATGCAAATGCAAATGCAAATGCAAATGCAAATGCAAATGCAAATGCAAATGCAAATGCAAATGCAAATGCAAATGCAAATGCAAATGCAAATGCAAATGCAAATGCAATTGCAAATGCAAATGCAAATGCAAATGCAAATGCAAATGCAAATGCAAATGCAAATGCAAATGCAAATGCAAATGCTAATGCTAATGCGAATGCGAATGCGAATGCGAATGCGAATGCGAATGCGAATGCGAATGCGAATGCGAATGCGAATGCGAATGCGAATGCGATTGCGAATGCGAATGCGAATGCGAATGCGAATGCGAATGCGAATGCGAATGCGAATGCGAATGCGAATGCGAATGCAAATGCAAATGCAAATGCTAATGCTAATGCGAATGCGAATGCGAATGCGAATGCGAATGCGAATGCGAATGCGAATGCGAATGCGAATGCGAATGCGAATGCGAATGCGAATGCGATTGCGAATGCGAATGCGAATGCGAATGCGAATGCGAATGCGAATGCGAATGCGAATGCGAATGCAAATTTAAATGCAAATTCAAATGCAAATGCAAATGCAAATGCAAATGCAAATTCAAATGCAAATGCAAATCTAAATGCAAATGCAAATGTAAATGCAAATGCAAATGCAAATGCAAATGCAAATGGAAATGCAAATGCAAATGCAAATGCAAATGGAAATGCAAATGCAAATGCAAATGGAAATGCAAATGCAAATGCAAATGCAAATGCAAATGCAAATGCAAATGGAAATGCAAATGCAAATGCAAATGCAAATCCAAATGCAAATGCAAATACAAATGCAAATGCAAATGCAAATGCAAATGCAAATGCAAATGCAAATGCAAATGCAAATGCAAATGCAAATGCAAATGCAAATGCAAATGCAAATGCAAATGCAAATGCAAATGCAAATGCAAATGCAAATGCAAATGCAAATGCAAATGCAAATGCAAATGAAAATGCAAATGCAAATGCAAATGCAAATGCAAATGCAAATGCAAATGCAAATGCAAATGCAAATGCAAATGCAAATGCAAATGCAAGTGCAAGTGCAAGTGCAAGTGCAAGTGCAAGTGCAAGTGCAAGTGCAAGTGCAAGTGCAAGTGCAAGTGCAAGTGCAAGTGCAAGTGCAAGTGCAAGTGCAAGTGCAAGTGCAAGTGCAAGTGCAATTGCAAGTGCAAGTGCAAAAGCAAATGCAAATGCAAATGCAAATGCAAATGCAAATGCAAATGCAAATGCAAATGCAAATGCAAATGCAAATTCAAATGCAAATGCAAATGCAAATGCAAATGCAAATCCAAATGCAAATGCAAATGCAAATGCAAATGCAAATGCAAATGCAAATGCAAATGCAAATGCAAATGCAAATGCAAATGCAAATGCAAATGCAAATGCAAATGCAATTGCAAATGCAAATGCAAATGCAAATGCAAATGCAAATGCAAATGCAAATGCAAATTCAAATGCAAATGCAAATCTAAATGCAAATGCAAATGCAAATGCAAATCTAAATGCAAATGCAAATGCAAATGCAAATGCAAATGCAAATGCAAATGCAAATGCAAATGCAAATGCAAGTGCAAATCTAAATGCAAATGCAAATGCAAATGCAAATGCAAATGCAAATGCAAATGCAAATGCAAATGCAAATGCAAATGCAAATGCAAATGCAAATGCAAATGCAAATGCAAATGCAAATGCAAATGCAAATGCAAATGCAAATGCAAATGCAAATGCAAATGCAAATGCAAATGCAAATGCAAATGCAAATGAAAATGCAAATGCAAATGCAAATGCAAATGCAAATGCAAATGCAAATGCAAATGCAAATGCAAATGCAAATGCAAATGCAAATGCAAATGCAAATGCAAATGCAAATGCAAATGCAAATGCAAATGCAAATCCAAATGCAAATGCAAATACAAATGCAAATGCAAATGCAAATGCAAATGCAAATGCAAATGCAAATGCAAATGCAAATGCAAATGCAAATGCAAATGCAAATGCAAATGCAAATGCAAATGCAAATGCAAATGCAAATGCAAATGCAAATGCAAATGCAAATGAAAATGCAAATGCAAATGCAAATGCAAATGCAAATGCAAATGCAAATGCAAATGCAAATGCAAATGCAAATGCAAATGCAAATGCAAATGCAAGTGCAAGTGCAAGTGCAAGTGCAAGTGCAAGTGCAAGTGCAAGTGCAAGTGCAAGTGCAAGTGCAAGTGCAAGTGCAAGTGCAAGTGCAAGTGCAAGTGCAAGTGCAAGTGCAAGTGCAAGTGCAATTGCAAGTGCAAGTGCAAAAGCAAATGCAAATGCAAATGCAAATGCAAATGCAAATGCAAATGCAAATGCAAATGCAAATGCAAATGCAAATTCAAATGCAAATGCAAATGCAAATGCAAATGCAAATCCAAATGCAAATGCAAAT
The DNA here is from genome assembly GCA_963855975.1 of Andrena chrysosceles. Taxonomy (NCBI): domain Eukaryota; kingdom Metazoa; phylum Arthropoda; class Insecta; order Hymenoptera; family Andrenidae; genus Andrena; species Andrena chrysosceles. The sequence goes on along the minus strand of CAWLCU010000362.1, from coordinate 82,701 downwards.
GCAAATGCAAATGCAAATGCAAATGCAAATGCAAATGCAAATGCAAATGCAAATGCAAATGCAAATGCAAATGCAAATGCAAATGCAATTGCAAATGCAAATGCAAATGCAAATGCAAATGCAAATGCAAATGCAAATGCAAATTCAAATGCAAATGCAAATCTAAATGCAAATGCAAATGCAAATGCAAATCTAAATGCAAATGCAAATGCAAATGCAAATGCAAATGCAAATGCAAATGCAAATGCAAATGCAAATGCAAGTGCAAATCTAAATGCAAATGCAAATGCAAATGCAAATGCAAATGCAAATGCAAATGCAAATGCAAATGCAAATGCAAATGCAAATGCAAATGCAAATGCAAATGCAAATGCAAATGCAAATGCAAATGCAAATGCAAATGCAAATGCAAATGCAAATGCAAATGCAAATGCAAATGCAAATGCAAATGCAAATGAAAATGCAAATGCAAATGCAAATGCAAATGCAAATGCAAATGCAAATGCAAATGCAAATGCAAATGCAAATGCAAATGCAAATGCAAATGCAAATGCAAATGCAAATGCAAATGCAAATGCAAATGCAAATGCAAATGCAAATGCAAATGCAAATGCAAACGCAAACGCAAACGCAAACGCAAACGCAAACGCAAACGCAAACGCAAACGCAAACGCAAACGCAAACGCAAACGCAAACGCAAACGCAAACGCAAACGCAAACGCAAACGCAAACGCAAACGCAAACGCAAACGCAAACGCAAACGCAAACGCAAACGCAAACGCAAACGCAAACGCAAACGCAAACGCAAACGCAAACGCAAACGCAAACGCAAACGCAAACGCAAACGCAAACGCAAACGCAAACGCAAACGCAAACGCAAACGCAAACGCAAACGCAAACGCAAACGCAAACGCAAACGCAAACGCAAACGCAAACGCAAACGCAAACGCAAACGCAAACGCAAACGCAAACGCAAACGCAAACGCAAACCCAAACGCAAACGCAAACGCAAACGCAAACGCAAACGCAAACGCAAACGCAAACGCAAACGCAAACGCAAACGCAAACGCAAACGCAAACGCAAACGCAAACGCAAACGCAAACGCAAACGCAAACGCAAACGCAAACGCAAACGCAAACGCAAACGCAAACGCAAACGCAAACGCAAACGCAAACCCAAACGCAAACGCAAACGCAAACGCAAACGCAAACGCAAACGCAAACGCAAACGCAAACGCAAACGCAAACGCAAACGCAAACGCAAACGCAAACGCAAACGCAAATGCAAATGCAAATGCAAATGCAAATGCAAATGCAAATGCAAATGCAAATGCAAATCTAAATGCAAATGCAAATGCAAATGCAAATGCAAATGCAAATGCAAATGCAAATGCATATGCAAATGCAAATGCAAATGCAAATGCAAATGCAAATGCAAATGCAAATGCAAATGCAAATGCAAATGCAAATGCAAATGCAAATGCAAATGCAAATGCAAATGCAAATGCAAATGCAAATGCAAATGCAAATGCAAATGCAAATGCAAGTGCAAATCTAAATGCAAATGCAAATGCAAATGCAAATGCAAATGCAAATGCAAATGCAAATGCAATTGCAAATGCAAATGCAAATGCAAATGCAAATGCAATTGCAAATGCAAATGCAAATGCAAATGCAAATGCAAATGCAAATGCAAATGCAAATGCAAATGCAAATGCTAATGCTAATGCGAATGCGAATGCGAATGCGAATGCGAATGCGAATGCGAATGCGAATGCGAATGCGAATGCGAATGCGAATGCGATTGCGAATGCGAATGCGAATGCGAATGCGAATGCGAATGCGAATGCGAATGCGAATGCGAATGCGAATGCGAATGCGAATGCGAATGCGAATGCGAATGCGAATGCGAATGCGAATGCGAATGCGAATGCGAATGCGAATGCGAATGCGAATGCGAATGCGAATGCGAATGCGAATGCGAATGCGAATGCGAATGCGAATGCGAATGCGAATGCAAATGCAAATGCAAATTCAAATGCAAATGCAAATGCAAATGCAAATTCAAATGCAAATGCAAATCTAAATGCAAATGCAAATGCAAATGCAAATTCAAATGCAAATGCAAATCTAAATGCAAATGCAAATGCAAATGCAAATGCAAATCTAAATGCAAATGCAAATGCAAATGCAAATGCAAATGCAAATGCAAATGCAAATGCAAATGCAAATGCAAATGCAAATGCAAATGCAAATGCAAATGCAAGTGCAAATCTAAATGCAAATGCAAATGCAAATGCAAATGCAAATGCAAATGCAAATGCAAATGCAAATGCAAATGCAAATGCAAATGCAAATGCAAATGCAAATGCAAATGCAAATGCAAATGCAAATGCAAATGAAAATGCAAATGCAAATGCAAATGCAAATGCAAATGCAAATGCAAATGCAAATGCAAATGCAAATGCAAGTGCAAGTGCAAGTGCAAGTGCAAGTGCAAGTGCAAGTGCAAGTGCAAGTGCAAGTGCAAGTGCAAGTGCAAGTGCAAGTGCAAGTGCAAGTGCAAGTGCAAGTGCAATTGCAAGTGCAAGTGCAAGTGCAAGTGCAAAAGCAAATGCAAATGCAAATGCAAATGCAAATGCAAATGCAAATGCAAATGCAAATGCAAATGCAAATGCAAATTCAAATGCAAATGCAAATGCAAATGCAAATGCAAATCCAAATGCAAATGCAAATGCAAATGCAAATGCAAATGCAAATGCAAATGCAAATGCAAATGCAAATGCAAATGCAAATGCAAATGCAAATGCAAATGCAAATGCAATTGCAAATGCAAATGCAAATGCAAATGCAAATGCAAATGCAAATTCAAATGCAAATGCAAATCTAAATGCAAATGCAAATGCAAATGCAAATGCAAATCTAAATGCAAATGCAAATGCAAATGCAAATGCAAATGCAAATGCAAATGCAAATGCAAATGCAAATGCAAATGCAAGTGCAAATCTAAATGCAAATGCAAATGCAAATGCAAATGCAAATGCAAATGCAAATGCAAATGCAAATGCAAATGCAAATGCAAATGCAAATGCAAATGCAAATGCAAATGCAAATGCAAATGCAAATGCAAATGCAAATGCAAATGCAAATGAAAATGCAAATGCAAATGCAAATGCAAATGCAAATGCAAATGCAAATGCAAATGCAAATGCAAATGCAAATGCAAATGCAAATGCAAATGCAAGTGCAAGTGCAAGTGCAAGTGCAAGTGCAAGTGCAAGTGCAAGTGCAAGTGCAAGTGCAAGTGCAAGTGCAAGTGCAAGTGCAAGTGCAAGTGCAAGTGCAAGTGCAAGTGCAAGTGCAAGTGCAAGTGCAATTGCAAGTGCAAGTGCAAGTGCAAATGCAAATGCAAATGCAAATGCAAATGCAAATGCAAATGCAAATGCAAATGCAAATTCAAATGCAAATGCAAATCTAAATGCAAATGCAAATGCAAATGCAAATGCAAATGCAAATGCAAATGCAAAAGCAAATGCAAAAGCAAATGCAAATGCAAATGCAAATGCAAATGCAAATGCAAATGCAAATGCAAATGCAAATGCAAATGCAAATGCAAATGGAAATGCAAATGCAAATGCAAATGCAAATGCTAATGCAAATGCAAATGGAAATGCAAATGCAAATGGAAATGCAAATGCAAATGCAAATGCAAATGCAAATGCAAATGCAAATGGAAATGCAAATGCAAATGCAAATGCAAATCCAAATGCAATTGCAAATGCAAATGCAAATGCAAATGCAAATGCAAATGCAAATTCAAATGCAAATGCAAATCTAAATGCAAATGCAAATGCAAATGCAAATGCAAATCTAAATGCAAATGCAAATGCAAATGCAAATGCAAATGCAAATGCAAATGCAAATGCAAATGCAAATGCAAATGCAAGTGCAAATCTAAATGCAAATGCAAATGCAAATGCAAATGCAAATGCAAATGCAAATGCAAATGCAAATGCAAATGCAAATGCAAATGCAAATGCAAATGCAAATGCAAATGCAAATGCAAATGCAAATGCAAATGCAAATGCAAATGCAAATGCAAATGCAAATGCAAATGCAAATGCAAATGCAAATGCAAATGCAAATCCAAATGCAAATGCAAATGCAAATGCAAATGCAAATGCAAATGCAAATGCAAATGCAAATGCAAATGCAAATGCTAATGCTAATGCAAATGCAAATGCAAATGCAAATGCAAATGCAAATGCAAATGCAAATGCAAATGCAAATGCAAATGCAAATGCAAATGCAAATGCAAATGCAAATGCTAATGCTAATGCAAATGCAAATGCAAATGCAAATGCAAATGCAAATGCAAATGCTAATGCTAATCCAAATGCAAATGCAAATGCAAATGCAAATGCAAATGCAAATGCAAATGCAAATGCAAATGCAAATGCAAATGCAAATGCAAATGCAAATGCAAATGCAAATGCAAATGCAAATGCAAATGCAAATGCAAATGCAAATGCAAATGCAAATGCAAATGCAAATGCAAATGGAAATGCAAATGCAAATGCAAATGCAAATGCTAATGCAAATGCAAATGCAAATGCAAATGCAAATGCAAATGCAAATGCAAATGCAAATGCAAATGCAAATGCAAATGCAAATGCAAATGCAAATGCAAATGCAAAAGCAAATGCAAATTCAAATGCAAATGCAAATGCAAATGCAAATGCAAATGCAAATTCAAATGCAAATGCAAATCTAAATGCAAATGCAAATGCAAATGCAAATGCAAATCTAAATGCAAATGCAAATGCAAATGCAAATGCAAATGCAAATGCAATTGCAAATGCAAATGCAAATGCAAATGCAAGTGCAAATCAAAATTCAAATGCAAATGCAAATGCAAATGCAAATGCAAATGCAAATGCAAATGCAAATGCAAATGCAAATGCAAATGCAAATGCAAATGCAAATGCAAATGCAAATGCAAATGCAAATGCAAATGCAAATGCAAATGCAAATGCAAATGCAAATGCAAATGCAATTGCAAATGCAAATGCAAATGCAAATGCAAATGCAAATGCAAATGCAAATGCAAATGCAAATGCAAATGCTAATGCTAATGCGAATGCGAATGCGAATGCGAATGCGAATGCGAATGCGAATGCGAATGCGAATGCGAATGCGAATGCGAATGCGAATGCGAATGCGAATGCGAATGCGAATGCGAATGCGAATGCGAATGCGAATGCGAATGCGAATGCGAATGCGAATGCGAATGCGAATGCGAATGCGAATGCGAATGCAAATGCAAATGCAAATGCAAATTCAAATGCAAATGCAAATGCAAATGCAAATTCAAATGCAAATGCAAATCTAAATGCAAATGCAAATGCAAATGCAAATTCAAATGCAAATGCAAATCTAAATGCAAATGCAAATGCAAATGCAAATGCAAATGCAAATGCAAATGCAAATGCAAATGCAAATGCAAATGCAAATGCAAATGCAAATGCAAATGCAAATGCAAATGCAAATGCAAATGCAAATGCAAATGCAAATGCAAGTGCAAGTGCAAGTGCAAGTGCAAGTGCAAGTGCAAGTGCAAGTGCAAGTGCAAGTGCAAGTGCAAGTGCAAGTGCAAGTGCAAGTGCAAATGCAAACGCAAACGCAAACGCAAACGCAAACGCAAATGCAAATTCAAATGCAAATGCAAATCTAAATGCAAATGCAAATCTAAATGCAAATGCAAATGCAAATGCAAATGCAAATGCAAATGCAAATGCAAATGCAAATGCAAATGCAAATGCAAATGCAAATGCAAATGCAAATGCAAATGCAAATGCAAATGCAAATGCAAATGCAAATGCAAATGCAAATGCAAATGCAAATGCAAATGCAAATGCAAATGCAAATGCAAATGCAAATGCAAATGCAAATGCAAATGCAAATGCAAATGCAAATGCAAATGCAAATGCAAATGCAAATGCAAATGCAAATGCAAATGCAAATGCAAATGCAAATGCAAATGCAAATGCAAATGCAAATGCAAATGCAAATGCAAATGCAAATCTAAATGCAAATGCAAATGCAAATGCAAATGCAAATGCAAATGCAAATGCAAATGCAAATGCAAATGCAAATGCAAGTGCAAATCTAAATGCAAATGCAAATGCAAATGCAAATGCAAATGCAAATGCAAATGCAAATGCAAATGCAAATGCAAATGCAAATGCAAATGCAAATGCAAATGCAAATGCAAATGCAAATGCAAATGCAAATGCAAATGCAAATGCAAATGCAAATGCAAATGCAAATGCAAATGCAAATGCAAATGCAAATGCAAATGCAAATGCAAATGCAAATGCAAATGCAAATGCAAATGCAAATGCAAATGCAAATGCAAATGCAAATGCAAATGCAAATGCAAATGCAAGTGCAAGTGCAAGTGCAAGTGCAAGTGCAAGTGCAAGTGCAAGTGCAAGTGCAAGTGCAAGTGCAAGTGCAATTGCAAGTGCAAGTGCAAGTGCAAGTGCAATTGCAAGTGCAAGTGCAAGTGCAAGTGCAAGTGCAAAAGCAAATGCAAATGCAAATGCAAATGCAAATGCAAATGCAAATGCAAATGCAAATGCAAATGCAAATGCAAATGCAAATGCAAATGCAAATGCAAATGCAAATGCAAATGCAAATGCAAATGCAAATGCAAATGCAAATGCAAATGCAAATGCAAATGCAAATGCAAATGCAAATGCAAATGGAAATGCAAATGCAAATGCAAATGCAAATGCTAATGCAAATGCAAATGGAAATGCAAATGCAAATGGAAATGCAAATGCAAATGCAAATGCAAATGCAAATGCAAATGCAAATGGAAATGCAAATGCAAATGCAAATGCAAATCCAAATGCAATTGCAAATGCAAATGCAAATGCAAATGCAAATGCAAATGCAAATGCAAATGCAAATTCAAATGCAAATGCAAATCTAAATGCAAATGCAAATGCAAATGCAAATGCAAATCTAAATGCAAATGCAAATGCAAATGCAAATGCAAATGCAAATGCAAATGCAAATGCAAATGCAAATGCAAATGCAAATGCAAGTGCAAATCTAAATGCAAATGCAAATGCAAATGCAAATGCAAATGCAAATGCAAATGCAAATGCAAATGCAAATGCAAATGCAAATGCAAATGCAAATGCAAATGCAAATGCAAATGCAAATGCAAATGCAAATGCAAATGCAAATGCAAATGCAAATGCAAATGCAAATGCAAATGCAAATGCAAATGCAAATGCAAATGCAAATCCAAATGCAAATGCAAATGCAAATGCAAATGCAAATGCAAATGCAAATGCTAATGCTAATGCAAATGCAAATGCAAATGCAAATGCAAATGCAAATGCAAATGCAAATGCAAATGCAAATGCAAATGCAAATGCAAATGCAAATGCTAATGCTAATGCAAATGCAAATGCAAATGCAAATGCAAATGCAAATGCAAATGCTAATGCTAATGCAAATGCAAATGCAAATGCAAATGCAAATGCAAATGCAAATGCAAATGCAAATGCAAATGCAAATGCAAATGCAAATGCAAATGCAAATGCAAATGCAAATGCAAATGCAAATGCAAATGCAAATGCAAATGCAAATCCAAATGCAAATGCAAATGCAAATGCAAATGCAAATGCAAATGCAAATGCAAATGCAAATGCAAATGCAAATGCAAATGCAAATGCAAATGCAAATGCAAATGCAAATGCAAATGCAAATGCAAATGCAAATGCAAATGCAAATGGAAATGCAAATGCAAATGCAAATGCAAATGCTAATGCAAATGCAAATGCAAATGCAAATGCAAATGCAAATGCAAATGCAAATGCAAATGCAAATGCAAATGCAAATGCAAATGCAAATGCAAATGCAAATGCAAAAGCAAATGCAAATTCAAATGCAAATGCAAATGCAAATGCAAATGCAAATGCAAATTCAAATGCAAATGCAAATCTAAATGCAAATGCAAATGCAAATGCAAATGCAAATCTAAATGCAAATGCAAATGCAAATGCAAATGCAAATGCAATTGCAAATGCAAATGCAAATGCAAATGCAAGTGCAAATCTAAATTCAAATGCAAATGCAAATGCAAATGCAAATGCAAATGCAAATGCAAATGCAAATGCAAATGCAAATGCAAATGCAAATGCAAATGCAAATGCAAATGCAAATGCAAATGCAAATGCAAATGCAAATGCAAATGCAAATGCAAATGCAAATGCAAATGCAAATGCAATTGCAAATGCAAATGCAAATGCAAATGCAAATGCAAATGCAAATGCAAATGCAAATGCAAATGCAAATGCAAATGCAAATGCAAATGCAAATGCAAATGCAAATGCAAATGCAAATGCAAATGCAAATGCAAATGCAAATGCAAATGCAAATGCAAATGCAAATGCAAATGCAAGTGCAAGTGCAAGTGCAAGTGCAAGTGCAAGTGCAAGTGCAAGTGCAAGTGCAAGTGCAAGTGCAAGTGCAAGTGCAAGTGCAAGTGCAAATGCAAACGCAAACGCAAACGCAAACGCAAACGCAAATGCAAATTCAAATGCAAATGCAAATCTAAATGCAAATGCAAATCTAAATGCAAATGCAAATGCAAATGCAAATGCAAATGCAAATGCAAATGCAAATGCAAATGCAAATGCAAATGCAAATGCAAATGCAAATGCAAATGCAAATGCAAATGCAAATGCAAATGCAAATGCAAATGCAAATGCAAATGCAAATGCAAATGCAAATGCAAATGCAAATGCAAATGCAAATGCAAATGCAAATGCAAATGCAAATGCAAATGCAAATGCAAATGCAAGTGCAAGTGCAAGTGCAAGTGCAAGTGCAAGTGCAAGTGCAAGTGCAAGTGCAAGTGCAAGTGCAAGTGCAAGTGCAAGTGCAAGTGCAAATGCAAACGCAAACGCAAACGCAAACGCAAACGCAAATGCAAATTCAAATGCAAATGCAAATCTAAATGCAAATGCAAATCTAAATGCAAATGCAAATGCAAATGCAAATGCAAATGCAAATGCAAATGCAAATGCAAATGCAAATGCAAATGCAAATGCAAATGCAAATGCAAATGCAAATGCAAATGCAAATGCAAATGCAAATGCAAATGCAAAAGCAAATGCAAATTCAAATGCAAATGCAAATGCAAATGCAAATGCAAATGCAAATTCAAATGCAAATGCAAATCTAAATGCAAATGCAAATGCAAATGCAAATGCAAATCTAAATGCAAATGCAAATGCAAATGCAAATGCAAATGCAATTGCAAATGCAAATGCAAATGCAAATGCAAGTGCAAATCTAAATTCAAATGCAAATGCAAATGCAAATGCAAATGCAAATGCAAATGCAAATGCAAATGCAAATGCAAATGCAAATGCAAATGCAAATGCAAATGCAAATGCAAATGCAAATGCAAATGCAAATGCAAATGCAAATGCAAATGCAAATGCAAATGCAAATGCAAATGCAATTGCAAATGCAAATGCAAATGCAAATGCAAATGCAAATGCAAATGCAAATGCAAATGCAAATGCAAATGCAAATGCAAATGCAAATGCAAATGCAAATGCAAATGCAAATGCAAATGCAAATGCAAATGCAAATGCAAATGCAAATGCAAATGCAAATGCAAATGCAAATGCAAGTGCAAGTGCAAGTGCAAGTGCAAGTGCAAGTGCAAGTGCAAGTGCAAGTGCAAGTGCAAGTGCAAGTGCAAGTGCAAGTGCAAGTGCAAATGCAAACGCAAACGCAAACGCAAACGCAAACGCAAATGCAAATTCAAATGCAAATGCAAATCTAAATGCAAATGCAAATCTAAATGCAAATGCAAATGCAAATGCAAATGCAAATGCAAATGCAAATGCAAATGCAAATGCAAATGCAAATGCAAATGCAAATGCAAATGCAAATGCAAATGCAAATGCAAATGCAAATGCAAATGCAAATGCAAATGCAAATGCAAATGCAAATGCAAATGCAAATGCAAATGCAAATGCAAATGCAAATGCAAATGCAAATGCAAATGCAAATGCAAATGCAAATGCAAGTGCAAGTGCAAGTGCAAGTGCAAGTGCAAGTGCAAGTGCAAGTGCAAGTGCAAGTGCAAGTGCAAGTGCAAGTGCAAGTGCAAGTGCAAATGCAAACGCAAACGCAAACGCAAACGCAAACGCAAATGCAAATTCAAATGCAAATGCAAATCTAAATGCAAATGCAAATCTAAATGCAAATGCAAATGCAAATGCAAATGCAAATGCAAATGCAAATGCAAATGCAAATGCAAATGCAAATGCAAATGCAAATGCAAATGCAAATGCAAATGCAAATGCAAATGCAAATGCAAATGCAAATGCAAATGCAAATGCAAATGCAAATGCAAATGCAAATGCAAATGCAAATGCAAATGCAAATGCAAATGCAAATGCAAATGCAAATGCAAATGCAAATGCAAATGCAAATGCAAATGCAAATGCAAATGCAAATGCAAATGCAAATGCAAATGCAAATGCAAATCTAAATGCAAATGCAAATGCAAATGCAAATGCAAATGCAAATGCAAATGCAAATGCAAATGCAAATGCAAATGCAAATGCAAATGCAAATGCAAATGCAAATGCAAATGCAAATGCAAATGCAAATGCAAATGCAAATGCAAATGCAAATGCAAATGCAAATGCAAATGCAAATGCAAATGCAAATGCAAATGCAAATGCAAATGCAAATGCAAATGCAAATGCAAATGCAAATGCAAATGCAAATGCAAGTGCAAGTGCAAGTGCAAGTGCAAGTGCAAGTGCAAGTGCAAGTGCAAGTGCAAGTGCAAGTGCAAGTGCAATTGCAAGTGCAAGTGCAAGTGCAAGTGCAATTGCAAGTGCAAGTGCAAGTGCAAGTGCAAGTGCAAAAGCAAATGCAAATGCAAATGCAAATGCAAATGCAAATGCAAATGCAAATGCAAATGCAAATGCAAATGCAAATGCAAATGCAAATGCAAATGCAAATGCAAATGCAAATGCAAATGCAAATGCAAATGCAAATGCAAATGCAAATGCAAATGCAAATGCAAATGCAAATGCAAATGCAAATCCAAATGCAAATGCAAATGCAAATGCAAATGCAAATGCAAATGCAAATGCAAATGCAAATGCAAATGCAAATGCAAATGCAAATGCAAATGCAAATGCAAATGCAAATGCAAATGCAAATGCAATTGCAAATGCAAATGCAAATGCAAATGCAAATGCAAATGCAAATGCAAATGCAAATGCTAATGCTAATGCGAATGCGAATGCGAATGCGAATGCGAATGCGAATGCGAATGCGAATGCGAATGCGAATGCGAATGCGAATGCGAATGCGAATGCGAATGCGAATGCGAATGCGAATGCGATTGCGAATGCGAATGCGAATGCGAATGCGAATGCGAATGCGAATGCGAATGCGAATGCGAATGCGAATGCGAATGCGAATGCGAATGCGAATGCGAATGCGAATGCGAATGCGAATGCGAATGCGAATGCGAATGCGAATGCGAATGCGAATGCGAATGCGAATGCGAATGCGAATGCGAATGCAAATGCAAATTCAAATGCAAATGCAAATGCAAATGCAAATTCAAATGCAAATGCAAATCTAAATGCAAATGCAAATGCAAATGCAAATTCAAATGCAAATGCAAATCTAAATGCAAATGCAAATGCAAATGCAAATGCAAATCTAAATGCAAATGCAAATGCAAATGCAAATGCAAATGCAAATGCAAATGCAAATGCAAATGCAAATGCAAATGCAAATCTAAATGCAAATGCAAATGCAAATGCAAATGCAAATGCAAATGCAAATGCAAATGCAAATGCAAATGCAAGTGCAAATCTAAATGCAAATGCAAATGCAAATGCAAATGCAAATGCAAATGCAAATGCAAATGCAAATGCAAATGCAAATGCAAATGCAAATGCAAATGCAAATGCAAATGCAAATGCAAATGCAAATGCAAATGCAAATTCAAATGCAAATGCAAATGCAAATTCAAATGCAAATGCAAATCTAAATGCAAATGCAAATGCAAATGCAAATTCAAATGCAAATGCAAATCTAAATGCAAATGCAAATGCAAATGCAAATGCAAATCTAAATGCAAATGCAAATGCAAATGCAAATGCAAATGCAAATGCAAATGCAAATGCAAATGCGAATGCAAATGCAAGAGCAAATCTAAATGCAAATGCAAATGCAAATGCAAATGCAAATGCAAATGCAAATGCAAATGCAAATGCAAATGCAAATGCAAATGCAAATGCAAATGCAAATGCAAATGCAAATGCAAATGCAAATGCAAATGCAAATGCAAATGCAAATGCAAATGCAAATGCAAATGCAAATGCAAATGCAAATGCAAATGCAAATGCAAATGCAAATGCAAATGCAAATGCAAATGCAAATGCAAATGCAAATGCAAATGCAAATGCAAATGCAAATGCAAATGAAAATGCAAATGCAAATGCAAATGCAAATGCAAATGCAAATGCAAATGCAAATGCAAATGCAAATGCAAATGCAAATGCAAATGCAAATGCAAATGCAAATGCAAATGCAAATGCAAATGCAAATGCAAATGCAAATGCAAATGCAAATGCAAATGCAAATGCAAATGCAAATGCAGATGCAAATGCAAATGCAAATGCAAATGCAAATGCAAATGCAAATGCAAATGCAAATGCAAATGCAAATGCAAATGCAAATGAAAATGCAAATGCAAATGCAAATGCAAATGCAAATGCAAATGCAAATGCAAATGCAAATGCAAATGCAAATGCAAGTGCAAGTGCAAGTGCAAGTGCAAGTGCAAGTGCAAGTGCAAGTGCAAGTGCAAGTGCAAGTGCAAGTGCAAGTGCAAGTGCAAGTGCAAGTGCAAGTGCAAGTGCAAGTGCAAGTGCAAGTGCAAGTGCAAGTGCAAGTGCAAGTGCAAGTGCAAGTGCAAGTGCAAGTGCAAGTGCAAGTGCAAAAGCAAATGCAAATGCAAATGCAATTGGAAATGCAAATGCAAATGCAAATGCAAATCCAAATGCAAATGCAAATGCAAATGCAAGTGCAAGTGCAAGTGCAAGTGCAAAAGTAAATGCAAATGCAAATGCAAATGCAAATGCAAATGCAAATGCAAATGCAAATGCAAATGCAAATGCAAATGCAAATGCAAATGCAAATGCAAATGCAAATGCAAATGCAAATGCAAATGCAAATGCAATTGCAAATGCAAATGCAAATGCAAATGCAAATGCAAATGCAAATGCAAATGCAAATGCTAATGCTAATGCGAATGCGAATGCGAATGCGAATGCGAATGCGAATGCGAATGCGAATGCGAATGCGAATGCGAATGCGAATGCGATTGCGAATGCAAATGCAAATGCAAATGCAAATGCAAATGCAAATGCAAATGCAAATCTAAATGCAAATGCAAATGCAAATGCAAATGCAAATGCAAATGCAAATGCAAATGCAAATGCAAATGCAAATGCAAATGCAAATGCAAGTGCAAATCTAAATGCAAATGCAAATGCAAATGCAAATGCAAATGCAAATGCAAATGCAAATGCAAATGCAAATGCAAATGCAAATGCAAATGCAAATGCAAATGCAAATGCAAATGCAAATGCAAATGCAAATGCAAATGCAAATGCAAATGCAAATGCAAATGCAAATGCAAATGCAAATGCAAATGCAAATGCAAATGCAAATGCAAATGAAAATGCAAATGCAAATGCAAATGCAAATGCAAATGCAAATGCAAATGCAAATGCAAATGCAAATGCAAATGCAAATGCAAGTGCAAGTGCAAGTGCAAGTGCAAGTGCAAGTGCAAGTGCAAGTGCAAGTGCAAGTGCAAGTGCAAGTGCAAGTGCAAGTGCAAGTGCAAGTGCAAGTGCAAGTGCAATTGCAATTGCAAGTGCAAGTGCAAGTGCAAGTGCAAGTGCAAAAGCAAATGCAAATGCAAATGCAAATGCAAATGCAAATGCAAATGCAAATGCAAATGCAAATGCAAATGCAAATGCAAATGCAAATGCAAATGCAAATGCAAATGCAAATGCAAATGCAAATGCAAATGCAAATGCAAATGCAAATGCAAATGCAATTGCAAATGCAAATGCAAATGCAAATGCAAATGCAAATGCAAATGCAAATGCAAATGCTAATGCTAATGCGAATGCGAATGCGAATGCGAATGCGAATGCGAATGCGAATGCGAATGCGAATGCGAATGCGAATGCGAATGCGAATGCGATTGCGAATGCGAATGCGAATGCGAATGCGAATGCGAATGCGAATGCGAATGCGAATGCGAATGCGAATGCGAATGCGAATGCGAATGCGAATGCGAATGCGAATGCGAATGCGAATGCAAATGCAAATTCAAATGCAAATGCAAATGCAAATGCAAATTCAAATGCAAATGCAAATCTAAATGCAAATGCAAATGCAAATGCAAATTCAAATTCAAATGCAAATGCAAATCTAAATGCAAATGCAAATGCAAATGCAAATTCAAATGCAAATGCAAATCTAAATGCAAATGCAAATGCAAATGCAAATGCAAATCTAAATGCAAATGCAAATGCAAATGCAAATGCAAATGCAAATGCAAATGCAAATGCAAATGCAAGTGCAAATCTAAATGCAATTGCAAATGCAAATGCAAATGCAAATGCAAATGCAAATGCAAATGCAAATGCAAATGCAAATGCAAATGCAAATGCAAATGCAAATGCAAATGCAAATGCAAATGCAAATGCAAATGCAAATGCAAATTCAAATGCAAATGCAAATGCAAATGCAAATTCAAATGCAAATGCAAATCTAAATGCAAATGCAAATGCAAGTGCAAATTCAAATGCAAATGCAAATCTAAATGCAAATGCAAATGCAAATGCAAATGCAAATCTAAATGCAAATGCAAATGCAAATGCAAATGCAAATGCAAATGCAAATGCAAATGCAAATGCAAATGCAAATGCAAATGCAAATGCAAATGCAAATGCAAATGCAAATGCAAATGCAAATGCAAATGCAAATGCAAATGCAAATGCAAATGCAAATGCAAATGCAAATGCAAATGCAAATGCAAATGCAAATGCAAATGCAAATGCAAATGCAAATGCAAATGCAAATGCAAATGCAAATGCAAATGCAAATGCAAATGCAAATGCAAATCTAAATGCAAATGCAAATGCAAATGCAAATGCAAATGCAAATGCAAATGCAAATGCAAATGCAAATGCAAATGCAAGTGCAAATCTAAATGCAAATGCAAATGCAAATGCAAATGCAAATGCAAATGCAAATGCAAATGCAAATGCAAATGCAAATGCAAATGCAAATGCAAATGCAAATGCAAATGCAAATGCAAATGCAAATGCAAATGCAAATGCAAATGCAAATGAAAATGCAAATGCAAATGCAAATGCAAATGCAAATGCAAATGCAAATGCACATGCAAATGCAAATGCAAATGCAAATGCAAATGCAAGTGCAAGTGCAAGTGCAAGTGCAAGTGCAAGTGCAAGTGCAAGTGCAAGTGCAAGTGCAAGTGCAAGTGCAAGTGCAAGTGCAAGTGCAAGTGCAAGTGCAAGTGCAAGTGCAAGTGCAAGTGCAAGTGCAAGTGCAAGTGCAATTGCATGTGCAAGTGCAAGTGCAAGTGCAAAAGCAAATGCAAATGCAAATGCAAATGCAAATGCAAATGCAAATGCAAATGCAAATGCAAATGCAAATGCAAATGCAAATGCAAATGCAAATGCAAATGCAAATGCAAATGCAAATGCAAATGCAAATGCAAATGCAAATGCAAATGCAAATGCAAATGCAAATGCAAATGCAAATGCAAATGCAAATGCAAATGCAAATGGAAATGCAAATGCAAATGGAAATGCAAATGCAAATGCAAATGCAAATGCAAATGCAAATGCAAATGCAAATGCAAATGCAAATGCAAATGCAAATGCAATTGCAAATGCAAATGCAAATGCAAATGCAAATGCAAATGCAAATGCAAATGCAAATGCTAATGCTAATGCGAATGCGAATGCGAATGCGAATGCGAATGCGAATGCGAATGCGAATGCGAATGCGAATGCGGATGCAAATGCAAATGCAAATGCAAATGCAAATGCAAATGCAAATGCAAATGCAAATGCAAATGCTAATGCTAATGCAAATGCAAATGCAAATGCAAATGCAAATGCAAATGCAAATGCAAATGCAAATGCAAATGCAAATGCAAATGCAAATGCAAATGCAAATGCAAATGCAAATGCAAATGCAAATGCAAATGCAAATGCTAATGCTAATGCAAATGCAAATGCAAATGCAAATGCAAATGCTAATGCAAATGCAAATGCAAATGCAAATGCAAATGCAAATGCAAATGCAAATGCAAATGCAAATGCAAATGCAAATGCAAATGCAAATGCAAATGCAAATGCTAATGCTAATGCAAATGCAAATGCAAATGCAAATGCAAATGCAAATGCAAATGCAAATGCAAATGCAAATGCAAATGCAAATGCAAATGCAAATGCAAATGCAAATGCAAATGCAAATGCAAATGCAAATGCAAATGCTAATGCTAATGCAAATGCAAATGCAAATGCAAATGCAAATGCAAATGCAAATGCAAATGCAAATGCAAATGCAAATGCTAATGCAAATGCAAATGCAAATGCAAATGCAAATGCAAATGCAAATGCAAATGCAAATGCAAATGCAAATGCAAATGCAAATGCAAATGCAAATGCAAATGCAAATGCAAATGCAAATGCAAATGCAAATGCAAATGCAAATGCTAATGCGAGTGCGAGTGCGAGTGCGAGTGCGAGTGCGAGTGCGAGTGCGAGTGCGAGTGCGAGTGCAAGTGCAAGTGCAAGTGCAAGTGCAAGTGCAAGTGCAAATGCAAACGCAAACGCAAACGCAAATGCAAATTCAAATGCAAATGCAAATGCAAATGCAAATGCAAATGCAAATGCACATGCAAATGCAAATGCAAATGCAAATGCAAATGCAAGTGCAAGTGCAAGTGCAAGTGCAAGTGCAAGTGCAAGTGCAAGTGCAAGTGCAAGTGCAAGTGCAAGTGCAAGTGCAAGTGCAAGTGCAAGTGCAATTGCAAGTGCAAGTGCAAGTGCAAGTGCAATTGCAAGTGCAAGTGCAAGTGCAAGTGCAAGTGCAAAAGCAAATGCAAATGCAAATGCAAATGCAAATGCAAATGCAAATGCAAATGCAAATGCAAATGCAAATGCAAATGCAAATGCAAATGCAAATGCAAATGCAAATGCAAATGCAAATGCAAATGCAAATGCAAATGCAAATGCAAATGCAAATGCAAATGCAAATGCAAATGCAAATCCAAATGCAAATGCAAATGCAAATGCAAATGCAAATGCAAATGCAAATGCAAATGCAAATGCAAATGCAAATGCAAATGCAAATGCAAATGCAAATGCAAATGCAAATGCAAATGCAATTGCAAATGCAAATGCAAATGCAAATGCAAATGCAAATGCAAATGCAAATGCAAATGCTAATGCTAATGCGAATGCGAATGCGAATGCGAATGCGAATGCGAATGCGAATGCGAATGCGAATGCGAATGCGAATGCGAATGCGAATGCGAATGCGAATGCGAATGCGAATGCGAATGCGAATGCGATTGCGAATGCGAATGCGAATGCGAATGCGAATGCGAATGCGAATGCGAATGCGAATGCGAATGCGAATGCGAATGCGAATGCGAATGCGAATGCGAATGCGAATGCGAATGCGAATGCGAATGCGAATGCGAATGCGAATGCGAATGCGAATGCGAATGCAAATGCAAATGCAAATTCAAATGCAAATGCAAATGCAAATGCAAATTCAAATGCAAATGCAAATCTAAATGCAAATGCAAATGCAAATGCAAATTCAAATGCAAATGCAAATCTAAATGCAAATGCAAATGCAAATGCAAATGCAAATCTAAATGCAAATGCAAATGCAAATGCAAATGCAAATGCAAATGCAAATGCAAATGCAAATGCAAATGCAAATGCAAATCTAAATGCAAATGCAAATGCAAATGCAAATGCAAATGCAAATGCAAATGCAAATGCAAATGCAAATGCAAGTGCAAATCTAAATGCAAATGCAAATGCAAATGCAAATGCAAATGCAAATGCAAATGCAAATGCAAATGCAAATGCAAATGCAAATGCAAATGCAAATGCAAATGCAAATGCAAATGCAAATGCAAATGCAAATGCAAATTCAAATGCAAATGCAAATGCAAATTCAAATGCAAATGCAAATCTAAATGCAAATGCAAATGCAAATGCAAATTCAAATGCAAATGCAAATCTAAATGCAAATGCAAATGCAAATGCAAATGCAAATCTAAATGCAAATGCAAATGCAAATGCAAATGCAAATGCAAATGCAAATGCAAATGCGAATGCAAATGCAAGAGCAAATCTAAATGCAAATGCAAATGCAAATGCAAATGCAAATGCAAATGCAAATGCAAATGCAAATGCAAATGCAAATGCAAATGCAAATGCAAATGCAAATGCAAATGCAAATGCAAATGCAAATGCAAATGCAAATGCAAATGCAAATGCAAATGCAAATGCAAATGCAAATGCAAATGCAAATGCAAATGCAAATGCAAATGCAAATGCAAATGCAAATGCAAATGCAAATGCAAATGCAAATGCAAATGCAAATGCAAATGCAAATGCAAATGAAAATGCAAATGCAAATGCAAATGCAAATGCAAATGCAAATGCAAATGCAAATGCAAATGCAAATGCAAATGCAAATGCAAATGCAAATGCAAATGCAAATGCAAATGCAAATGCAAATGCAAATGCAAATGCAAATGCAAATGCAAATGCAAATGCAAATGCAAATGCAAATGCAGATGCAAATGCAAATGCAAATGCAAATGCAAATGCAAATGCAAATGCAAATGCAAATGCAAATGCAAATGCAAATGCAAATGAAAATGCAAATGCAAATGCAAATGCAAATGCAAATGCAAATGCAAATGCAAATGCAAATGCAAATGCAAATGCAAGTGCAAGTGCAAGTGCAAGTGCAAGTGCAAGTGCAAGTGCAAGTGCAAGTGCAAGTGCAAGTGCAAGTGCAAGTGCAAGTGCAAGTGCAAGTGCAAGTGCAAGTGCAAGTGCAAGTGCAAGTGCAAGTGCAAGTGCAAGTGCAAGTGCAAGTGCAAGTGCAAGTGCAAAAGCAAATGCAAATGCAAATGCAATTGGAAATGCAAATGCAAATGCAAATGCAAATCCAAATGCAAATGCAAATGCAAATGCAAGTGCAAGTGCAAGTGCAAGTGCAAAAGCAAATGCAAATGCAAATGCAAATGCAAATGCAAATGCAAATGCAAATGCAAATGCAAATGCAAATGCAAATGCAAATGCAAATGCAAATGCAAATGCAAATGCAAATGCAAATGCAAATGCAAATGCAAATGCAATTGCAAATGCAAATGCAAATGCAAATGCAAATGCAAATGCAAATGCAAATGCAAATGCTAATGCTAATGCGAATGCGAATGCGAATGCGAATGCGAATGCGAATGCGAATGCGAATGCGATTGCGAATGCAAATGCAAATGCAAATGCAAATGCAAATGCAAATGCAAATGCAAATGCAAATCTAAATGCAAATGCAAATGCAAATGCAAATGCAAATGCAAATGCAAATGCAAATGCAAATGCAAATGCAAATGCAAATGCAAATGCAAGTGCAAATCTAAATGCAAATGCAAATGCAAATGCAAATGCAAATGCAAATGCAAATGCAAATGCAAATGCAAATGCAAATGCAAATGCAAATGCAAATGCAAATGCAAATGCAAATGCAAATGCAAATGCAAATGCAAATGCAAATGCAAATGCAAATGCAAATGCAAATGCAAATGCAAATGCAAATGCTAATGCTAATGCGAATGCGAATGCGAATGCGAATGCGAATGCGAATGCGAATGCGAATGCGAATGCGAATGCGAATGCGAATGCGAATGCGATTGCGAATGCGAATGCGAATGCGAATGCGAATGCGAATGCGAATGCGAATGCGAATGCGAATGCGAATGCGAATGCGAATGCGAATGCGAATGCGAATGCGAATGCGAATGCGAATGCAAATGCAAATTCAAATGCAAATGCAAATGCAAATGCAAATTCAAATGCAAATGCAAATCTAAATGCAAATGCAAATGCAAATGCAAATTCAAATTCAAATGCAAATGCAAATCTAAATGCAAATGCAAATGCAAATGCAAATTCAAATGCAAATGCAAATCTAAATGCAAATGCAAATGCAAATGCAAATGCAAATCTAAATGCAAATGCAAATGCAAATGCAAATGCAAATGCAAATGCAAATGCAAATGCAAATGCAAGTGCAAATCTAAATGCAATTGCAAATGCAAATGCAAATGCAAATGCAAATGCAAATGCAAATGCAAATGCAAATGCAAATGCAAATGCAAATGCAAATGCAAATGCAAATGCAAATGCAAATGCAAATGCAAATGCAAATGCAAATTCAAATGCAAATGCAAATGCAAATGCAAATTCAAATGCAAATGCAAATCTAAATGCAAATGCAAATGCAAGTGCAAATTCAAATGCAAATGCAAATCTAAATGCAAATGCAAATGCAAATGCAAATGCAAATCTAAATGCAAATGCAAATGCAAATGCAAATGCAAATGCAAATGCAAATGCAAATGCAAATGCAAGTGCAAATCTAAATGCAAATGCAAATGCAAATGCAAATGCAAATGCAAATGCAAATGCAAATGCAAATGCAAATGCAAATGCAAATGCAAATGCAAATGCAAATGCAAATGCAAATGCAAATGCAAATGCAAATGCAAATGCAAATGCAAATGCAAATGCAAATGCAAATGCAAATGCAAATGCAAATGCAAATGCAAATGCAAATGAAAATGCAAATGCAAATGCAAATGCAAATGCAAATGCAAATGCAAATGCAAATGCAAATGCAAATGCAAATGCAAATGCAAATGCAAATGCAAATGCAAATGCAAATGCAAATGCAAATGCAAATGCAAATGCAAATGCAAATGCAGATGCAAATGCAAATGCAAATGCAAATGCAAATGCAAATGCAAATGCAAATGCAAATGCAAATGCAAATGCAAATGCAAATGCAAATGCAAATGCAAATGAAAATGCAAATGCAAATGCAAATGCAAATGCAAATGCAAATGCAAATGCAAATGCAAATGCAAATGCAAATGCAAATGCAAGTGCAAGTGCAAGTGCAAGTGCAAGTGCAAGTGCAAGTGCAAGTGCAAGTGCAAGTGCAAGTGCAAGTGCAAGTGCAAGTGCAAGTGCAAGTGCAAGTGCAAGTGCAAGTGCAAGTGCAAGTGCAAGTGCAAGTGCAAGTGCAAGTGCAAAAGCAAATGCAAATGCAAATGCAAATGGAAATGCAAATGCAAATGCAAATGCAAATCCAAATGCAAATGCAAATGCAAATGCAAATGCAAATGCAAATCCAAATGCAAATGCAAATGCAAATGCAAATGCAAATGCAAATGCAAATGCAAATGCAAATGCAAATGGAAATGCAAATGCAAATGCAAATGCAAATGGAAATGCAAATGCAAATGGAAATGCAAATGCAAATGCAAATGCAAATGCAAATGCAAATGCAAATGGAAATGCAAATGCAAATGCAAATGCAAATCCAAATGCAAATGCAAATACAAATGCAAATGCAAATGCAAATGCAAATGCAAATGCAAATGCAAATGCAAATGCAAATGCAAATGCAAATGCAAATGCAAATGCAAATGCAAATGCAAATGCAAATGCAAATGCAAATGCAAATGCAAATGCAAATGCAAATGCAAATGCAAATGCAAATGCAAATGCAAATGCAAATGCAAATGCAAATGCAAATGCAAATGCAAATGCAAATGCAAATGCAAATGCAAATGCAAATGCAAATGCAAATGCAAATGCAAATGCAAATGCAAATGCAAATGCAAATGCAAATGCAAATCTAAATGCAAATGCAAATGCAAATGCAAATGCAAATGCAAATGCAAATGCAAATGCAAATGCAAATGCAAATGCAAGTGCAAATCTAAATGCAAATGCAAATGCAAATGCAAATGCAAATGCAAATGCAAATGCAAATGCAAATGCAAATGCAAATGCAAATGCAAATGCAAATGCAAATGCAAATGCAAATGCAAATGCAAATGCAAATGCAAATGCAAATGCAAATGAAAATGCAAATGCAAATGCAAATGCAAATGCAAATGCAAATGCAAATGCACATGCAAATGCAAATGCAAATGCAAATGCAAATGCAAGTGCAAGTGCAAGTGCAAGTGCAAGTGCAAGTGCAAGTGCAAGTGCAAGTGCAAGTGCAAGTGCAAGTGCAAGTGCAAGTGCAAGTGCAAGTGCAAGTGCAAGTGCAAGTGCAAGTGCAAGTGCAAGTGCAAGTGCAAGTGCAATTGCATGTGCAAGTGCAAGTGCAAGTGCAAAAGCAAATGCAAATGCAAATGCAAATGCAAATGCAAATGCAAATGCAAATGCAAATGCAAATGCAAATGCAAATGCAAATGCAAATGCAAATGCAAATGCAAATGCAAATGCAAATGCAAATGCAAATGCAAATGCAAATGCAAATGCAAATGCAAATGCAAATGCAAATGCAAATGCAAATGCAAATGGAAATGCAAATGCAAATGGAAATGCAAATGCAAATGCAAATGCAAATGCAAATGCAAATGCAAATGCAAATGCAAATGCAAATGCAAATGCAAATGCAATTGCAAATGCAAATGCAAATGCAAATGCAAATGCAAATGCAAATGCAAATGCAAATGCTAATGCTAATGCGAATGCGAATGCGAATGCGTATGCGAATGCGAATGCGAATGCGAATGCGAATGCGAATGCGGATGCAAATGCAAATGCAAATGCAAATGCAAATGCAAATGCAAATGCAAATGCAAATGCAAATGCTAATGCTAATGCAAATGCAAATGCAAATGCAAATGCAAATGCAAATGCAAATGCAAATGCAAATGCAAATGCAAATGCAAATGCAAATGCAAATGCAAATGCAAATGCAAATGCAAATGCAAATGCAAATGCTAATGCTAATGCAAATGCAAATGCAAATGCAAATGCAAATGCTAATGCAAATGCAAATGCAAATGCAAATGCAAATGCAAATGCAAATGCAAATGCAAATGCAAATGCAAATGCAAATGCAAATGCAAATGCAAATGCAAATGCTAATGCTAATGCAAATGCAAATGCAAATGCAAATGCAAATGCAAATGCAAATGCAAATGCAAATGCAAATGCAAATGCAAATGCAAATGCAAATGCAAATGCAAATGCAAATGCAAATGCAAATGCAAATGCAAATGCTAATGCTAATGCAAATGCAAATGCAAATGCAAATGCAAATGCAAATGCAAATGCAAATGCAAATGCAAATGCAAATGCTAATGCAAATGCAAATGCAAATGCAAATGCAAATGCAAATGCAAATGCAAATGCAAATGCAAATGCAAATGCAAATGCAAATGCAAATGCAAATGCAAATGCAAATGCAAATGCAAATGCAAATGCTAATGCGAGTGCGAGTGCGAGTGCGAGTGCGAGTGCGAGTGCGAGTGCGAGTGCGAGTGCGAGTGCAAGTGCAAGTGCAAGTGCAAGTGCAAGTGCAAGTGCAAATGCAAACGCAAACGCAAACGCAAATGCAAATTCAAATGCAAATGCAAATCTAAATGCAAATGCAAATCTAAATGCAAATGCAAATGCAAATGCAAATGCAAATGCAAATGCAAATGCAAATGCAAATGCAAATGCAAATGCAAATGCAAATGCAAATGCAAATGCAAATGCAAATGCAAATGCAAATGCAAATGCAAATGCAAATGCAAATGCAAATGCAATTGCAAATGCAAATGCAAATGCAATTGCAAATGCAAATCCAAATGCAAATGCAAATGCAAATGCAAATGCAAATGCAAATGCAAATGCAAATGCAAATGCAAATGCAAATGCTAATGCTAATGCTAATGCAAATGCAAATGCAAATGCAAATGCAAATGCAAATGCAAATGCTAATGCTAATGCAAATGCAAATGCAAATGCAAATGCAAATGCAAATGCAAATGCAAATGCAAATGCAAATGCAAATGCAAATGCAAATGCAAATGCAAATGCAAATGCAAATGCAAATGCAAATGCAAATGCAAATGCAAAAGGAAATGCAAATGCAAATGCAAATGCAAATGCAAATGCAAATGCAAATGCAAATGCAAATGCAAATTCAAATGCAAATGCAAATGCAAATGCAAATGCAAGTGCAAATCTAAATGCAAATGCAAATGCAAATGCAAATGCAAATGCAAATGCAAATGCAAATGCAAATGCAAATGCAAATGCAAATGCAAATGCAAATGCAAATGCAAATGCAAATGCAAATGCAAATGCAAATGCAAATGCAAATGCAAATGCAAATGCAAATGCAAATGCAAATGCAAATGCAAATGCAAATGCAAATGCAAATGCAAATGCAAATGCAAATGCAAATGCAAATGCAAATGCAAATGCAAATGCAAATGCAAATGCAAATGCAAATGCAAATGCAAATGCAAATGCAAATGCAAATGCAAATGCAAATGCAAATGCAAATGCAAATGCAAATGCAAATGAAAATGCAAATGCAAATGCAAATGCAAATGCAAATGCAAATGCAAATGCAAATGCAAATGCAAATGCAAATGCAAATGCAAATGCAAATGCAAATGCAAATGCAAATGCAAATGCAAATGCAAATGCAAATGCAAATGCAAATGCAAATGCAAAAGGAAATGCAAATGCAAATGCAAATGCAAATGCAAATGCAAATGCAAATGCAAATGCAAATGCAAATGCAAATGCAAATGCAAATGCAAATGCAAATGCAAATGCAAATGCAAATGCAAATGCAAATGCAAATGCAAATGCAAATGCAAATGCAAATGCAAATGCAAATGCAAATGCAAATGCAAATGCAAATGCAAATGCAAATGCAAATG
>CAWLCU010000362.1:42500-45000 GCA_963855975.1 Andrena chrysosceles | reverse complement strand
AATGCAAATGCAAATGCAAATGCAAATGCAAATGCAAATGCAAATGCAAATGCAAATGCAAATGCAAGTGCAAGTGCAAGTGCAAGTGCAAGTGCAAGTGCAAGTGCAAGTGCAAGTGCAAGTGCAAGTGCAAGTGCAAGTGCAAGTGCAAGTGCAAGTGCAAGTGCAAGTGCAAGTGCAAAAGCAAATGCAAATGCAAATGCAAATGCAAATGGAAATGCAAATGCAAATGCAAATGCAAATCCAAATGCAAATGCAAATGCAAATGCAAATGCAAATGCAAATGCAAATGCAAATGCAAATGCAAATGGAAATGCAAATGCAAATGCAAATGCAAATGGAAATGCAAATGCAAATGCAAATGCAAATGCAAATGCAAATGCAAATGGAAATGCAAATGCAAATGCAAATGCAAATCCAAATGCAAATGCAAATACAAATGCAAATGCAAATGCAAATGCAAATGCAAATGCAAATGCAAATGCAAATGCAAATGCAAATGCAAATGCAAATGCAAATGCAAATGCAAATGCAAATGCAAATGCAAATGCAAATGCAAATGCAAATGCAAATGCAAATGCAAATGCAAATGCAAATGCAAATGCAAATGCAAATGCAAATGCAAATGCAAATGCAAATGCAAATGCAAATGCAATTGCAAATGCAAATGCAAATGCAAATGCAAATGCAAATGCAAATGCAAATGCAAATGCAAATGCAAATGCAAATGCAAATGCAAATGCTAATGCTAATGCGAATGCGAATGCGAATGCGAATGCGAATGCGAATGCGAATGCGAATGCGAATGCGAATGCGAATGCGAATGCGAATGCGAATGCGAATGCGAATGCGAATGCGATTGCGAATGCGAATGCGAATGCGAATGCGAATGCGAATGCGAATGCGAATGCGAATGCGAATGCGAATGCGAATGCAAATGCAAATGCAAATGCTAATGCTAATGCGAATGCGAATGCGAATGCGAATGCGAATGCGAATGCGAATGCGAATGCGAATGCGAATGCGAATGCGAATGCGAATGCGAATGCGATTGCGAATGCGAATGCGAATGCGAATGCGAATGCGAATGCGAATGCGAATGCGAATGCGAATGCAAATTTAAATGCAAATTCAAATGCAAATGCAAATGCAAATGCAAATTCAAATGCAAATGCAAATGCAAATGCAAATGCAAATGCAAATGCAAATGCAAATGCAAATGCAAATGCAAATGCAAATGCAAATGCAAATGCAAATGCAAATGCAAATGCAAATGCAAATGCAAATGCAATTGCAAATGCAAATGCAAATGCAAATGCAAATGCAAATGCAAATGCAAATGCAAATGCAAATGCAAATGCAAATGCAAATGCAAATGCTAATGCTAATGCGAATGCGAATGCGAATGCGAATGCGAATGCGAATGCGAATGCGAATGCGAATGCGAATGCGAATGCGAATGCGATTGCGAATGCGATTGCGAATGCGAATGCGAATGCGAATGCGAATGCGAATGCGAATGCGAATGCGAATGCGAATGCGAATGCGAATGCGAATGCGAATGCGAATGCGAATGCGAATGCGAATGCGAATGCGAATGCGAATGCGAATGCGAATGCGAATGCGAATGCGAATGCGAATGCGAATGCAAATGCAAATGCAAATTCAAATGCAAATGCAAATGCAAATGCAAATTCAAATGCAAATGCAAATCTAAATGCAAATGCAAATGCAAATGCAAATTCAAATGCAAATGCAAATCTAAATGCAAATGCAAATGCAAATGAAAATGCAAATGCAAATGCAAATGCAAATGCAAATGCAAATGCAAATGCAAATGCAAATGCAAATGCAAATGCAAATGCAAATGCAAATGCAAATGCAAATGCAAATGCAAATGCAAATGCAAATGCAAATGCAAATGCAAATGCAAATGTAAATGAAAATGCAAATGCAAATGCAAATGCAAATGCAAATGCAAATGCAAATGCAAATGCAAATGCAAATGCAAATGCAAATGCAAATGCAAATGCAAATGCAAATGCAAATGCAAATGCAAATGCAAATGCAAATGCAAATGCAAATGCAAATGCAGATGCAAATGCAAATGCAAATGCAAATGCAAATGCAAATGCAAATGCAAATGCAAATGCAAATGCAAATGCAAATGCAAATGCAAATGCAAATGCAAATGCAAATGAAAATGCAAATGCAAATGCAAATGCAAATGCAAATGCAAATGCAAATGCAAATGCAAATGCAAATGCAAATGCAAGTGCAAGTGCAAGTGCAAGTGCAAGTGCAAGTGCAAGTGCAAGTGCAAGTGCAAGTGCAAGTGCAAGTGCAAGTGCAAGTGCAAGTGCAAGTGCAAGTGCAAGTGCAAGTGCAAGTGCAAGTGCAAGTGCAAAAGCAAATGCAAATGCAAATGCAAATGGAAATGCAAATGCAAATGCAAATGCAAATCCAAATGCAAATGCAAATGCAAATGCAAATGCAAATG